>JAYKKM010000078.1:452500-790000 GCA_035772405.1 Chrysogorgia sp. JL179-B06 | reverse complement strand
AGGGGGTGGGGGTAGGAAAGGCTAGTTACAAAGAAGGATATTGCACTCTTCCCATAATGCTTTGGGACTTTGCCTCTATTGCCGATGTACTTATCATATCATGTCCAAAGAAGTCACAAGAACAAGGATTTTTGTCAGTAAAGTATTCTTAATAGTTCCTGGCCATGAACCAATGAAAATACATATATAAATCACGTTATTGTAAAAAAAAAGTTAACATATATACTGTCAATGTGCCAACTAGCATTGGCTCCTGCTGATGTGAATGTTCGTCTTCTCAGTCGCCTTGACTTCCGCTCACTTACACCTTCGGGATCTATTTCTTTCATTACTCTAGCAACAAAATCACGAGGGACATGAATGCCATGTCTTATTCTTAGGGCGTGCCAAATGTTTCTATATCCTGCCAACTTTCCAGGACCATCCATTTCTTTACTAATTGTTCTTCTCACAAGATCTTCGTCAAGTCTCGCAGAATTTCCTTTCCTTCTCAACCCAAGAGATCGAAGTCGTCTTTTGAGTGTTCTTACACATATGTGGAAGTCCTCTCTTTTGTTTAAGAGACCCACGATCGCATCATATGGATATCCATTGTGAAAGTATATCTTAATCAGCTCGTTAACATCTTCGTCTGCTGTACATTTATCGCATACAGTACCAGAGCTTTCACTAGTTCCACACAAGCTGCAATACATTTCTGACTGGTACTTACTGCTCAGCTGCAATTCGAAGCCAAATTGAGGGGAATGATGCAGATATTTTTCCTTTATTTGCAGCGATTGTTTCTTATTTGCAGCGACTCTTTTTTATTTGCAGCGATTGTTTCTTATTTGCAGCGATTGTTTCTTATTTGCAGCGATTATTTCTTATTTGCAGCGATTGTTTCTTATTCGCAGCGATTGTTTTATTTGCAGCGTGTCCCTTGTCGGCCATCGTAGAGACTATATGGTCAGCAGCCAGTCACAGTTAATTAATCAAATTGAATTTTGCATTTTTATACATTCATTATACATTAAACCACTCCAAATATCTCATCTGACCCTAACCCCATCCTTACTCAACCTTAACCCAAGATCATAAGAACTTATAAAATATTAAGCATTAACAACACATTTATAGTATAACTATTCGCTGTGAAACTAAAGTTTAATCATGGTATTTAATATGTAGTGGGTAACTAATAATACTAAAGTTTAATCATGGTATTTAATATGTAGTGGGTAACTATTATAATCATTTTTACCTGCCATTATTTTCCAACTTTGGTGAAGACTCTAAAATGAAAAAAAGATATAAACAGTTACAAACAGGTGAATGTTTATTGACAAGGGCGTCGGAATTAATAAGGTATCAGTTTACTGTCATATGCCAGTATGTGGGTCGTGGCCACTGAGTGGCATTTTATATACACACACTAGCTCTTTAATATATATTGTATATAGTCATCACATTTGTCTATCATCCCTGAAATAATGAATATTAATAAATCATTTCCGCATCAATTTGCGAAAGTTTAACTGAAGGTAAACTGATACTTTTTATGACAGACCCATTGTCTGCCTCCTCAGTGTAATCTTATTATTTTTTTATATAACATAAAATATCAAACGGGCTCACACAATATTTACCATGAACAGCCAGAACAGGCGAATGATTATTTGTTTGCGCTTTAATGAACATTTTGATCTATTTCATTTGCATATAAAAACGTAGCTTGATTTCCTGTCAATTCATTTGTCGCATTTTTATGGTGAAGACCAACGAGCTTGGCCTTTGACCAGGCAGATGTCAAACTATAAAAAACCCTGCTGTTTGCTTCAATCAAAATTCGGACGAAGTTACAGTTTACCATGCATATGAATATACAAACCAAAAGATTTAGGTATACTAAACAATACATTCTTTGTCTATCCCACTGTCTGCCCCTCGAAATACCATGAAAGTGTGAAACCCTTTTATATCTCCTTGATCTGCACTTCCACCACCAAGTAGATTAGAATTTGACATAATATAGTTTGTTGAGATCGGACAAAAATACACTTACCTTTTGAATAATTCAAACAAACCACGACTGAAAATCTTGAGTCCGATGCCCTTGAAGTCCAACGAAAAAAGACCGCCCCAAAAAAGAAACGCATGATAGGTTACGCATAATTTGACAATTACATGCCGCTGATCGATAGGCGCAAGTCTCAAATTACTAATATCCCTCAACGTCCACTCCTATAAAATTATTGCGGACGCAGCCACAATTCTAGCCCTCCGGTTGTCTGAAGTACTTCATATAAATCAAACATTATTTCTATTCTTTCTCGTACAGTATATTTACTCATGGACCAACTATTAACTATCACTATGTTATGATTTCACTGTTCAGACATAAACCTTTTTTGACTTCGATGACTAATTTGACATCAGCCTATTAAAAACTGCTAAATCTTTCTCCCCGTTAGGAAAAAATTCCAGGAAATATTTTTCATTAGATTTCTTCACGCCGAAATTTTTGTCTACATTTATACAGTGATAATATATACGTCGCCAAAATTCGTTATTGCGCCACGCGAACATAACATAATTATTTAGTACGTTTAATAGTACAAAACATGCTTAGGCAGCACTTTCCTTGCGATAGTAACTACTAGTATTAATGTATATATTTTAAAGTGTTTATTTCCAATACCGTAGCAAGTTAGTTAAATATTTATTTGAATGTATCATATATTTTGAACTAGTTTCCCAATTATTTTAAAAAAGTAGTTATAGTTTCATTATGAACTAATTAAACTATTTATTTTAAAGAATTAGAGTTGAAACTTAAAAGTTATATTTTGTCACAATTAATACAATATATATGTGTGCAGTTTAGGAAACCTTGTTTCCATGATCTACCTTTCTAAGAGCCCCAAGTGGAATTCCTATATTCCATAAGGGATGACATTAATTTAATACCTGATAAAATCTCCCATACAAATTTTTGTATTAAAATCCCAGGCAGGATCCCACTTCAAAGTCTCAGCAGGGATTACCCAGGCGGGATTTATCCGGGATTCTGGGCAGGATTTACCTGGGATCCCAGGCGGGATGAACCCGGGATCCCAGGCGGGATGAACCCCGGATACCAGGCTGCATTACCTGTGATCCCATGTGGGATTTACCTGGGATCCCGGGTGGAATACTGTTCCAAATTCCCGGGTGGGATTTTACATGGGTTGGTATGATAATAAAGCACTTATTTACTGGGACCTTTGGAAAGCAGTGTTTTGACATACTGCTTTCATCGACAGTCTCAGAACCACATACTTGGACCACATACTGTTTCCCTTGGTCCCAGTAAATAAGTGTTAAATATTCATAGTTGGTTTGTAAACGCAATTTCTACAGCTAATTATTCACTATAAGTTCATTTATTGATACCATGACAGGAACATCAGTTAACAACAAAACATCTTTATTTACAGAACCTTTAATGACTTTAATGCAACCATACAAACAATTCCCATGTAACAAAATATTGTTCAAGCCATTCCAATTACTGCATAAATATGTTTACCTTATGCAAAAATTATAGCGGTCAATGATTTGCTATACACTGTTTCCCAGCATTGTCGCCAAATTTAGACTGACTTCTTCACCTGAAACTGTCAGATGGATATAACATTTGAATTTGATGAAGAAATATACATATATATATACATTTATATATTTGTATATATATTCATATATACAAATATATACATTTCCCATGATAAGGGACTAAACGCCGGTCGATATTAGTGAAGCGCCGGCGTGAGGGAATAATACACACTTTAATAAGCCTTGTATCCAATTACACTTAAACACCACGACGTTGTCTTTTTAGTATTCGCTGGTATCCGTTCGCTATTTCGTGCCAAAAGCTCTCCATCATTTACGACTACAATTCCTCTCTTTGAAGTAGTCTTTTCGTTAGTTTTCTTCTCAAATTGCTTTTCGCTCTCGTTTTCAAAACAAACCAGCTGCGGATCAACACACAGAATGTCATCTAATCCCCCTACTCGCCCTAAAGGAATCGCGAAACTTTTTGTGTTAAGAAAATCTCTTCGTCGGACTCACTCATGTCTCAACGATGTGCAACCGTTTTCGCCAAACTTTAGCATGTGTTATACCAAGCGAGCAAAAACTTTACAATTCAAAAATTTGAAATTTTATTGGGTACATACAGTATGTGCTTTTATTCTATTGTTACAGCGCGCATCCCATGTCGTTGCTATCGTCTCTTCTCTCAACCTCGCACATGTGGAATATAAGCAAGTTATTTTGAGGCCTCTCGGGGAAATGTGATTTATTCAACTTGGGCTTCGCCCTCAGTGAATAAATCACATATCCCTTCGTGGCCTCAAAATTGTTGATTAGCTAGCATCAACATCAAAACAGTCAAAGGGATTATTGATAATCTAAATAAATATATTTTCATAAAAACATGCACGTGGGAACTTGGAAACTAGTTGGACAACTTTGAAAATAAATTGGATTACTTGGATACCACTCACATAAATCACATTTCAACATAAACTATTTCAAGCAATCTTTTTAATAAAAATTTATTGTATTAAAGAAATTGAAATTTATGTGGCAAAGGTTTTTGACATCATGCCAATAAATAAAGTGCACGCATTGGATTGTAAATACTTTTTTTGTCTTTTTTACCTGTAGAAGATTTAAACCAAAGAACATAAGATGTTTGCATAATTATATTATATAAACTTACAGTGTCTCTATACCGGTAGCAGTCGCAACCCCCCAACCCCCTGAAAATGGGCCACTGGAATGTCATCTCCTGCCCGCTATTTACAAGCCGCACCTGTTGAGAGTCACTACATTGAAAACTTTCCAAAGTACGAATCATTAGATGAAATAAAGAGAATTCCTTTCCTCCTATGGAAATGACTTGAATGGAGAATGTCTAAACAAGACAGTCGATATTGGCTATATAGGATATAGAAAAGAATCGCGTTTTATCAGACGAAGATTTAAAGAAGGCTTTCGAAAGCGGTCGTGAACATTCCGTTTTTTTGCCATGAATGAACAAGATAGTGAGTCTGAAAAAGAAGGTAAGTGCATTTCATTGTCATCACAACAGCAAATGCCACGTGCATGACGTTTCTTGTACAAACCCCTAACGTTTTCTCCACATAGAAGATCCACAACAAGCTGAAGCAACCCAACCAAAGAAGAATAAAACGAAACGTAGTTCGACAACTATCGAACGAGAACCGAGGAAAAATGCGGCAGTGCTGAAGCTCCAGGAAGTATATCTACATCTATAATGACACTTGCAGGGGGAGATGGCTCCCATAAATTACAAGGTGTCATAGACACATAAACATAATATAAAAGTACAAATTAATTTAAAAAAATAAATACTACTAGTATATACGTTCATTATCCTCTAACAATGCTAAAAATATGTTCAGATACTTTGTTCTTAAAGAGATTAGTTGATGTGGTTGCAGTATTTCAGGTGGTAGCATATTCCACTTGACTATTGTCCTGGGGGAAAAGCTGTATTTACTACGAAAACCACCGATGTGTGGTCACGGCAGCAAATAACGTATCATGGCACCGCCCACAAACATATGCTGCCACGCCCACAAACATGTAAGAATGCGAATAGCTTTTGCGTCTTTTTGTTGTTTGCGATGGCCCAATTTAGTAAGTCTGGAAGGGTATACGAACGTGGAAGGGTATACGAACGTGGAAAAGCTTTGAAACGGACTTAAAGAGAAATATTGTTCAAGATATAATTGAACAAGGAGGTGACCTTGCCACAGGCTATTTCCCAGGGAGTTTCACAGCGTTAGCGATGAAATATAGAGTTAAAAGCGATACGATTCGTAAGGTATGGAAATGTTTTATTGACACGGGGGACACAGTGCTCACTACGCATTCTTACATGTTTGTGGGCGTGGCAGCATATGTTTGTGGGCGGTGCCATGATACGTTATTTGCTGCCGTGACCACACATCGGTGGTTTTCGTAGTACACACATCAGATGATGTTTGAGGGTTAACATATCGAAGTTCATGATAGTTACTTGAAGTTCGAAGAGGGTTTTGAAGTAAGTTGGGATATCAATTGCAACATTACTATGTATTGCTCTGTGCAGATCCAGGTTGTCTTTTATAATCTCGAGTGACACAACGAGCAGCTCTGCTTTGGACCATCTCCAGAGCCTGGATATCCTGTCTATGGTATGGATCCCAGGATGTTGCAGCATACTCTCGGTGAGGTCTAACAAGTGCATAAATTGCCTGATTTTTCACCAGTTGGGGACAGTGGCTAAAGTTGTGCCTCACAAAACCTAAGGATCGATTTGCCTTGCCAGTGATTTTGCAAATATGTTTGTCCCATCTAAGGTTGGTTCTGAGCTAAACTTCAAGATAGGTTTGTTGGCTTTTAATTCCAGCGTGTGTCTTGTATGTGATAATTACTCACATATGGTGATTTCTTCTTAGTAATTGTAAGGTGATAGCATTTTTTAAGATTGAACTTTAACTGCCAGGTTTGAGACCATTCAGCGAGGACATCAAGATCTCTTTGAAGGGCATTTGATTGATCTTTTCCATCAACCTGTTGATAGAGTAGCAGGGGCGGATCCAGAGAGTTGCAACCGTTGCTCAAGCAACGGTCAGAATTTCAAAATTAGAAATTCTAATTTTGCATGTGTATTGCATGCACTAACATATAATATATAATATATAATATTATATTATATATATTATAATATTATATTATATATATTATAATATTATATTATATATATAGATAATAGGACTACGAGTGTAAATACCCATTTTTATCGAGTACAGCAATATAATACCCGTGATAATACCGCGAGTTGAGGCCGGAGTTTACGTGCGTTGAGTTTCATGTGCCCGCAATCCTCGGCGCTGAAGTATGTCAGCGGCACAGGCCGCTACATAACATCGCGTTATCCTGATTGTATGCTTTGGAGAAATGGCGGGAGCAACGGTTGTACTAAAAATAGCCTTTTCAGTAGGCTATATTTAGCATTTGAGCAACGGTGAGGCGATGCAGGCCAATCAAAAGATCGGATTCGTTTGGCGGGAGCAACGGTGAGTGACCTCGACCTTTCAAGACCAGTTCTTCGACAATCCTATATAGCAGAGCTCTAATAGCAATCTTCAGTTCAAAATGGCTTCCAACAACAACGTCTCATAGAAGCTGTCGAATGTGAGTTCTTTGGCAGAAAAGGAGAAATCATGCGCCCTGAAGAACTAGTGTGAGCAGAAGGTTAAGCTTATACTTGCTGTGGAGAGGGAAAGTTCAAGCTTTATAGTGATCGTCAGAGTCTTTCTTTGACTTTATTCCAGTTTGCGAAGTTACACTACTAAAGTTTCCTATAAACAGCCATCAGCCAAAAGTCCCTCTGCAAAAATTATCAAGCAAGGATATATCATGAATAATATATTAATTAATGCTAATGAATCAGTGTATTTCATTATGTTTGCGCCATGTTTAGTTGTTTACTTCAGCCAAAATTTATATTTCGATAATTGAACAACTTGAATTGAAATGGAGTACTGTGCCTGTATTACTAAATTAGGGTTAGAATGTATTAAGGTTTGAATTTCGGTAAGGTTGTTCATATACCGAGATAGCGCCAATAAAGTTTCGTCTGGTTCATGTTAGTGAGTTGTTTACTTTAAAGTTTCACTTGCCTGTCATTGCCTGGTGTATAATCAAGCTCGTACGGGCGGGCGGAGATAAGACCCTGGGTACGAGGCTGGTGTATAATGTAGTTATTATACACTGTTTACATATAGTGTGTTTAATAAATTGTTGTTATTGATAAATTCTATAAATAAGAAATTATGTCAAATATTATAATACTATGTTTTCCTCTATTTCTTTTGTTCTCATTGGGTGAAACTGAATGATTAATTAATCCCTAAATGTCCTCAAAACAGGGAAACTTTTTAATTTTCCCCTCATTAGACAATACAAATTATATTTTGTCGGTAAACATGTATTACAAACTAATACTATGACATGATGGGAAATCAGTGATTAAATGTCCCTCAAGCCTCAGGAGGATTTGGGAAAGTCCCCAAGGCGCTTGGGACATTATTTTGATAATATAATATATGGTAAGCTTGGCTGGAGTTGGTAAAATATATAATTGTGTTACTCTGTTATATATTTTTATTTCATTCTGTTATTTTAATTTGTGCATTTATTTCCCAATATATTACTGAACATAATTTTGTATATAACCATTATGAATTATTAAATATATTTACCTCTATCAAAACAAACTATCCAAGGCCTCAATCATGTTTAAATATTAAAATATTTCCTGAAGCACTTTAATATAAGGAAATTAATTTACTATAACATGTACCTTATGTATTTACTTCAATCAAGTGGAATTGGTTTGTTTTGTGTAGTTTATTAATTAACATAGGATGTACAGTTATAATTAAACATAACGATTAATCCCTGCAATGGGCCTGTTTAACCTTCCTACCATTTTGCTGCTCCAACAATATTATGTTGAACTGTTTAGCCTTCCTGACTACTGTTTTGTTCCTTCACCAAGATGATATTGAACTGTTTAGCCTTCCTGACCAACATTTTGCTGCCCCACCAATATGATTTTGAACTGTTTAGCGTTTAACCTTCCTGACTAATGTTTTGTTGCTCCACCAAGATGATATTGAACTGTTCAACTTTTTCAACAATTATATATTTTGCTGTTCCACAAAGATGATTTTGAAATAATTAACCTTAATTAATAAATCTAATATCAATACATCCATCTGTTTCGTATGATCAAGGGTACGAGCCATGTCTTCTAATGACATAATCAATTGTGTTTCGCAATTGTGTGCACTCCTAAAACCATGTTGATAATGGACAAGAGTATTGTTTGTTTCAAGATGTACCATTATGTGCCTATAAACTATATGCTCAAGAATTTTACAGCAGATGGAGTTGAGTGAAATTAGTCTATAGTTTACTGCATGGGATCTATTCCCTGC
This sequence comes from Chrysogorgia sp. JL179-B06, assembly GCA_035772405.1. Taxonomy (NCBI): domain Eukaryota; kingdom Metazoa; phylum Cnidaria; class Anthozoa; order Scleralcyonacea; family Chrysogorgiidae; genus Chrysogorgia; species Chrysogorgia sp. JL179-B06. The sequence goes on along the minus strand of JAYKKM010000078.1, from coordinate 780,956 downwards.
TTTAAATATCAAGCCTATAGGTTCTCTATAGGATCTTAATAAGTTGCCTATAGACTTTTTTGTTAGGGAATAATAGGGCATACATTAGCTGTTGACCAGTCCATAGGCAATGATCCGGTGTTGAGAGACTTTAAGAAGATGAATTGGAGGTATGGCGCAATCTCTGTAGCTGCCTCTTTTAGTATTATAGTTGGAATCTCATCCGGTCCATATCCCTTCGGTATTGATTTGTATATTTGGAATTGATGGATAGAACTTGTGTCTTTCTTAGGTAGATATGACATGTCCTCGTTAGTAAATATTGAAGCATAATGTTCATTTAATAACTCTGCGTTTTCTTTGTCGTCAGTAATTTCTTTCCCTTCGCTATCCGTCATATCATATGACGTATGTTCAGTGTTCTAGACAATGGAAGACCTTTCAATGTCATTAAAATTGTTCACAAAGAATCGTGTCTGGCTTCATCTGACTTCTTTGCCATGTTTGCGTAATAAAACGAAAGCTCCGCGAGAAGAAGACAAATATATGGCTACTGCTGAGAAGAGAAAACGTACCGATCATTCCCCATCAAGCATCTGGGATAGTTACATAAAAAATCGAATTGATGCTTCAAAGCCTACTTGTAGAAAGTGTCGGAAGGTTGTCAGTCGCGGAAGCTCTACTGCAAAATCCAAGTCGTGGGGGAATGGGCCTTTATGGGAGCATCTAAAACTTTGTAGCCCATCTGGATCTTTCTCAACTGGCTCAACAACACAGCTGAGTATCCAGCAAACATTCTCTCATAACACACCGTTAGAAAAAGGCCAAAGCAATCACCAATGCTGTTGGTAGGATGGTAGCAATTGATCTACGACCATATTCGGTTGTAGAGAATGAAGGGTTTCGCGAGCTTTTGCGAGTACTAGAGCCGCGATATTTTATCGTTTCAAGAAAAGAGCTGACAAACGTAGTCGTCCCAGAAATTTATTCTGATTTAGAAGGGAAAAACAACAAGTCAATCCACTCGTCCAAAAGTGGGATCAACTTCACCACGATCATGTGGAAGTGTGAAGGGCAAAACCGTGAGTACATGACGGTGACGGCTCACTGGGTGGTGGTGAACTCCGACTTAACAGCCTTCAAAGTTTAAAATGCTCTTCTGGTAGTCGAAGAATTTTTAAATAGTGTGCATTCCTACAACATAAGAAAGTCGGTAGGTAAAACTCATTTTCATTGAAGTTTTTTATTTACTAATACTCTAAATCTGTAATTAATTTGACATTTAGTTGCAGCTGGTGCGAAACAACTGGATAGGTGCAGAAGGGAAATTCCACATTGGAGTATCAGATAACGCTGCCAACGTAACACTTGCACTGAACAGCGATGTGAATCTTGAAGCACCAGACGAGATTTGTGAGGAATTCGATGATGATGACGATCGTTTTCCCATTCTACCGCCCATGCATGTAGGATCTGCAGGCTGTTTTGTGCACTTACTGAACCTTATAGTCAGGGTAAATATTAAATATGGTGGTTAATGTAGTTTTGCAAAATTGCAAATTGTTAAACAGTGTTTTTAAGCTCTTCCCAAATCCCAAGTAACCATCCTTCGTGGTTTTCTATTTTTGATAGGATGCACTCAAACCAGATGTTCAGCGAGCTGTCAATGACGCAAGAACGCACTGCGAGCAAATTATTACAAAAACAAAGTAAATAAATATATTCAGACCATTGCACAACGATTTCAATAAAAACTCGATTAGTCTCCATAACGTTTTGTCGCTTAAAGGGAAATGGCAATAAAATATTTTTTTGTCTCATTTGAAAGAACATTAAAAATGATATATGAAGACCTTTTACAGATTTTCTATATCGTTCTTGGTTCTGTAAATATTTCACTTCTTTTTAACAAAGAACATTGAACATTCCGCCATCTTGGATATGCATAACCATCCTTGGATATGCGTGACGTCAACCAGGGTAGAAATGTTTTTTATATCAGCAATTATCGAGTCATTATAGATGCTAAATCGTAGTTGTTTTGGGTGTTGTATACTTTTAAGTGAACTAGCAATCTATTTGAACGCATTCCACTGATATTTGGGCAATTATTTACAACTTTTAGAATGTTTACCCAGGTTTTGACGTCACTTAATTAGATCTAATTATAAAACAAGATGGCGGATTTCAGATATTTTTGTTCACAGATATTTCAAAAATTAAGGAAGTTACGGGGAAATTTTAAAAGGTCTTCATATATTATTTTAAATGTTCTTTCAAATGAGACAAAAAAATTTTTTATTGCCATTTCCCTTTAAAGCATACAACGAGAGTCTACGAGATTTATGATTATATGATATCCAAATTTAAACAGTTTAATAAATTATTACCTTTACTTCTATCATGTTTTGATTTAACCGTTGCGCTTTAAGCAACGAAACGTTTGTCGTTACTCACTAGATTATCTAATATTCGAATTCAAGACCAGAAGGCTGATGAGATTATATACCCTGACCCAAGATGTTTTGACTGTTTTGTCTATCTTTTCTTTTATTATTTTTAATTGGCATGTGGTCGATATTCATAATAATAAATCGGTAGAACATTAGAACTAATACAATTTTACCATGATTTAAACCTAGGCAATCAATGCCAGTTGCTCGAGCCTTTAGAGAGGCTAAAGCTGCACTACCGCATGGTGAGGATGGTAAGCCAAAGGAGACCGGTGGCCTTGTTAAAAATGTTTCGACCCATTGGAACTCAACTCTGGCCATGTTCAGGTACACAGCTGTTAGTATTGGATCATTAGTGTTACAGTTGTAATATTGTATGATGTATAAATGTATTAAAAATCAAACAGTAAACTATATATGCCATCATTTATATTTTGTTGCTGTAGATCATTTGTTAAGAACAAGGATGCGGTAACAGCACTATTGCATAGAGGGCGTGAGCTTGACCTTCCGCCATTACCAGCTTCTTTGGGAAACCGTGCCAATTTTTGGAACATCCTAGATGGCCTGGTAAGAGTACTGACTCCATTTGAAGACGCCACACTCCAAGTCAGCAAGAAGGAGTCGAGTTTGGGCAAGTGCATCCCCTATGCTCACACACTGGTAAGCAATTAGTAATTACCGGACCGTAACCATATTAAACCAAACACAATGTCACATCGCCACAGACCAGTCACCAGTGACCAGGCGCCACTAATCCACTATGGTCTATTGTTGAATATTGATTTGCCTTTGTTGAGTTGTTCTTCTATCTTTGTTACCATTTCCAGCTTAGATCAATCAAAAACTGGAAGTTCCAACGGACGAAGAACTTCCGGTGACTTGCCTAAGCACTTTTTATGATGGTCCTAAAGGAGGGCATACAGGACCGTCTGATAAATGACCAGGCCAGAACTTGGAAAATTGTCACATTCTTGAATCCAAGGTGAGCAAATGCTAAGTTTCAATTTCTGTCTTGAGTGCCTTTTTTTACCAATTTTTTACCAAGTCTTTATACAGTTTGATGAGTCAGTGACTCAGTGTGGTAATCTGTGAAATCAAATAATCAATTCGTGGAAAACGACAAAACGTTTAACATTTATATTTTATATTAATCTTGCAAAAAAATGCAGAATTGCTGAGGCCGTTCTAAATTTTAATTTTTTTTCTTATGACTGTTATAGATTTAAGCTACATTAATTCAACACGGAGGACAACGTTTACGTTCTTCTTCGGGAGATGTCCGAGATGACTGGAAATGCGGAGGTCGATGGGGCTGCTAATGCTGCCTCTGCTGGGAATCCCCTCAGTATACCGGGCGCAAAGGATCGCTGCTCACAACGCTGTCCGACATTGTCCACGAGAGGATCGAAAATTCTGGTGGACATGCGGAGCAACAGCCAGGCCGCCCAGGCGTTCTTTCGAAGCGCCAAGAAATATCAGCCTACCTGTCGGAGCCGGTATTGCCAGTCTGTTCTCCTGATGGCAAGGCTAATCTAGAAGAGCTGAGAGGATATTGGTATCGCCACAAGAACGAATGGCCGGCCTTAACACGACTGGCACTGTCATATTTGTCTTGTCCTCCGTCATCTGTCACGTCTGAGCGAGTCTTTTCTCTGGCGGGGAACATTGTTACAAAAAAACGGTGCCCCCTTTTGACAGGGAACATCGGTAAACTTGCCTTCATCAAGTTCAATTATAAAAAGTTTTAACCACATTGACTTAGCGACTGCTTCTTCTCTCGCGCAACCGCAACGCCAATACCGTGCATATCATGCATAGTACGAAATGTTCAACCTCGTACCCAAAGACCCTGGGTACGAGGTTGCGAAGTGTTAAAATAAAAAACAAAGATAGTGCTTGTGCTTCCACTTTGACATGTGAAATTGACGTAAAATTTCCATTAAATTTCGAATTTTCCTCTGATGCCGGAGCTGGAAATTGCACAGCACTAGTAGCCACTTGAAGAATTTTTTGCCATAAGAAAGTTATGGAGGAAAACAACAGCCTTTGTTAACAATGTAACCTTCTCCACATTTGCAACTATTGGTCTACGAAATATTCTGAACCTACTTGCTGCAACTCAAAGTGTTTTCAATCACACATGTAATTAAACACACGCTCATCAAGTGGCAAATGTTCCGAGGGGAAAGGTTTCATCATGTGTTTTTTAAACCGAATGCATTGTCCACAACAAACACATACGGGAGAACTTTCTCTGAATTAGGTAGTTTGGCCAAACTTGGAATGTTAAGTTGATTATTTTCAATGGTAAAACCTAGATGACTGCAACCATAAACACTGCCATCACTTTGTCGTCCAATATCTCCAATATCAACTAGGGTAAATTGATACTTTGCGTTACATATGGCCATAAGAACAACACTAAATTATTTCTTATAGTTAAAATAAGTTGATCCTGATTTAGCTGGTGCTTGCATAATTATAGGGTCATCACCTACCTATACTATCAAGTTTTATGATTGGTTGATTAAAACAATAAAACAATAGAATCAACCACAAATAAACCAATGTCCTAACCTAACCACTTTTGTTCCATATAGCCAATCGCAAAACCTGTTCATTTTAGGTACGTATTTACTGTAATTATATGCTTTCCATCTAATGCACCTATGCAATTAGGAAAGTTCCAATACTGTTCAAACTCTTTTGCAATTGCTTTCCATTCTTCTTCTGTAGAAGGGTGCTCCAAAATAACTATAACAAGCTAATCTAGTTGGACACCCAATTAGTGGTAATTTAATTTGTTGAGTCAGATAAAAACACCCATTAGATTAGATAAGCATTACTATCTGACCAACAACTCATATTTATTGGTGCTACAATAAAGATATACTTCTATATAATAAAAAGTAACAATGTTAAGATTTGGTCATATATTAATATGAACTAAGAAATTGTGACTTAGTTCACGCTTGAATGCCTTAGTTGACTGATAAATATCATTCCAAACTCTAGGGCCATTATACCGAATATTGAACTTCCCATAATTTGTACGAAATTTTGGAAGTGAAAACGTTTTTCTAGAAGCAAAGCGGGTACTATAATTGTGCCTGCTACTAGTAACAAAGAAAAAGTGCCAAATGCTTTTCGAAGATTACCCTGGATATATTGATGCATAAAATGTACAGTATAATAGGTAATTATATCACTCAGTTTTAGTAATTGTAGTTGAGCGAATAACTGACTAGTATGAGTATCAAATTTAGAGAAGGTTATTATCGCTTTTTTTTGTAGAATCGCTAAAGGTTTAATATTTGTTTTATAAGAACTACCCCACATAATGCAACTATAAGTAAGGAAAGGATATATAATAGCATAATAAATGGAGTTAAGACTTTAGAATTAACAAAGTGTCTAAGTTTACTTTAAAATAATATTTACTTCTAAGTTTACTTGAAAATAAGGAGGTCAAACAAAGCATAAGTAATTCAATAATGTCGTCAGTGGGTAAAGGAAATGCGTCAGCAGATCGTTCAATGGAAGTTTCCTTACATTGTATAGCCAGTTGAAGTGGAATACTGACTGGTAAACAGTGATTTCACATCAAAAGACACAAGTTTAAAGTCGTCTGCTATTTGTACCGCTTAACGCATGACGCGACACAAACAAACGATGACGTGTGAACCAGACGTATATATAGACAAACACACTGCCATCGAAACGTCAGTCACCAACAACAGTCTTTCTCAAGACTACAACAACCTGGATGATCAACTACACACATCTAATACACAATAATGTGAGAGAACTCAATTGTTCAAATAATAATTGTAATAATAATAATGGTTTAATCTGGCTTATCATTTGCATTGCTCTTCATCCAGCTTACTACATCACAATAAGTATAATAGTTAATTTACTTAGTATTTAAATATAATAAAAGCTAATAAAGTAATGTACAGGTCATTCTCTAATTCTCAACGTTTGTCTAATTCTCAAATGTTTTTTAAAGAAATCTTATACCCCTTAAAATCCATATTTTTAAAATAATAGTTTTAAAACTAAAAGTAATGTATATCCCAAAATTTGCATGTGTTCGATTTGATATTTATTGTTCCAAAGCCACGTTTTGGACAAGGTTACAACATCAAACTATTTAGACAGAAGATGGATAAACTCGAAGATTGACAATTGACATTACAAATTTGCAGATGATATTTACGATGTTGGAGCAATTCAAAATGAGCTAGTTATATAGCAGTCATCTTCTGACTCCACGAGACTGCTATCGAGCTCGTTTAAGTCCAGACAGTTTGGAAAGGTCCATATACTTTGATGTTGAGTGACATTAGTTTGCGATGTACATTGTAGGCGGGCAAGTTCAAAGCAGTGAGTGCAACTCATTCTTTGGTTAGTTGCTCTTATTGTCTTATTGCACTCAGTGCATTTTGGCGCTGCGAGACGATGCTTATTAGATCCACTTTTGCCGGTTCTGCTGTTTTCCCATTTGTACTCAATCCTGTACCGTTCTGGTGGTAGTATTTGCCAACAATTTCTAGAATTGGGATACGCACAACATAATGTAATAAAAAGTGTTACCTTCACAGTAACAACAACAACAACAATGTACCCCCAAATGGTAAAACTTTCACATACGGTTAACAATGTTAAATCGTATGCACTCTTAGCCTGGTGTAATGTGGGATCTCCACATATAGTAACTGAAGATCTCGGTTTCCTTTCTCTACCTGTCAACTTCTTTAACATTCGATGTCATCAAGACACTTCCTTTTTGTACACCTGTTCCTTGTTGTGAAGAACCTTGAATCAGGCCACCCTGGGCTTGTAGCAAGAACTCTGCCATTTGGTCAGTGAGTTCTGGGTCATCGATCAAAATGACCATCGACGTCCACGAAATGCTTCCAAACATTATATTTCTAATCGGAAATTTGAAAAAAGACACTTTCCAACCATGCAACTTTCCACTTCTAAGGTTGCAATTGATATGATATATGAATTAAGATCATAATTGTGGACAAGAACACAAAGTAATTTTCTGACAAAGATGCACTGCAAACTGTTTGATCCCCTCCTGATAGCAAAATCTGGTGCTGGGTGGAAGAAACACCTTGACCTTTGCAATGATACGTAGTGTCAGCGACTTTCCAACGTTTCGGTGGTGCGAATATAACATTCTTGTATTCCCTTCATCTGCAATCACAAATAAAAATGAATCTCCACATTCTTTTGAAAAATAATATTCTTCCCATGTACATCATTTGCATACGTGTATCGTGACGAGTGCAGGTCGTGCACTGCCTTGCTCCGTAATTTAGCAGGATTTAAGACTCTTCCTTTAGTATTTTTGACGTGGTATGACGCAGAGTCGTGGGTAAGGTCTTCCTCTTTTGGAATTTGATAAGGACTAATCATCAACTTCACCATCGAGAAAGATTTTGGTGGAAATACGTGTTCGTTGTTGATTGTTTTACTCTCGCGGCCACACAAGACGGTTGGTCATCCACACGCGATTATTGTCTTTGATTATTTGGAATTTTCTAAAGACCTTCTTTTTTTCTGGAAGAACTTTTTGTGAAATTGCTTGGTCGCCGACTGGGATTTTCGCCGTTGGTTTAGACGGTTAAGACGGTTGGTCAAGACGGTTAATCATCCACGCGCAAGCAAACAATACACGCTACGTTTGCTTACGCCTTCACACGTGTTTCAACGATCCGTGCGCGTGCAGTAATTAGAGGATTTAATTGACATCAACCAACTGTGATCACGGGAATTAGTACTTTATTACTGCCATCACTCTACTTTTGACATTTTACACTGCATCATGGCAGTTACTCGTGGAATCGTAAGCTCTCAACATTTGTTATTTTTTCTCTACCTTTTTATACTAATAAGTGGATTATCACATTATGAAACTAATGTGAAGCTTCTGTTCGTAAGTAAAGATGTTACATCGCCAAAAATCTTCAACGGTCGCGCTTGCAAGAAAAGTGTTAAACGTCAACCACTGCCAAACCAAGCCAAGCTTGTTATTGGATGTCGGATTTTTCTTCATGCCTCTTTGTCGATAATTCTTATCAGACTGTCTGGTGACGTTGAATCTAATCCTGGTCATACCTTCGACGAAAACACGACGAAAAACTCATCTCACTACTCTACTTATCAACATTCATCTATCCATTCTCAAAACTCCACGAATTCAACTCAACGGAAATCGCCTGCAATATTTGCTACAAACACAGTCTTGCTGAACAATCCGGTACCTTCTTCAAAATTACTTACATGTGGTCTTCTTAATACTCGATCAGTGTGCAACAAACTTGCTAACCTACAACAACTACTTTGGCGTAATGATTTGGATATATTTGCCGTAACCGAGACATGGTTAAGTTCTCACATATCAGATAGTGAGATTGTTGCTGAACTACCTTACACTTGTTATCGCAAAGACAGATTTGATGGAAGAAAGGGTGGTGGTGTATTACTAGCTGTTAAAAATAACTGTATTTCTCGCCGCCGCTTAGATCTTGAAGTAAATATTGAAATGGTTGCCATTGAGCTTGAAATTAAAGACAGATCCAATATTGTTGTAGCAGCCTTCTACAGACCTCCGGACTCTTCAAATAATTTCGTCAAAGAATTCTCGATATTTTTACGTAAAACTGATGTCTTACGAAGTAATAAAAAGATTATTATTCTTGGTGACTTTAATTTCCCAAAGATTAAATGGATCGCCCCTTCCACAATATCTTCTACATCTGACGAATTTATATTTCGCGAAACACTACATGATTACTACTTAACTCAATTGGTATCAACATCGACACGTCAGACTAACAGCGTACAAGAAAGCATCCTTGATTTAATTATTACCAACTATCCTGATTATGTCACAAATGTCCAGGTGGTGCCGCCGGACGAATTACAGTTCCACACAGATCATTCTCTTTTACTTTTTGATTATATTGTCAAACCTAAACACCAACCAAAAAGAGCCCGTTTTGTATATTGTTACAAGAGAGCTGATTTCGATGGTTTACGTAAGTCACTAAGAGACACACCTTTTGACTCTTGCCTTGAAAACGACGACATTAACGATAACTGGCAGTGTTGGTACAATCTCTTTATCACCGCAGTAGAGCATCATGTCCCAAAGTTAAAAATCAGAAACGTTAACAACCCTCCCTGGATCGACGGAGAAATCCTACATCTTCTTCATCTAAAGAATTCCACTAGGAAAAAAGCGCTATCCTGTAATATTAGAAACACTATCCACCCTATTTGGGAAAAGTACCGTGCTCTTCGTCGCCAGATAAAATCTGCAATCAAGAAAAAACACAAAGAATATGTTGATTCTATTTCCGGATCGTTGAAAGATAATCCAAAACGTTTTTGGTCTTATTTAAAAGCTCGCACTAAATCTGGATCGATTCCTAACATTGTAAAATCTAACAACTTGCGGTACCAGGATCCAAAAGATAAAGCTGAAGCATTTAACAACTACTTTTTCTCATCCTTTACTTTGTCTGCCGACGATCTTTCTATTCCTGACTTTAGTGTAGACAGTGATTTTGGAGTAGCTTCTTTAGAAGATATCATTCTAACCAGCGAACAAGTTGCAGGAATTTTGAGTCAGCTTCATTCTAATAAAGCTCATGGTCCTGATGGGATTCCGGCAAGAATACTAAAAGAATGCGCAAATGAAATCGCTCCTTCATTATGTAGTTTGTTCAACAAATCCCTTAGACTTGGACGCTTACCATCGCAGTGGAAACTTGCTCATGTTGTGCCCGTTCATAAAAAAAATGATAAAGAACTCGTGTCCAACTACCGACCTATATCTCTTTTAAGCATCGTATCTAAAGTTCTTGAACGCTGTGTGTTTCTAAACGTACTTCCGCATGTTTCATCCAAGATCAACAGTGCTCAGCATGGTTTTTTGAAAGGCCGATCAACAGTCACGCAACTTCTATGCTTTCTACACGATATTGGTTCTGCACTTGATAAAGGTTTTCAAACGGATATAGTATACCTTGACTTCAGTAAAGCCTTCGACAGTGTTAACCACAAGCTGCTCATCCACAAATTACGAGCCTATGGTATTGGTGGAAATCTTGCCACTTGGTTCTCCAATTATCTAACAAATCGATTTCAAAGCGTTGTAGTTGATGGTGTAGTTTCTAGCGCTCTCCCAGTTTTATCCGGTGTACCACAAGGATCGATCTTAGGACCTCTACTATTTACGATTTATGTGAATGAACTACCCACTATAAATTCAGAAAGCAGCTCCATTTTCCTCTATGCAGATGACACAAAGTGCTATAGAACCATCCACCAAACCGCTGATGCAATATCTCTACAAAACGATCTCAAACTTCTGCATGACTGGAGTAAGAAATGGTTTCTGAAATTCAATGAACTCAAATGCGAGTCTCTTTCTATTACAAGAAAGAAAAACCCGGTGTGCTTTGACTATAAGATGGGTAGCCACGTCCTTGGTTCTACATCTACCCAGAAAGATCTTGGAGTGTTGGTGACTTCTGATCTCACGTGGAAATCACATACGTCCAATGCGGTCAGTAAAGCGAACAGAATACTTGGACTATTGAAACGAAATACCAAGTCATTCAGCATTAGTTCAAAGAGATTGCTTTACCTGGCCCATGTTCGTCCTCATATTGACTATGCTAGTGAGATATGGTCTGGCCAATCAATTAATCAAATGAGAGATATCGAGGGCGTCCAAAGGCGAGCCACAACATACATCCTTGGCATACGAAAGTTGTCCGCCGATTACAAAGTCAGACTAATAAAAACCAAACTTCTTCCGCTTTCATATTGGCACGAAATTAAGGACTTGCTTTTTCTTCATGGTTGCTCAAATGGAAAATACAACATCGATTTATCTAACTATCTTCCAAATCTACCGGTTAACCATCTCAGGCATTCAAATAAACATAATTTCAAAATACCAAAACCTCGGACTAAACATTTTCAAAAAAGTTTTTTCATAAGATCATCTAGACTTTGGAACACACTCTCCGATCAAACAAAAGAAATTAACAAATATAGTCTCTTTAAAAATTATTTAAAATCAAGATACTTTGTCGCTCTCCAGAACACATTCAATACTGATATTATATCTACCTGGCGCTCTATATGTTTAAATTGTAATTCTGTCAGAGACCTTGAATCGCAGAACTTCAGTATTTGTTGTTAATATTAACTGTGCGTGCGTACGTGAGTGTGTGTGTTAGTATAATGTATTTGTTGTAACAATAAGTGATATAATAAGCGTATCACAGGCTGTGATATAGTAATATGTAAATGTTATAGTTATATATGTAATGTATTATGTATGTTTGTAAATTCTTAGGGTAAGACACCATGACTAGGGCTGAACATCCCTGTTGTGTCTTGCCTTGTGTATGTAAACACGAAAACAAATTAAATCATAATGCTGTATTGTAGCAACCCCTAGGGTGAGTCATAAGACAAATGATGAGTAAAATATACAGTCTAATAAATTATTTATTATGCAATTCTATAACAAAACACTACGTTTCTCGATATCATCTAACAAGAACGTCAAACATGTAAGAAGAACTTGGACGTCAACATCTTGTTATATACGTGGAGCTAAAGAACGAAATGATATTACTTTCAGCATCGCTATAGATTGGGCCGAATTGTTTCAGACATTTTCGATGTTTGGCAAATGTGGAAATAACAGTTGACATTTGAGCGAACTTAAGCAAACACGATGTTAACCTCAACGACGTCTCTTTAACAACTAGAAAACGTCAGCTTGTCTATTTAACAATTAGTCGTCAAACTATCATTGACTAGTATACACCCAACCATTGTCCCATTACAAATGCTGCATTCTGATTGGCTACTCAACCGTTGTCTATTCGTGATGGAGACAACGTTTGGGGAAAATGAAAACAAACTTGAAAAAATATGGCAGTAAACTCTCGTTTTTCAGATATTTTTGGAGAGTTTGACAGAAAATTCTATCCCTGAGAAAACTAAACGGCCACAAAATATGACATGAAGATTTTTAATGGTAAGGAACGAAATAGAAACCGTATTTTATTAATAAATCTGTTTTTACATAACATGTTCGTCACTTTGCACTTGAAAAATTACTTGGAGGGGATTAAGCAACAATTACTTTTGATACTCACACGAATAGTGGATTCCATCTATCAATGTGACCTCCACCACAAACGTAATGCAAAAGACCACACGACCATTTTTGCCGACTTTTTTGTTTTTCTCCTGTCTTCATTACACACATCATTCTTAGGATCGATTGCTGCCTACAGGTTCATGTTTAATATATAGAGCTTGGTTTTCAGCAAGAAACGTGGCAGTCGCTGTTACAATGATATTAATAACTGCAATTTTCAAAATGTTATTTATTAGTAATATCCAACCATAATATATAAGTAAACTGATTTACTGTAATAAAAATATACATTTTGGCATTTGCTTACCTACTTTGAATGAAGTTCATTTCTCTTACTTTCTACAACTTCCACATCTGTCTACAACTTCCACATCTGTCAAAGTAGTAGCTGGCCCTTTTTTCTTTCCTATTTAATAATACATAAATAAAACATGCAGTATTAAACTGAAATTGCGTTTTTTCCCAAATTGACATACTCTTGACATAAGCAATTGGTACACCACAGTATTCATATAAAAACTTCTGTAAATCAGTTGGTACGTTATTTGAGTTAGCAAATTCACAATGCTCACTACAAAATGCGGATGATCTGGACATTGGCTCTTTAGGACAAACATCGGGATAGTCGATGGATGGTACCTTCGAAATTTCGTTGTTAAAGGATACATGCAGTGAGGGAACCTCAATTTCCATATCCCATCCATAGATACAAAATTTGCACAACCTGCATGAAATGTTAAAACATTAATATCATAAACTTTACATGGTCAACTTAAACCATAAGTTCTATAGTACATAAATTTCACATGACATAACTGCAGTTTTAGATATTAAATATCGAAGTAATTTTATCAAGAACATTTTTCAGTGCGCGACAAATAACGAAAATACCTTTTCCGGCCGCACTTATACTAAAGGATATAATGAAAAGTTATTTTGTATTACTGTATTCCCACGAGATGCAATTGCAGCTATCACTTTAAGTGTAACGTTTTGTATTCATGCCATGCATTACCTCGCTTTTGACAGTCATTGGAACAATCGTTTTCTTGATGATTATAAAGCTCGCTGAAACGCAGATTATCAATATACTTCATGATATCATTCATACTGTCATCTTTATTTCTCTTAAATGCCCATTCTGACAACCCCTCTTTCTCAGTTCGTCTTCAATTTCATGCCAGTAAAATGCACTGGAGACCGCACGTCTGTTCAACTCGCATTCAATTTTTGAGGCGCCTAAAGACAGTGAATATACAGTATAAGTATTTCTTTGCAAGGTCCCAATTACAACTGATAGGCATCCTTGCTGTGATATTTAAAAGTTATTGTTAGCATGTATATTTATTCACATTGTAAGCAGAAAATATAAATATTAGTTTGACTGTTGTTTGGTAAATACTCATTGCCGGTTAGTGCTGATGCAGATAACGTCACATTGTCCAGATATGTGGTACTTGACTCCCTAACCATGCAGTTGTACGCTTCAGCAAAGCCTTCTCCAATGACACCGACGCCTGGTTACTGCCAAAATAAAAAATGTGCGCGGAAGTTAAGATGGTAGTTTCTGATATATCTCATCAGATAATACTCAATTACTCATGAAAATATACATTCACTTTATGCATCTGATCTACAGAGGAATGTCTCCTTCATGTTAAGACTATATAAATAATTGACCCACTGACTGCATATGAAAATGGGAATATATACTTACGTGAGGTGAATTTGGTAGATATACGACCACCCATTCAACGAAAGTTACATTAGATGCTTCAATCAAAGGCCGTGGGTTTTCATAGAATTTGAATCCGCACTCTGTGTTGCCATACTGAGAATAATTATAATTTGACCTGCAACCAGTGCACCTCCAACAAATTTTCGTTGCACGCACACTCTCGGTAGCAGTAAAAATAGTCATGGTGCAACTGTTGCTATGCGTTGTCAACTTCGAACCACAAGCTAAACAACCATCGTTCACAAGATCTTGTAGTGGTGATAGTAGTGATCTTTTTCCAGACGAAACATTAAAAACTTGTCGCAACTACTTAAAAGCTTTATAAATTGCTCAGGGACACCAACGTTGATCACCAGTGATGTCGCACCCAACCCTATCTTCGCGTCATTTGGACACAAACTTGTTGGAGGAAAATGTTTCAATGCGTATCGGCCGTTATCGACTGCTGCGAAACCATACTTTGTTGTTAGGAATGCTGAAATGTCCTCTTCTTCCCCCATTTAGCTTGGACGATATCATTTATAGAGGACGATATCATTTATAGAGGATGATCGAACAGTTTGTAACGCAATTCCACATTCATCTGTCTTTCTCTTTTTTCTCTACGAGCTTTCATAAAATATTCCATACTCAATGTGTCTCTTAATAAAAAAGATTAGAACATATATAGATTAAAAATAGATTACTGTATACAGGAAATAAGAATGAGACCGGGAGACAAAGGAAAGGTGACAAGGATTAAAATAGCGTTAATGAAAGGAGGGTTATTTTTATAGCGATAAGTAAAAAGATTTAATAAAAGTGGTGTACACCTATGCAAGGCAGTGTTGAACTGCCGATATACGGATATTGGCAGTTCAACTACCTTTCAATATTTCTATAAGTAAAAAGTTTTCCTGCCGATATTTTTGCGCTCAAACAGCATGGCGAGTCAACTCGCCCAGCCGAATCAAATCGCCCCATGCAATTTTTGATGAATGAAAAGTGATGTGCCATCTTTCATTTTACATTAAACAAAAAGTGACAATATTTGACTGTTAAATTCAAAAGCGGTTTAAATTCTGAACGGAATCATAGATCCTAGAAGAAGAGGATAGGAAACTCTAGTGGCCACGCTATGCGTGCGGGCGACTATGATTTTGTAGGTTAATACTTTACTCCCAACCCTTCCCACCCTGCTCAGTTAAAAACACAATTATCAGCTTTGTGTTGTTGGTTACAGTTAAAATGACATAATTCCTCATAATTCCATAATTCCTCCTTGATTTTCTCTCCAGAAATTTGTATTTGTTATTTTCGTATTACTGGTTTGACATGCACTTCTTTGATTGGTGTAATGAGGGTAAGGTCAGTACTGCGTTTTATTCTGGACAGTGCAACATAGCCTAGTCCTTCCCCTACTTTGTTGCTGTCAAACCAAATGATAACCTTTGATAAATTTTGACCTTGGGATTTCAGAATTGTTAGAGCGTAACATTGCATAAATGGTCTTTTACGTTTGTGACAGGGTAAACGTTAACAAGTGTTTGGTCTCGAAGACGAAGGAGGATTGTGGCATTTTCCATTAAATGAACAATTGCTTCTTGTCCGTTTACTACGCCACTCTCTTTATCTCTATTTTGAGTTATAATAACTCGCATATTTTTATACAGATTCGCTTGTTCAGCATCGTCGTCGTATTGTATCATTGCCAGAGGTTCCTGCTGCTGAAATATGGCTGGTATTACCAGATCGTTTACTCTAGTAGAAGCTCGTCTTGAAACAGTAAGAACTGTTGCCTGTGGGTTTTGTATTATGACATTAACGATTTCCTCATCGCTTGGGACATCGTCAACACATACAACCTTCCCATCCTGGATTGGAGTCAAGCAAATTTTGTGTTGCTTGCCAGTGCCTTATGTGCTTTAGGAATTTTTCATAGTCAGGATCAATTGTTCTGTGTTGACTTGTTAATTTAAAATGTTTGCACAAAGGGAAAAAAAAGGTTCATCTAAAATGCTACTAACAGTAAGTGATTTTTCTGTGAATGTTGTCAATCGGTTGTTGTTGCTGCTGATCGCCTCCTATTAATACAACAGGACGCACCGGAATTTCGTTGAGCGTAATTATTATAATGTGATCAAAAAGGCGTTTCGACAGAGATTTCATCTATAATGACAATGTCGAATGTACTAATAATCCAGTTTAAGTTAGCTCGCTCCTTCTCGTCAACAGGAAATGTAAACGCACTATGCACGGTGTAGGTGTGGTCGAAATTAGTTTTTAAAACGCGCTGCCATTAACCCTGTCGGAGCATGCAGCAAACAACACATTTCGGCCTTGTTCAATGCATTTTTGTATTATACGTTTCATTATTTGGGACTTCCCACTACCAGGTCCTCCAGTTAGCAACACAAATTTACGCCAATCATCGCTGTCACGATGCGATAGAGGAATTTCAAAGTGTTCCTATTGTACATCATTAACAAGTTCAACATCCTCATGTGTATTGTCGTCAGATATTCCATAGTAATTAGTATTGTCATAAGAACAATCACGCATTCCCATGGCCGTCATTACTTGTTCGTATATTGCGGTTTGGAAGTTATCTAAAGGGTATATCTCTGCTGTAGCCAAGTCAGTAGAGAACAATTCGTTACTTGTTATGACCTCCCTTTCCCACAAACGAAGTACGTCACGGAGGCTTGAAATATGGCATTGCAATGTTTGAACATAATATTGCTTATTTCCATCAGTTTCGAAATGAGCTGTAATGCGTTCGTCGTCTCGCCACAATTCAGGCATTTTCAGCATGGCAACAGCAAAAAAGCGAATTTGCTGAGGAAGGTTAGCATGTTGGTCGTGGTAGAGGTCAGTGTGTGTGCGATGTGGAAAATTCATTAGAATGTGTTGAAAGAAGTATTCGTCTTTAAAAGGGGAAACCAAAGAGTACACAATTTGGTTTTGTATGATCGACAGACCTTAACCATTGCAAAAATTATATTTCACTCATGCTATTGTGTCTGGCAATATACTTTTCATGTACTTTATTTTGTCCTAGTGCATCAGAAAGAGGAACAACGTATTCCTTTGTTCGACTGTTCGTCCACGAACATTTCATCGATGTTAATTGCAACCACATTTCCGGTTCGCACGGTTGCATATCTCTTAAGTGTCTATATGCCGCTTGGTATGGTATGGTGTGGTGTGAGTGGTGTACAACGCGTCATTTGAATACGCGTCCTTCCACTTTGAAACATATGAAGTTACATATTTCAAAAGCATGGACCTTCCATCTGCAGTTTGGAAGTCCATCCTGCATTGCAAAGTCGGTATTAGGGTAAAAATGTACGATCTTAATTTTAATGCGAACGCTTCATGTGGATGGTAAAGAGAGGGGGGTAGTAACACCCTCTGTACTTTGAAAGCATGAGGGATTATTATTGACAGGTAAACTATCTCGATCGGAAGGTTTGGAGTTTCCGCACTAAGAAGGTGACATCCATGTCTTCGTATGGAATATCTGCTCGGACAAGCTCGTGTTGTATTTTTTTAATGTTTTTTAACCACACCAAAAGGTGCAAATCAACTGTGCCTCTTTTTTGGAATTCAAAACGATAATAGTAGGTATTGATGTTCGATCTTCCGTTTTTGTTCGCATAACTAAATAAGTGTTTGTTCCATCTGGCGTCATTGGATCCGCACAAATAGCCACGCACGATTTGTTCCAATGTGTGCAATATGTATGGTTTCGAAACCTGCTAGTTTAGTTGGTCCACAACCAGCGAGCTGTTGAGCGTTTTTAATCCATTGCGGAAAGTCCACTTGTAAGGATTGATCGTAACAAAATTATTTTCAACCAGGTAAAGCTATTCTGTTTTGTAAAAGTTGTAAACGTAACTTAAAGAAGTCATAGATGAAGACTTGGCATTTCGACACTCCTGTCTAGTGCACGTGTCTTCACAGGACCTGTAAATGGCGTCAGCATTGTGGGCATCATTTTCCCAGTGATTGCAATTCATTTTCAGCATTAACCTCATCGAAGAGCGAATCTCCTGGCGGAGATATGATTTTTTTGGACATGCCATTTGAATTGGGCAGGTAATAAGAATTCCACCTGACAGCAAGATGTTGTTCCGGGCCATGAATTTTCTACGAAAACCTTCCAACTTGTGAATGGTAAAAATAAACCAGGTTAGGATACCCAGACTGTCTGACCGCATCTACTAAAAGTCGATGCTGGGTTTTCCAATAGCCTGTAGAAAATGTTTTGGCATTTAGAGCTCTCGCTGGAGAACATTTTATGCGTCTAGCGGAAGATATCGCGCCCGTAACAGTTTTAAAAATCCACATGTCATAGTGGAACTGCAGAAGATCGTAGGTTAATCCATAATCTAAAATATTACTGAAAACTTTGATAAGATATGCAATCTTGGAACTTAGACGACTTTCGTTCCCTTTGTGTCGTTTCACACCAGTCTGTTACGGATACAAATGTGGCAAAAGGCAGCACTCTATGCCTTCCATGGCACTGTAGTCATACAAATTTATTTTTTCCTTTGTTTCCAAAGCTTCGTTGTGTTTCTCAATGAAAGCCTTATACGAACTTGTAGCAGTGTTCATCAACATATTGTATGCTTGCTGACACTCACGCCTGCTTTGTTCGTCTTCCAAGGCAGCAAGACTTTCTTCAACAGTGACAGTCTTCCAGCTAACGTGGCACATACCATTTTTTTGCTGGTACCCGTGTTGCATTATCTTATAATCTCCATAGTGAAAATTTAGAGGACGAAATGAACAAGTTTAAGACAATCTGGGATGAGCGAAAACAAAGGAACGACATAACGGGGTTGTAAGCATGCACACGCAGTTTCATGCTTATTTTTTGGACGATTCTGGTGTCCTTGGAGCTTGCGCTTGTGTAAAGATGAACATTTGTCGCAGTAGTCCACAAACTCTATTCAATCCAAAATGCCAAATTATCAGACACTCGTTTGTTTGCAATAGCAATTCTGGGTATATTGTTAGGTACGTTAGCTTGATTGTCTTGAATGAACTTTTCCTTTTCTGCAGATTCTATGGAATTTCGCGAGGTTTGTTGCGACTGCAGCTGTTCTCGCTTCATAGCAATATCGACATGTTTTGTAAGTAAATGACATTCTCTGTCATTCCAGAATTGTTGAGCAGAAAGTTCACACCATTGGATAGACATGTTTGTTTTAAATGTGCTCACCAGGGTTAATGTGGCTATCTACACGAATTAAGTAAATGAGGTCACCACTTAATGTGGGTATCTCCAAACTAGAGTAAAAGCAACAGAGCTCTTAAATGAACTGCTTAATGCTGACTGTTGCCTAAAATATTACTTGTGAAGAAGAATATTTTAGCTAATTTAATAGCTATCTTGTGTTACAGGAGTAGCACTGCCTGAGCATGGATCCACAAGACATCATGAATATTTATGATATGACTCTATTCATGAATAAATACTTCACCAATGGCTAATTTATGGCTACTTTTTCTTTGTTGAAAGTAGCCGTGAATAAAACATGCCCGAGAATTGCGCTTTTCTCGATTGTCCACACAGTAGACGATATGAAGGTATGAGTTTATTTAAGATTCCTTCTCCAAAAGCATCTGACTCAGAGCACTCATCGCAGATCAAACTTGAAGCACGTTCGGCTTGGAAAACTGCTATTCTCCGTACGTGTCAAGAAACCAGGGAACTGTGTAAACATATATATTTTTAAGATGTTTACCCAAGAGCTATCAAAGCTCATTGTTTGAAGAAAAAAGAAAAAGACAAAACAAAACAAGCATCAATTGCTGGATCGTTTGAAGACATATCTGTCTTACTAAACTTGACGAAAACGTTCAGAATCTTTAATATATTGTTGGACGAATTTAAATATTTTTGTATTATCTGAATTTAAATTAACAGCGCCAAACAGGAGCAATTTTACTTTTTGAGAATCCGACAAAAGATTCCAGACATCAAAAGATTCCAGACATCACTGCAAACTTGTGCAGCAGCCGAGAGTAAGGACAACCTTAGAGCAAAATATCGGGGACACTCTTTAACAAATAATAACAGTTTCAGTAACAGTTAAGAGTAACAGTTTCAATATTTGCACCACACACACATGCTGGAGATATAATACAATCTATTTTAAACAAATAATAATTTAACGTACAACAATTAAGATGAAGACGAGTATGTAAAATAGAAGAATATCTGTCAATTGAATAGTCCAAATACTTGTTGTAACTAGAAATATCAAAGAAGCGATTAAGATACTGTTTAAAGACACTGACTGATAAAGTACTACGTTGAGCATAATCAATACTGTTCCATCACAAAGTTGTTGACGGAAAGGAGCCTTTAAATCTTTCAGTTGTGACAGGAAATAAAGTGAAATTTAATGCATGTCATAAGACTAAACCCGACCTTTGTTGTACTGTTTGTGGTAGCAAGTTTGACCAATAGTTTGGAGTAAAATTATTCACTATTTTAAAATACAAAACAAGCTTATGGATGGATCGTCTGGTTTTTGTGTCTACTGGACATATCCAGTAGCACACTATGTCATCGGCTGGGTTTAGCACTTTCTTACTTTCTTGGGGTGGTCATTCCGTCACGTGACACGAAGCTGTTACGGAGATTTGGCGGATGTTTACGGATAGACCACGTGCGATGATGCGAAAGGGATTCTAAATTCATCATTCATACGAATTGGGATTTTACTCTGTGAATTTGTTGGAAATATAAGGATAAGGATTTACTCCGTGAATTTGTTGAAAATATAAGGATTCTTTGCGGTTTTTCGACATTCAGGGTAAGTAAATAATACCGTCACATGACACGAAGCTGTTACGGAGTTTGGCGGATGTTTACGGATAGATTATTCATCGTAATAGCGAGTTATTATTCATCGTAATAGCGAGTTATTATTCATCGTAATAGCGTGTTGGGATTTTACTCCGTGAATTTGTTGAAAATATAAGGATTCTTTGCGGTTTTTCGACATTCAGGGTGCAGCACAAGGTTCAGGTTTACAGCACACGGTTCAGTTGTTCAGGTTTACAGCACACGGTTCAGGTGACAACGTGCTGTATATTTGTGAGATATATATCGTACCTGTACTAGTTGTAGCACAGTTCACGCTCAATTGAAATACGAGTGATTGTGCTCGATATACTATTGACTATTGTTATAGTAGTCACAACATTCTACCTTGGCTATTGCTATAGTAGCCACAAAATACATTGACTTTTGCCTACCTCCTCTGCAGGCGTTTTAGAAAAACTATTGAAATATTTAACATATGGGGGTTACTATTGAACAATATCGATCAAGGTGAATTGTGGAATACAATGCTGATATTATTTTACATGAATGTCTTTTATTTGCCAACTTTCAAACATTTAACCGAGCAATATAAAAGTTCAAATGAAACTGTAGATTGGTCAGTTAAAATGCTGTGTTACCACCATGTGTATGTACCAATGCTATTAAGACTATCAAATGATGTGGAAGAAAATCCGGGGCCTACTTTATATGACATCATTGATGCAAATAAAACTATATGTGCTGACTTTAGCCAAGGAAGCTATAGATTTGGATTAAATGCCGGAAAACAATGTGTAGCAATGTCTTTAATGGCAATAATAAATAGTCAAGAAAAAAGCATTACCACTTGGGATTCCTCTTATTTGAATACCATATTAATAAATGGAAATAGTCTTTATAGCTGTATTAGTAATTCAGTCAATAAAAATTTGCTATTGTTGACAGATGTTCCAGAAATGTTTGAAGTTGAAGATAAAATTTACAATTTAGAATACAGTGAGTCATTTGCTGGTGATGTCTTCATGAGATGTAATAATGAACCATTTTTTACTCTGGAAAATGCATTTAACAAAATATTTTTGTTTTCTCAATTAAATTATAATTATGCTCTACTTACTATTGGTTGCAATACAGTGGCAATTTTAAAAGAATCTGAATTGAATTTTAAAATATTTGATTGCACTCAAGGGATATGTATGGTATTAAATATTTTACTGCTAATATTATTTTGTAACATCATTTGTAATTCTCGTTTAGTTTTCATTGTTCAGTTAACCCGTATTTCTCTCGTATTATCTAACAAAGTAAATACGACAAAACAGTGCACTTCGTGCAGGCTCTTCCCCTCCCCAGTCCCCCGCGTGCGTTTTCACTCTTCACCCCCACCCCCGAGCGAGGCACGAAGAGGCTGATTGGCAAGATAATCCCACAGTAGTGAGGATGAAAATCTAGGGATAGAACAGGCGGGCATGGCGTTATTGCTGATACATATTAATTTCTATTTAGTTTTGTGTTTTTAGTTATAAACATCCAACAAACTTCATCCATTGCAACAGCAACCTACAACCACCTAGGCCTATTATTGCAAACAATCTCAACATGCAATCTTTATAGTGTATTATTCTGTAAAATTATAACATCGTAATATAAATGTTATAATATAATATAATGTCAATGCGTGTTAACTACCTCATCCCACAGTGATCAACAAGCCAGTAGACACATGTACGCAATCGCGTACCTATTTTTAAATCTTCCCAGGCTAACTCTTCCAATGATCTTGATTTGCTTTTGTACCCTACATAGCCCCTGTGACCACCTTAGCTGATTGATATTGAACATATTCAAAAAGATCACTTTCACTTACAGAACAGCCATCCCAAAGGACGTCGGCGTACTCCATTTGAGGTCTTATAAGAGATTTATATAATTTAAACTTCAAGCCTTTTAAAAGGTTTAATTTCTTTGACACTTTCTCATAAACATTAAAAATATTAACTCTCCAAGAAAGATCATAACAAAGAGTGACTCCCAAATGCTTATGATTGCTAACATTTTCAATTATTTGATTATTAAAATAGATATTTGGGTGACTTGGCTTAATTCGCTTTACGGAAAAAATAATAGATTTGGTCTTACTTGAATTAATAGTAACAAGCCAATCACGTGTCCATGCATTAATACGCTCAAGATCATCATTAAGATTAACAGCAGTAAGGGTTGGATCATCAACTACTTCAAACAGAGAAGTGTCGTCTGCATAGAGAAAGCTATCACTCTGAAGATCACTAGTAATATCATTTATATAGATTAGAAAAAGCAGAGGGCCCAAGACGGACCCCCTGGGGAATGCCAGCTTCAATTTGCATCCAGTCAGATGACTGGCCATCTATTACAACGTGCTGCATTCTTTCAGATAAATAACTCTTAATCCATTGAAGTAAGGGATCTCTTACTCCCAGAGATTCAAGCTTACGAAACAACCCTTTATGTCAAAAGCCTTACTAATATCCAAGAAAACCATACGAACTTCCTTGCCCTGCTCCAAGGCTTCATAAATTTTATGAACCATAAAAACTAAGTTGATTTACTGCAGAGTCCCCAGGTCGAAAACCATATTGAAAGGGATTCAGAAAATGGATTTCCAATAAAAAATTATAAAGCCTAATAAATACAATTTTTGACAAACATATCAATAGCGAAATAGGACGATAATTGCCTTTAAACTGGCGATCATCCTTTTTAAAAATGGGTATAACATTTGCCTGCTTCCACGCAGACAGAAAGATTCCTTTGGAAAAAGAAATGTTAATAAATTGTGAAAAGGGCCTTGCAATACCATTAGCAAATGTTTTAATTGAAACGTTTCCTATGCCATCGACACCACTAGCCTTAGAAACATCGACTATATTTAATAAATCTTTAACTTCTAATTCTGTTGTGGATAGACGTGAAATAAATCTAGAATTTTGAAAACAATTATATTTGGTATTGGGGCATCATCATTTTCCACTTTAGATTGAGTAATAAAGTACTGATTAAAAAGTGTAGCTTTTTCTTTTGCATCAGTTATTACGCGATCGCCATCAAATAGTGCCGGTATTATTGATTGTATTTTACTTCCGTATAACGATTTAACTATGACCCACCATTTCTTTGGACCTAGTTTGGGGTCCTGTAATTTAATATTTAGATTTGCAAAGTATTTTGTTTTACATATACGTATAAGTGACGTAGTTAAATTTTTTTGCAATCTATAATTCTCCCAGGTGGTCGAATATCTCCGTCTTCAATAGAATTTAAGCAATCTATTCCTTTTCGAATTGCTTTCCTAATTTTAGAATTCATCCAAGGTTTATCCATTGGACGAATTACAACCGTTCGATTCGGTACAAACATCTCAAGTATTTGTCGAAAACTCTCAAACAAGACATCAACATCCTCGACGGAATTAAAAATCTCTTCCCAATTAGCACTGCAGAGAGCCTCACTCAATTTGTTATGATCTATCTTAGAATAATCCCAAACATGGCGCGTATAACATTTAGGTTTAGCAAAAGAAATACTCATGTGAGCATAAACCAGCGAGTGATCACAGTTGCCAGGCGGGCTTAATGTTCCGGATTTTACAAAATAACCCGGTGAGTTTGTAAATATAAGATCTAGTAATGTGGCACTATGTTCAGTAATGCGTGTCGGTTCATTAATAACTTGAAAAGGCTATTACATGCCATCCATCTATATAAACAAGATCCAAAATCGGTACTAGGCGAAGCATTTTCCATATCAAAATTTGCATTAAAATCCCCAAAGAGTAAAACAAAGGTACCAGGTATTTGATTTATTTCATCTAAACAGAATTGCAAATGATCTAAAAGAGCATTATTTTCAGCAGAATTATAATTTGGTGGCCGATAACACACTCCACAAACAAATGACAAATAATTAATTTTAGCTTCAACAAAAAGTAATTCAAAATCACTGTGTTCGAGGTCATTACGTCTTTTAGATGCATATCTGGACGAAATATAAAATGCAACACCACCAGCCCTTATACCATTATTTCTATCCCGTCTGAACATAGGCTAAAACCAGGAATGTCTAGTAATTCGCTAGAAAACTCCTTGTTCAGCCAAGTTTCAGAAACTGCAAAAATATCGAGTTGTTGTTCAAGAACAATAGAAGTGATTTCATCAAATTTGTCTTCAACATTCAGACTTCTAGCATTGATATGACCAACATTCAATGTTAGGTTTCTAGAAGGGCCAGGGTTAGCTTCAACATCTCCAGACAGTAAAATTAATAACATTATAAAAAATACCATAAAATATGTTAGCCATCCACTAGCTAATCTGCCAGAAAGGCATGAATTACACAAATAAATTTTATAACAATTAAACCTCCCGACATTTGCTCTGTAAATTGCTAAGCTAACCACCATTAAATGCGCAAAATATACAATAAATAACACTTACTCGGGCTGCACAAGATAACACACAAATAAAATAAGGTTATAATAGAATAGTATAATATAAAGATTAATAAAATTACTGAGCATATAGAAATGATCAGCGAAGCATGGTTTGGAATGAAGGCTAAGTTATTTTAAATCGAGAATGTCCTGTTTAGATTTAATTCGAACAATTTTATCATTTATCAGTACTTTATCATCCGACGTCCGCACAGAGGCTGGGCAGATCTCTTCTTGCCGCATCGAATACATTCTTGTTCGTTAAAGTAAGGTCTTCATTAATAAACTTCTTGCTTCCTTTCAAATTACGCCGATATTTTAAAACCTTCAACTTGGACTGGTACGACAAGAACTTTACTATCACTGCACGTGGAGTTGAATCATCTCTTAGCTTACCAACTCGACGTGTTCTGTCGATCTCGTTTACAACAAAATCACACTTCAAATCATTTCGGCAGAAATTCACAACAGCACCATAGCAATTTTCCCCTTTCTCCTCACGTAAACCATAGATTCGTACATTACACCGTCTCGAATATTGTTCATTGTCATTCGCATAAGACTTCACTTCATCTAATTGAACTTCCAATTCGGCAATTTTATTCTTCAAAGGTTGTACAACTTTGTCGATTTCATTAACAACAACCACCTCGACTGAGTTACACACAACTTCAGAAACGATTATCTTAGTCGTTGAGACTAGCATATCCTGAAAAGCTTTTGAAGTGAGGAAATTTTTAAATTGCTGTGTAATTGCATTGTTCACTAATTCTTCGAACGCATTAGATTTAAAATAGGTGTCCATTTCTTTACGGGAATGGCTTCGCGTATTAATGCGTCCTTCGTCCACCATCTTTCTCTCGCAGCAACTACACAAACCTCTTCAATACTTGCTTAAAAGATGCTACAGGACTAAATAAATCAAGTCATAATGCCTAACACTCCAGGCTATTGCTTAAAAGCAAAACGGCATCAATAAAAGCGAGAAATAAACCAGATAATAATTTTAAATCTTAATCTCGACCAGGAGCAATTAATATACGTCTTACCCCTACCGGTCTCAGATTACTTTTGAGAGAGAGGTTTACAAAGAACAACATTTTCCTTTGCGAACATCACTTCGAACGGGATTGTATCGAATCATTTTCCTACACTGGCAAGCTGGCAACAAGAAAGCGCGTAAACAAACTGGAACCATTCCGACTTTTAACCTTCCCGTCAAAACATTAGATATTTTTCCTGGGACTTCGACACGCAAGAAAGAAGAGTTCTCATACTCATCAACATCCAGTGCGCCTCCGTCTTTCAATGACTTGAAAAAATACTCTGAAAGGCAGTACCCCTACTTGCGTGACTGGACTGTCACAATATCAGACAACATCAGTGTAGAGATGCGTGAGCCAGGATTTCTTATCCCAAAGTATTTCATCCAAATCGAGGAATCGCTTGAAATAACCGTGGCAGTATATGGAGCAACAGTGCCTAATAGTTGTTTGGTACTTTTTCCTGAAAAGCATTCCCGAATATGCAGTAAATTCAAGGACTTGCAAAGTCTGTTATGTAGTCTCGGTATCTGCTGTGGAATTTCCTCCGAACAAGAGCCTTCCAGTGAAATCATTATGCAAGAAAATGTGAAATTATCATAACAGCAGAAAGTGACAAATGTAATCCATGCACTAAATTTGATGGGAAAAAGTATCAAGCCAGATCTGTCCTTCCTGCCAAAGCCAAAGCACCACTAACTGCATGTTCAGCTGCTAAATTGAAATGTATGCAGCTAGAAGACTGGGTGAAAAGAATGGAAGAAGAAATTGGTTCTCATGGTGTAAGAATTGAAGATGATTTTGGCAATCTTGGACCAAACCAATTTGCAAGCTACTCCACACACGAGACTAGTATTCGAGCAACAGCAGAAAGCAATGATGTCTAATAAACATGAACGGAGATGGCATACTCACTTTGTTGAGTTCTGCCTGTCAATACATGCAAAGTTGTCAAAGAGTGACAAGAACCCAGATGGAATCATTTACATACCCCAGGAGAGAACCCTGCAAGACTACAGGAACCACTTCAAACCAGCAGCAGGTTTTGTCTTGGAAAATATCGAGGTACTGAAGTCCATTGTGAAGAGCTACGAGGCCGCTGCTAGATATGTTGTGTTGGTGTTTGACAAACACTCAGGCAAGTTGATTAGGTTCAGCCAACTTGGTGATTGTGATTTGGACTTCTTGACATTTGAGGAGTTAGAGGTTGCAAGCCATGTACTAGCTAGTTAGAGGTGTTCAGACAACTCTGAAATTTATGCTAGTATATTTCCTGACCCAAACTGTTGTTTACTATCAGTTGGTCCCAATTTACTGGCGAGCAGTTGGAATTTTGAAACTAAACTGTGGCCTGCGTGTTGTTGGCACAGTAAGGAATGTCAGCCAATGGAAAGTTTTTCCGCATGCACAAGCATATTTCTGGTGAGCAAGAAAAAAAAGGCACCACCCAGGGTATTGAATGTGTCAACAAGACCATTCTTTGCAGATGCACCACACCTTATGAAAACAACAAGAGGTAAGAGCATTTTTATTGTGAAAATTTGAATTTATTGTGTACAATATCCTACATGTATATACAAGAGGCTGCTTTTCTATAAGTCTAACTTTATACACAATATCAATAAAATAAAAATACTATATACAATATAAATGAGGGTGCTGCTCTTTCAGAAATCTGAAAACGGCAGTAAATACCTAACTAAAATGAACAAGTTTTCTGATTGGCTTTCTAGAACAAAAGTGACCAGTGTTTATGACTCGTTCTTTAGAAATGTATTCTATTGTTGTATTGTTAGATCGTACAATCACAGAACTTGTTCTTATAGGTAGGTGGCTACCCGAAAAAAAGAGGGTTAACTGTGATACGAACACAAATGGCATCATTTTAACCAGTAATTTTTTTTACAGTAATTGTATAAAACAACTTAAGCCTATTTGCCATTTATCACAGCAAGCTGCAAGTGTGCAATAAATAACAACACTCAGATGATTTTAATTGTTAGCCAGGTTAAGTGGAAAAGAGGCTTTAAAGTTTCACTCTCCAAGGTGATCTTCAGGATAAATATTGTAAACAAGAACAAGCAGTTAATTTATAGTTCTACATCTTTGGTTTATTATATAATTTGTTGTTCTTATTTTTATTTTAAGGCAATCTCCACAGTTCGGGTTCTGGTGGTACTAGATTTCTCTGGAAAAATGGAAAGAATTTGTTGTGGGAGCACATTTCTAGATGCTATTTTGCAGATCTAGAATTGGGCCCCCATCAACTGCCAAAGTTGATCATTGAGCACATCAATTTAACTTCATATGCTAAAATGAAAGTTAACTTGACTGTGCAAATTCTTTCCAAATCTATGGCTGAAGCAGTGCTGAAGAAGCATGCCATTAGACGAAGTTTCAGAAACAGCCAATTTCTGTCAGTTAATGAATGACTTCTTTGACTCCTGCAATGTTAGATCGACTCACGAGCACCAACGAAAGCTGAATCCACGTCTGGAACCATATAAGAGTTGCGATGATGCACGCTTCATATGTTTAAAAAGACATATTCCTGAAGTACTGTACTTCACCAACTGGAAGGATGAAATAAGCAGTCGACCAAATTTCAACACAAACTTTTGAAGGTTTGAAAGTAACGGTGAACAGCCTTATCGAGTGTACCAAGTTTCTGTTGGTGGAAGGAGTACCATATGTTCTCACAGAGCACTTTATGCAAGAAAGAAGAGTACTTTGGTAATCAAAGGCAACGTGGGCAACGATCTGACAACCCTGATGCAGTTGAGTTTGGATACAATGATAGAATCCTTCAGGTCCAAAGAAATGCTGGCCAAAGGGAATTTTGGAGCACGTCGTAAAGAAGGAGAATCACACTGGGCTACTATCAGGGAAGAGCCTTTATTGAAGAAGAAAAAGAAATAATACAATGTGAATATTTTTAGTTTATATACATGTACATGTGTAACTGTTTTAATATTACTCTTTGATACATGATTCTTTGAGTTTTTTTATGTTAGCAAATTGTAAATACTTACAAGATCAAATGACAAAAAGGTGGCAATATTGCCAATAATGTAGAAATGCACTACAGTATAGCTGACGTTTCGAGCAAAAGCCCTTCATAAGAGCAAACAGAGTGATGAAAGAAAAAAGGTTATATCGACTTTTCTTTTATTTAGGACTTTTGGTCGAAACGTCAGCTATACATTTCTACATTTGCAGTATTACCACCTTTTTGTCATTTGATCTTGTATTTCACACTGCCTACGCAGCACTAACACTATTTTGTAAATACTTATAGACCTTATATTTAGAACAAGTGACCTCAATAACAATTATTATAATATTATATATTTAATTTTTGAATGTTTACATGGTGACAAATTACAGTAAAAAATATTTGTGAAAACACCACATTTTTATTTATTGCTGAACTTTCAACCTGTTGACTTAGAGCTTTTATTGGTCAACTGGGTGGGTTAAAGCTCAGTGACAAAAAAGTGTGGTGTTTGATTATCATTTAGTGTAACAATTTTTCCTTTGTTGTAAATTTATCCAATTTACAGCTGATTTCATCTTTTCCACTGTGTGTACTGTTGTTTGGAAGTTCAATTATCCAATCAAATTGTGAGCTCTTTATTATTGGATAATTTGTCAACTTAAGAATGAACTTCAGAATACACAGCAGAAAAGTATATGAAATCAGCTGTAATATTATATGTATAAGTATAAGTTATTCTGTTATTGTATTCTATTGTACTGTATGTAAAATTATCTGAAATTGCTTAAATTTAAATGCACCACAATCAGTAAATAAAAAACTAAATCACTAATTGCTTTACATACTACTCTATGAAATAAGATAAAAGTACTCGTTTGTTTCAGTAACAGACTGTCTAACGTTTGTTTATCCAAAATGGATCTTGATGAAAGTTTCCTATGTGTTAGGATGTCTACTTTTTTCCACCAAGCCTGCGTGCCTATTCCTCCTATTGCTCCCAAACTATGCCTGTTTTCTGCAATAAGTTTATTAATCCGCATATTAATACAGAACGTGTCCTTGTCCCATCTAACCAATTTCGCTCGCTTTGTCATCAAATACTTAACAAGTGGTGTTATGTATACAGGGTCTCTTGAGGATAGTCTGACTGTTTTAGAACCAAATTGTTCGTCCATCATATCATGTATGATCTTCTGTAGTGTATGGGTCCATGGAAACATATCAACAAGGGCACCATTCAGGGTAGTGTAAGTGGGCCGTACTTATTTAATATCTTTTTAAACGACTTAGATGTGATTCGAGACTCAGATTTTTCTATAACCAAGTATGCAGATGATACCACTTTGATTTCTCCCGTATGGAAATGTTCTGACACTATAATAGATAATAGCTATGAGAATGTGAAGAGTTTTATGTATTGGACTACAGATAACTGCATGTCATGTAACCCTGCAAAATACAAAGAAATTATCTTTCATAAAGGTAGTAGAGTCATGGATGTATATCAGTCTATATTTCATATCCCTCACTGTGATAGTATAAAAATGTTAGGAATTAAGTTCCAGTCTAATCGTAGATTTACTGAACATATCAGGGAAGTTATGCGTAAGGTTAATCAGTGGTACGTTATCAGAACTCTAAGAAAAGAAGGATATACACAAGAAGAAGTAGATTATTTGTTTCAAGCAATGGTGTTATCTAAAATTAGGTATGGCTTATCAGTCTATGGAGCTTCGTCTCCAGAGTTGACCACCATTCAATCCTTCTTGTATCGATGTGTAAAAAGACGTTATTATTCTAAAGAGATTAGTATTCATAATTTACTTGAACAAAGCGATAAACAGATAGTTAATAGAATAGCTGAAACATCAGAACATCCTTTACAAAAACATTTACCTAAAGTTAAGCCAAGCTCCAATAGATTGCGAAAGAAAAGTTGTTACAGGCCAGTAGTGAATACCGAAAGATTTAAAAATTCCTTTGTAATAGGTTGATTTTTAAATATGAACTAGCTTTTAAGTAGTAGAATTTGCAACTTTTATTATCTTTATATAATAATTGAACTTAGGGATATAATGTATGATAGTTTTTATACATAATTTGTAACGCATGATTTGTATTTAATCATTGTGAATAAAGAGAATTTGAATTTGAATACAATTGACCATTTTCATTTTCAATTGACCATTGCTTACATTTACTTCCGTTGGCCTATCGTACAGAAATTAGTGACATTATTTTTTTCTTTAAAGGGGAAGTTTGTCCAAGAAATATGTTTATCTGATTTGAAAGAAAACTTAAAATGACAAAGTAAGATATTTTGCAGTTCTTCGTTTCCTTGCTTCGTTTTTGAGATATTTCAGGTTGATTGATATGTAAATTAAACATCGTGACGTCACTGCGCGATAAGGAGGTTATATATCTTTGCTATTATTGAACGACATCACGTGAAATCACTGAACGAAATAATCATGCGTGTGTGTTTCTCCCACAACACCAAATATTATCATTTCGACGTGATTTCATTCAATAATAGCAAAGATATATAACCTCCTTACCGCGCAGTGACGTCACGATGTTTAATTTACATATCAATCAACCTGAAATATCTCAAAAACGAAGCAAGGAAACGAAGAACTGCAAAATATCTTACTTTGTCATTTTAAGTTTTCTTTCAGATCAGATAAACTTATTTCAAGGACAAACTTCCCCTTTAAGTGTTTCAGGAGTCTGTGTAGGGTTGATATTTCTCAATATGTTTCTTTTCGCTCATGTACTAAGCCTCTTAGAAATACTGACCATCTTACTCTGAAGATTCCTTTCTGTATAACTGAGTCCTTTAAAAACTCTGTCTGTCGTTTATGGAATTCTTTACCGTTATGTATTAGAGAATACCAGCTTTTATCTACTTTTCGTAACAAACTAATTGACTACTATTGTTAAATTTTCAAATGATTCAAACACTTTATAATAATTATTATTCATTCTTCAATTTGTATATAATGTTAGTTAATTCTACTGGCAGTTTATGCTATGGAATCTTGAATTCTGTTTTAAACTGTCCACAAATTTTCATTATATAATGTACTCAATATTATAATGTAAATTTGAAATTTGATTAAATAAATTAATATTAAATAAAATAAACTCTTACGATAATGCTTTATTTTAGAAATAACAGCTGATTTTAATTTCGAATTTTACTACCGATAGTCTGTGACGTCATTTCGGGATTTTTTAAAATTCTAAGAAATATTGTTCATGTTGGTAAAGTACTCATTTCACTTTTAGCTCAGTTGATAGTTTGCGCCACTGTTGTAAGAGCTCTCTGTTGACATCTTGAAGCATACAGTTTTCTTTATTTTCCTTCAACTGTTCCCTCACATGTTGTGCCTGATCTTTGACAAACATCATGTAAGAATTTGGTTGCCTTTTAAGAGCCTCTACCCTCTTCTTTTTGTGGCTTTTCTTACAAACAGGGGTTTCTTCAGTAGCTTCCTGTACCCTTTTCTCCCCATTTGAATTTGCTTGAAGAAAATGCTCCTGACCTTCTGACATGAGTCTCTTCAACACTCTGTGCCACATCATGGACTGAAGAGGTTTGTGGGGCACTCTTGATTTTGTCCAATTTAAGGTGAAAATCCTCCAATGTAGGAAGATCATTGTCCATAATTGCTCTAGTAACAAATTCAGGAGATACAATTGACCATTTTCTCTGCAAAGCAATTGCCACAGATGAATTAATCTTTTTTTGTTTGTCACATTCCTTTTGTGTGGTAATGAGAATTACCTCCACAGGCAGACCATCTGGAATGTTCTCAGGCTTTAGTACTTGTCCACCATGTTTTTTTTTAGTTTCAGTTAATTTCTCCTGGTTTGTCTTGAATGATTGTAATGAACCAGCAATGGCAAATTTACACCCTTTGAGGCAACCATTGTTGACTGGCAAAACGCGTGTTGGTACAACTGGGAGAACGGCATACACCTCATTGTTGGTAGAATCTGAAGGTTCTGATTCTGGGGCCACAGGTAACAAGGACCTTTTGCAACTTGTAACAAAGGCTTCAAATTCTTCTTGGAGTGGTTGTGGTGCTTCTTGCATCCATCATCGAATCTGCCTGTACATGTGTTGGAAGATTGCCAATATCGGATCATTAAATATTTTTCCACCACCTCGAGCTGTATGATGAAAGTAGTGCTGCTGATGCAAGTAGTGTAAGTGTTCCCCACCTTCAGTTGAAACATGCATCAATGATCGAAATGGCAGGGATCTCAATAGGAGAGGGACAATATCAACTGCCTTGATCATGTAGGGGGTAAACCTATCTTTGCCAAATCGAAAACAGACAAGACCATGGAATATGTCAGCACATGAGATATATTCCTGAACCAACTCTTCTGTAACACCAAAAATGTAGTCATGTACATTGGTAGACCCAGGCATTTTCCCACCCTTGATAAAAAGCAAAACACCAATCTTAAAAGATAAGTAGATAAAAATCAAACCAATTGAGGCCAAGTAGCTACTGTAAAAATATATTTTATTTAAGCTTTCATCATCTGTGGCATCATCAGAAACTTTTGATGATGTCGTAGACGATGAAAGCTTAAACAAATAAAATATGTGTGTGTGTCAGTGTGCACGTGAGTCAAAGGGGAAACGTTAGGATATACTTATATACCATATTCACGTATATCTTTTCTTTGAGAAATCACTTGTGGAAAGTGTATGCTTGTTTGCCTAGGCGACCACTATCCGTTTACCTTGCATCCCATTCTTTTTCCAAATTTTCCAATTTGTTGTCAAAATCTTCTTCGTTGTCACAATCAACCAAACCGGTGTACTTGACATTTCCTTCTTGTTTTCCGAAAATCTCGTTCAGGAACAATTTAATTATGTCCGGTTGCAGTCCTCTTTCGTTCAATTCAGTTTTCACGTTATCTTTGAAGTGGATGAAACACCTCAAAAGTAATGCAAAGCGAAAGTTTCGCTTTAATCCATCGATCAAAGCTTTTTCACCGTCAGTACCACATGCTAACATTCCCTTGAGATTTGGGCATTCGGTGATCAGCGAATTGGCAAATCTTGAATACGTCTTCCAGTCTTTGCGTTGATGCATGAGAACTGGTCCGATGAAAACCGGGGGTTTCTTTGTCGAGTTATGGGAGTTTTAGATTTCTATAGGTTGTCACCGTCAAGCTGATATTTTCTTCAAATATGTTGAAGGTCGGATCAGCTCCAAAAATACAGAACTGGTTGGGGTCGGTACAGAAATATTTGAGGTCTTGAAGCTGCTGGTCGCTTGCCAAAACAACGAGAAAGTCTGGATGAACTCTGCATTCTCGAATGAATACTGAGCCACTTCCGTTCTCTTCTTCTCTTTTATCTTTCTCTAGCAGCTGCCAGATTCCGTTAACTGTTGGATTTGCAGACTTGTTTTCTTTGCTGCACACCTCGCGTTGTAAACGTCACCGTGATTCCGGCCGGAAAGGCATTTTTTGTCAAAAATACAATGTCGCACTGCATGCATTTACACTTAAAAGCTCAAGCCCTACAAGAGAACGTCCTTGCGTATCGGGAAAGAAAATTGTAATCGCTCACACCTCCCACCACTCCCACCACTGAGGTCACGGATTCGAGCTCTGTATCGAGCCTCCAATTGCACAACGCAACCAATCGCAACATTCTGCCGAAACGCGTGGGTTTTTCCAGGTTCTCCGGTTCCCTCCCGCACATTGCCAGAAATCGTAACCGCGGCGCTCGCCGGTCAGCAGTCATTGCCAGAAATCATACCTACTGTTTCATTATTACTTGGGCTACCTGTGGTAGCACCAAGTCTTAAAACCAGCTTCATTATTAGTCGTATTAGTATTATTTGCAGTTCCGTAAATTTGCAAAATTGCGCAATAACTCGTACCCAGGTTCTTCACCCTTGCCTCAATGTTCCTTGCCTTCACCCTTGTTGTCATTGAATCGCAGTCTGAAAAGCATTTACGAGACCTGTAAACCCGCAAACCATTGCAAAGATTCTCTCCAAGATGAGAGAAACACAGATGAGAGTTCAATCGTGAAGACGGAATGGACAGCCGAAGGACAGGGAAATGTTATTATACTGTGTTGACATTTTAATATCCCGTGAAACTCCGTAATATCAATCATGAAATGTTGTGTTTTTGTCCGATTTAAATCAATTCTACATCGAAATGATCACTTGAATCTGGCGAATCGAACGCTGTAGGTTTCATCCACTTAAAATTGTGAAGATCAGATGTTATATGAGAAAATGCGTAAGCGATTAAAGCGATCGAGACTCGTCTTTAAAATCAAAGGACATGGCTTCAAGATCTATTCGTCGTTTACCCGATGATTTAACGCTTTTATGTCCATTAAACCGATGTAGTTTCGTAATAGATATGTTTCGTATACCTTGCCATTGATTTTTATATAAATTTTGACACACGAAGACCTTCAATCCAACAGATATTAGAAAAAATAGTATTGCAGTGTTTAGTGTTTACATTAAATTTCGTCTGCGTGTCAGGCGTTCTGCATTGGGGGGAGGGGAGCTAGCCTGCGTGTAGACGCCTTATTTTTCTTCGTCTTCATTTCTAGCCAATGCTTTTATGTCCATTAAACCGATGTAATTTCGTAACAGATATGTTTCGTATACCTTGCCGTTGATTATGAATTTTGTATGATTTTCGTTTATCTGAATTTTGTTTATAAGTTTATATGAATTTTGACCTTAAATGAAGACCTTCAATCGAACAGATATTAGAAAAATTAGTGTCTGCGTGTCAGGCGTTCTGCATTGGGGAGGGTAGACGCCTGATTTTTCTTCGTTATTTCCAGCCCAGCGCTGCACAATGCCTTCAGTGGCCTGATGACAGAAATCAATTCATTAAATATTATCCTTGGTAATATAAGACAATATAAAGCGGGTTTTCTAATTCCAACTGTCTAACATGCCACCAATGCATACCCATCTCCGCAGGCAATATGCGCGCCATGTCCCTAAAATTAGTAGCCCAAGTTAACGCCTAGCGGGGCGTCTTGTTTATATAACAAGCCTTGTTATATAAATGAAGGTGGTACATTTTGTGAAAAATATAGCAAATTGATTTACTACAGGGAATATTTTTAGCACTATTATTTGGTGTCATCTGTCTAGAAACTCGAAAGGAATCAACAGAACAATAACCACCTCACTACAGTCCTGCTTACGACTGAGATTGACTGTTAGACGAAAGCAGGACTTTAACCGCAATCACCAGGGTGGCCAAGGAAATACAGCAGACGCAGAACACATCTCTCAAGGTGTTATCTACCCTTCTCGGTCGAATGAATCATGCAGCCCAGACCGGGATCTGGATGCCACCACTACACTATCGCAGTCTGCAACGCGACCAGATCAAGACACTTCACTTGACCAACAACAGATCAGAACTAGCTCAGATAACCATCTCCCAGTCCAGCATGGAGGAGCTCAGCTGGTGGACATCCCCGGATTTTCAGGGACTAAATGGCCAACAGTTACAGACCCCTCCCTTCGAAATAACTGTTTCAACGGATGCATCCTTACTGGGTTGGGGTGCAACATGGCCAGGGACTACCAAGGAGGTCGATGGCTACCCGAAGAAGCACAATCTCACATAAACCTACTGGAGCTGAAGGTGGCACATCTAGCACTATCGGCTCTCTTCAAGTCATGCATTCCACCCCCGAAACATGTTCTGCTACAGATGGACAACACGACGGAAGTAGCCTATGTCAACAAGAAGGGAGGCACACGATCTCGCAGTTTGTCACTACAAGCCACATACTTGTGGGCAGTTGTTCTGAACCTGGGTAACGGCGAAACACATTCCAGGTACGTCCAACGAGGTGGCAGACACAGCATCTCGGCATTTCGACAGTCATCTAGAATGGACTCTCCACAAGGATATCTTTCGGAGGATTACCCACCGGTTTTATCGACCTTCGGTGGACCTCTTTGCTACGCGAGTCAACCAACTTCCGCAGTATGTCTCCCGATATCCGGACCTAGGGGCAATAACAACGGATGCATTTCTCTGCAATTGGAGTCAATGGAGGAGCTGGATTTATCCACCAGTTGTCCTGATCCTGAGAATTCTGAACAAGAGCAACAGCTTTGATACTAGCTCCGCATTGGAAGGGACAGTCCTGGTTTCCCAGCCTGCTGGAAATGTTGGTGGACTACCCCAGACAACTTCCACAACAACCGGGATTCATAATGCTCCCCTTCGAACCAGAGACGGAACATCCGCTCCAACACAAACTACACCTAACTGTGTAGCCTGTACCTGGGAACGTCTCCATACAGGAGGACTTTCACGAGCGGCTACGGACATACTTCTGTCATCGTGGAGCGAAGCAACCCAAAAACGCTACGCAGGGCTATGGCGAACTTGGGCAAGCTGGTGTACTGCACAGTCTCTCTGTGTCCCCTTACTGCCCCTGTAAATGCAGTTTGTGTGTGTGTGTGTGTAGGCTTTGCCGTTACTTGATGCCAACAATTGTTATCATTGACATTTATTGTGTTCAAGTTTTGTTCATATTAAAACCGGATATTTCTAATAATCAGAAACGTCTAACACATGCCGTTATAAAAAGTTATTGTTAATTTTTATGGCTACATCACAAGTCACAACACGTTTATTTAATAGGGGGTACCTGGGAAAATTTCATATGGTTGTCATGGGCAGCCATCTTGGATTTCTGGTGACTTAAACTTAATACAACCTTGATAAACCATGTAATCGACGAAGCAACCTTGATTTAGTGATGGAAGACAGCACCTCATTGATACCTGTGGTCAAATTATCTCCGATTTATGCCCATTTAACCTGGTTGCTTTGGACGACATTTTAAAACAGGGCCGTTAGCTAGTGATGGGCGATACCAGCTTTTTAAATTCTATACGATACTGGTTCGATATTGCTCTTTTTTTTCGATATCGATATCGATATCGATATTTTATGCAACATAACAAGCAAAAACAACAAAAGCAATTTTTTTATTCTTCAACAACTAATAACAGCAGCCAAAGTCAATAAAATTCACAATCTATAGACTGTATATGCAAATGTGAAAAACAACTCAACTTTGATAACATGCTAGATCAAAGTTACATGTTCTTATTCAAGAACAATAACATGTCAACATTCTTAGGCTTTAGTCTATTTCTCCTGATAGAAACCAGTTCTCCTGCTTTTGAGAAGAGCCTTTCAGCTGGAACAGATGTACCAGGAATGCAAAGATATTTCTTGGCAAGATGAGAGAGAAGTTTGTAGTTCTTCTCATTTTCTTTCCACCAGGCTAATGGATCTTCATGTCTTGGCAGAATTGCTTCATCAAATAATTTGTTGGCCTCCCTCACTGCATAATTGGCAGTTTCATTTGTTAACAATTGTGTATCTGCAACCTTTTTATCAAAAAGATCCCACAAGCCAGCTGGTTTTGGTGCTGCACTGGGCTGTGCTACTGCTGCCTGTGCATCATCAGTAGGAACTGCAGGAATATATTCTTTGATCTCTTGAATAATCCACTGTTCTCCCTGTCGTGCTGCTGCGATATTACGAAAGGCCAGCTTCTTTGTGCGTGGGTCCAACAGGGTGGAAAGGGCCAGCAAATGAGCACTCTCCATACTTGTGAAACGTCGTCGCATTTGGGCGCTCACTTCAGAAGCCAGAGTTGTATCTTTGTGGTTGCTTGTTGAGGTGAAGTGACCTTGCAAGGGGTATAGCCTTTGAAATAGAGACATATTGATCAGCTGATAGCCTGATACCTCTCTTGTTGTATGCTCAAATGGCTCCAAAACAGCTATGCCAGCTTTCAGCAATTTCACATCAGAGGCTGAGAGGCACAAATCATTGCGACTAGAAAGAAAAAGTGTAGTAGTAATAGCCTGATGCTGCTCGATGATGCGTTTCAACATGTAGAATGTAGAATTCCATCTTGTGTCTACTTCCTGGATCAGTTTATGTTCAGGAACTTCTAGTTGAAGTTGGATCTCCTTTAACTTCTCTGTGGCTTTCGTGCTCTGATGGAAAAATGTCACAATTTGCCTGCATCTCTTCCTTAGTTCGTGGAAACTCTGATCAGTCTTGATTGCCTCAGCGACTACGAGATTCAGGATGTGTGCAAAGCATGGAACATGATTCCAACCAGTAATTTTAACTGCGGCAACAATATTGGCAGCATTATCTGTAACCATTGCAACAACTTTCCCAGATATTCCCCATGATTCTGCAACCCTCATAAATGCCGCGGCAATATTCTCAGCAGTGTGGCTCAATTTGAATCCAAAGGTCTCAAGAACCAGTCACGTGAGGTAGCTTTCTGTTGCTCTGGATGTCCAGAGGTCACTTGTGAGAGCTACATGTGGAATCTGTGTAAGTTCCTGCTTGATCTCCTCCACTCGTTGGGAGTACATATCAGGGAGCATTCGCATCATGGTCCTCCTGGAGGGCAACTGGTACCGTGGATCAACTAAATGTAACAGTGATTGAAACCCTGCATCCTCTACAACTGATGTAGGTTGCATATCTGTTACAATCATTTTTAAAACAGCTTCATCAATGTTCTTGCGTCGTGTGGAAGTGGAGGAGTACTTTCCAGTTTGTATTACATCCTTGATTAGTGTTTGCTTTAGTTTGCTACTTCCCTTCTTCTTGTCATTTTTTTCTTCAGCTTCTTTGTATTGCTCTGGATGTTTTAATTTTAAATGCTGTAGAAAAAATATATACCATTCTTCACCTCGAGTGGACCGTTAACTGCACAAATCTAGGAAACTTTAAATAATCTGGATATTTTGGTAAAAAATTCAAAAAAGGCGAACGTTTGGGCATTTTAATTGCAAACCCGCACATTTTTTCGCGATATTTATCCGCGCAAAAATTGGCTCTTGCATATTTATATTTTCAAAACTTTCATTCTGATTCTGATAAATATACATGAAATTTTGCGTTTAACTATGGCACGCACAATTATCTTGAAAAGATTCGAAGTGTTACTTGCGTGTTTAATATTCTCGGAGCAGATACTGCACTGTGATGTTCCGCCATCAGTTAACTTTCTAAAATAGCCCCAAACAGCACTTTTCGGACGCTTGTTAACAGCCTTGGCGGTGGAACTTTCTGGCGACGCCGGAGACAGTTCTGCCAAAGCTTCTGTGGAACTTTCTATTAAACGGACATGTAAACAAAGTATCATAGGTCAGTTGGTCACTCTTCAGACGATGGAAGAAATGAATATCTAATTAAGGAGATTAAAATTGCAAATGAATCATCATTACCTTCGTTCATGTTTCGATAAACCAGTAAAACCACATGTAAATACGCCCTGTAGTTTGTGCTGAGTCCGCTGACCAAAAGGCAAAAGACCGCAGGCTCAGCGGTATCGAAACAATCGATATTTCTCGCCAGTATCGATACTTTTCTTGCAGACCTTGGTATCGACGGTATCGGCCCATCCCTACCGTTAGCATGTTTTGCCCGCTTTTTCAAAATTCAACCTAGTGAATTTTTGAAGCCAACCGTGTCTATTATTCATATCAACAATCAAATTATCTTAGATAGCATATGTATACAGGTCTGTCGGCAGGCTCTAGATTAACCACCAGAGATTTAAAAGCAGTTTCCTTTTAAACTTTTCTACTGCTGTCTTTTCTAGTGCTGTTAGCACTCTGCATGCTCACAAGATTTACTTGATTATGTAATTGTTCACATCGGAAGAGGACATAGTTTTCTGGCATTAGCTGAGGACATTGCTTCACCAAACTTTCAAGCATTTCCTTGTCACGCAGTGTTCCAGTAGATGAAAATGGTTATTATGCTAGTGCTATTTATACCAATTCCAGCAATGGCCAATTAATGTACAATCTTTCATGCATATTTTAAAAGTGTGGAAAGCACCTTTGAAAATGAGTGCGCAATGATGCCTTGCTCTATTCTTACTTGTGATCACACATTCAAAGTGAGTAAACACTTAGTGTCGTGCGAACGTTTGATAAAACATTTGTTAACCAGTTTCAACATTTCTTTATTGGGTTAAACGAAAATGGCATTTGAACAAATAGATCTTCTAATTGACTTTAAATATAAACTAGATGCCCAGTCAACTGCACTGGAAATGATTATTGTCAACAACTGTGACTCTGTTCAATCTTACTATCAAAGAATCTTTCCTGATATTCCCGTGAAATTAGATATTTTTCACGTATATCAACAATTTGTAAAAACTTTACCGAAAGGCTTTTCATAGAGGAAAAAGCTGTCCAGCGATTTTGGGTTAATTTTTCGCCAGAATGGTGATACAAAGAAGAAAGAACAATGAACACACCTTGCCCAGAGGACATAGAATGCAACATGGAGATGTTCCCAAAAAATGGTAATGCCAATTATCCGAAGCAACTCTGGACTTGGTCAGAAACCTTTGAAAGCATATCAAGAAGAGATGTTGTTCTGATATTCCACTCTGAGCAGGAACCCAAAAGAATGAATGACTTCATAAATTGCTCAAAAAGTCCTTGCTGGGTGGAGCTTCAGTAATCTCTCCTGAATTGACAATCGCCATCTTGTCAGTTGTGATGTACATCTGGAGCTGTAAATGCAAGCCAGGTGCACAAGGTCATACCTGTAGAAGTAAAGCAACAACATTTACTTTCAGGATCTGATTTCGAACATCCGTTTACATGCAAGTTTAAGAGTACAATCAGGCTTTGTAAAAATGTCGAGTCTGACACGGCTCGTCAATGCCAACTTTTCTGTCGTGAGATAGAGGCAAACCAGCAGATTTACCAGACATGGGTGGATATTGCAAAGGAAATTGTAAACTTCTCACACTCTGGATGGTTTAAACAGCTCTCTAGGATATCTTTGTGTAGTTGTATGAGCAATATTTTAAAAACAACAATTGTGGTTATCACATCAATTGCAGGTGTCCCATACATACCATTCATTCCTACTACAATATTAACCAACACTAGTGTCCTATATATTGCATTCAATCACTCATATCGTGGACACTTATCTAATCATATATTTGTTATCTCTTACTATTTACAACTTACTACACCTACACAACGAACGTCACACACACTTTATTCTATCTGCTGCATCACTTCCTTGTAGAGTATCATTAGCTGTATGAAGTTGATCGTCCAGGTGGTTGTAGTTTTGAGAAAGATTATTGTTGGTGACTGACGTTTCGACGGCCTCAGCGGCAGTCGTCAGAGTCAAGCATGTTTGTCAGGTTTGCCTATATATATCATCGTTTGTTTGTGTCATAATTAGTGTGAGTGGGTGTTGTATTAAGCGGTTTTCGGTTTTCACGGTAAATGGTTTGCCAAGGAGATATACTCGTAAGGACTTTATCGCCCAGATAACCGCCAGGCATTCCGTCTCCACTGTAGCATACTTCTGCTCACGCGGCAATAACTTTGTGCTCAGGTACATGACTGGATGTTCAACGCCATCGCTACCATCTTGGCTCATGGCAGCTCCTACTCCTCTGTTGGACGCATCCGTTTGCACTACAAACGGTATTTGCTAATACAGGTGCAGAAACCAGATGGTGCTTCAGTAGGTTAAATGCATCTTCGCAGGCTTCTGTCCAGTTCACTTGATTTGGAGCTTGTTCCTTTGTAAGATCTGACAAGGGTGTAGCAATCTCCGAGTACTCTGGAATGAATCTGGCAATCTGCGGTAATATCCTCTGAGGCCAAGAAAACCTCTGACTTCTTTCTTGTTGCTTGGTCTGGGAAATGTTGTAATGGCTTTAGTCTTCTCCGGCTCTGGTCGTACCATGCGTCCACCAACAGTATGGCCCAGGTAGATAACTTCACACATTCCAAAGTTACACTTTCTGGGTTTGGCTGTAAGGCCGGCCTCTTTCAATCTGGAAAATATCTCCAGGTGCTTTATGTGATCCTCCCACGTTTCACTGAATATTATCACGTCATCTAGGAGTGCAGCTTCAAATCCTTCTGTACCTCTAAGGATGGTGTCCATCATCCACTGAAAAGTGGCGGGGGCACCATGCCATCCGAACGGCATCACTAAAAACTCATATAACCCGAAAGGGGTTGTAAAGGCAGCTTTCTTCTGTGAAGAGGCATCGAGAGGTACTTG
Organism: Chrysogorgia sp. JL179-B06; assembly: GCA_035772405.1. Lineage (NCBI taxonomy): Eukaryota > Metazoa > Cnidaria > Anthozoa > Scleralcyonacea > Chrysogorgiidae > Chrysogorgia > Chrysogorgia sp. JL179-B06. The sequence goes on along the minus strand of JAYKKM010000078.1, from coordinate 737,075 downwards.
CCAGTATCCTCTGGTCAAATCGAGAGTTGATATAAAGCGAGCTTTACCAAGCTTGTCAATTATATCGTCTACCCTGGCAATAGGGTAGGCATCAAACTTGGATAACGCATTCATTTGACGGAAATCTACGCAAAACCGCGGTGTACCGTCTTTCTTGGGAATCATCAGAACTGGCGATGCCCATTCACTCTTTGAGGATTGGATTACACCCATTTCCAACATCTTATCGAGCTCTTCTTTCATAATTCCTATTTGTGCATAAGGGCTCCGGTAGGGTCGTTGACGCACTGGCTTAGCATCTCCTGTTTCAATGTGATGTTCACAAATGTTTGTTCTTCCAGGTTTATCTTGAATCACCTGTGCCCACTTTCCAAGGGTTTCCATCAGAGTTGCTTTCTGTCCTTCGTTTAGTAGGTGTCCAATAGTCATCTCGTCAAGTTCCTGTGGGTTGCTGGAACCGAAAAGGTCTGGTATATCATCTCCTTCCACTTCATATTCTTGCTCGTCGTAAAAACTATTCTCCACTGGTGCATGCCATTCATGCAACATATTAACATGAAATACTCTGAATCTCTTTCTTGTTCCCTTCATGTCGACTGTATAATTCACCTGGCCAACTTTCTTTGTGATCTTGTAGGGACTGCTCCACTTGGCTTCCAATTTGTTGTTGGCAGTCGGGAGTAAAACTAGCACTTCTTGACCTTCTGTAAACTCGCGGACTCTGGCTTTTCCATCATACCATAATTTCTGTTTCTTCTATGCCCGGGCTAGATTTTCTTGGACCAATTGCATCATCTCTGACATTCTTTGTCTCATCTCAAGGACATAGGGGACACTGCTTGTTGAGGACTGTGTTGATGCCGTCCAAGTTTCTCGTAATATGTGTAAAGGACCACGGACATTTTTACGATACAGCAACTCGAAAGGTGAGAAGCCAGTTGACGCTTGGGGAACCTCACGATATGCGAAGAGAAGATATGGCAGCCACTTGTCCCATTCTGTGCGGTCTTCTTGGTTTAACTTTCTCAGCATCGATTTTAACGTTCCATTAAATCTCTCTACCAACCCATCAGTTTGGGATGGTAAGGGCTTGTTCGAATCCGTTTGATACCAAGCAATTTGTACACCTTCAGTAGACTGGACATGAAGTTTGCCCCTTTGTCTGTTAAGATCTCTTCTGGCGCTCCTACTCTTGACAATACTTTGGTTAATTATTCGGCAATCGTTTCTGGTTCTATATTCTTCAGAGGCACCGCCTCAGGATATTGGGTTGCATAGTCACAAATTACTAAGATGTACTTATGTCCTGTCTTGGTTCTTTCGAACGGTCCAACAATATCCATGGCAATACGTCTGAATGGTTCTTCGATTGTGGGTAAAGGAATAAGTCGAGCTTGTTTTCCAGGTTTTTTACCAACTTAATGGCACGCTGGGCATCTTTTGCAATAATTTGCGACATCGTTAATTATTCCTGGCTAGTAGAATCTCTGCAGCAGTCGGTCCAGTGTTTTCTTTCTCCCAACATGTCCTGCAGTGGGAATGTCGTGGGCCAAACGTAGGGCTACTTTGCGCCACTTTGTGGGTAATACTAACTATTCTACTGAGCGAACATCATCTTCATCTGTGTCTTTGGGTCTCCATTGGCAATAGATGAGGTCATCATACATAAAGAACTTGGTGGTCGCTTGGCTAGGTGGGGCTGAAGTTTCTGCTACACTCTTCCTTATGGTTTCGAGAGTTGGGTCAGTTTGTTGCAGTTTTTGAAAGTCTGTCTTACTAAGGTTACGTTGTTGACTGGGTCTGTAGATCCCTGCTCTTCACTTTTGCTGTTGATTGGTTGCTCACCCTGTGTTTGTTGCGAGTTTTCTTCAGCATTAGCAGCCCATTCTTTCTTCTCATTTCTTTTTTGGACTTCCTTCTTTTCGTCTCACCTTGGAATAACGAGTCATCCATCTTTTAGAGGCTCTCGAAGTGGTCCTCTTCTTCCACTGGGGTAGGGTCGCTGGTAAGGTCGATCGTTTCCTATAGGATCCTATAGGTTCATGCCTATAGACAAGCCTATAGACTTTTTTGTTAGGGTTTGATTATTCGTAAAAACCTCCTTATGTAGATCACAAATCGCTAATGGCGGCTAGCGTTTAAAATATTGTCCGATTCAAACTGATCACCCAAAAAGACTTTTTATGCTGCACCTCGTACTGCAGGCGTACTCAATCGCCCTTCACTAGACGATATAGGTCCATAAAGACTGACCAATAGAGGTTTACACGCTCTTTTAAATTTCTCACATTTCCTCATTTTCCGCATTTTTTTAAAATGTTTTAGTCAGATTGCAGAAAAGCTGCGTTAAGACCGCTCATAATAAGGTGAGTAGTATCTAACCTAACAATTGTTTACCAAGCATAGGACGATTAGTTTGTAATGTAAAATTTGATAATATTAATATTGAAACTGCGCAATATAAGAATTAAATATTATTATTATTGTTATCATCGAGGTAATAAGAATATAGGAAATGTTCACCAAAGATAAACTGACATGTTTCCAAAACAAATTTCCCCAACTAGTAATATAATATTGTATGCTGATACTAGGGCTTAAACTAAATGGATGATATAATTTGTTACAGATCAGACATGTTGGCTCAGGCTGCTGGGACCAGAATTGTGAAGGCCTTCCAGTGGGGAATTGATCCCACAAACCTACAGTACTGTAGGGTTCAATTCCAAGCCAGAAGGCTGAACTGATCCTGGTTGACACTTGTAATTTAGTTTAGTTTATTAGATTTATCTATCACTCTTTGGTGAACGAAATACCCCAACAGGCTAGAAGCCCAATTGATAGGGGTTCCGAAGGCCTACGATTTAAGGTTGTTATCCGAGAAGACCCGAAAGTCTTACCATTTGCTGATATTATTGCAAAGGCAGCACTTTCTCCTTGATTATTTTTAAGACCCTGAGTGGAGGTCCGACCCAGGATTTGAACCTGTCTCTCCCAGCTCGTAGACATGTGTCGTAACCACTAGACAACAACAGCTGGTCATACAGTGCATGAGCTCTCAGTACAATATGTTTCATACACACCCCTCACAATGGAATCCAATTAATTGATTATTTGTCAAAGGTTGCCGCTAGATGGAATATTCGCAGTTGATGTGACCGGGGTGTTAGGGTTATGATCTAAGTTGTTTTGGGGTTAGCAGTTCCATGATGTATTTCATCATACAGGCATGTCCAATCGTATGATAGCAGTACAATCTCTCATTTCATCCAATCTCTGGCAGATACTTTAACTCCGCTGGCAATTTGTTTTGCCAAAGTGGTCGCTTCAGTTCTTTCTGCTCATTACTGCTGTAGCCGTGTGAGAACCATATCGGCTTGCTCCTCTTGTATTACTAGTTCTAGTAAATTTCCGATATCACGACCCAGCAATACAGGTAAAGGTAGCGTAAGGGAAACACCAGCTTTCGGGCTTTTGGCCATCGATTTCGATCGTTATGGTTGCTGTTGGGTAGACTATCGAATCTCCATGGGCACATTTCACTTGTATTTTTTCATCTTCATTAATTTTTTTTCCGGAACCAGTTCATTGTGTACCAAGGTGCGAGAGGCACCAGTGTCCAGTAGAATATCAGTCCGTTTTCCCTCTACCAGGCCGTAACAGTGGTATTCTGTTGAATAAGCCTTGACAACTAAAGCATCTTATGTCACTTTTGTTCCCAGTCCCACTCGTTGCCGGTGTCTTCCATCGTTCATCGCGTCGTTGATTTGGCAAACCATCTTTAGCTGGAGATCCACTTTTCCCAACTAATAATAATAATAATAATAAAGACGTATTAGGAGCATTATACAATAGTCTCAATGCTCTTACAACAATATATATATTCTTAAAGTTGCTTTTAAAACTAATTACAGTTTCATCATAAGATAAAGCCTACTACATATATTAACACTATGAACAATAACTATTAATTTTAAAAAAGAAAAGTCTTAACTGCAGACTTAAAATTACTTAACATATCAAAGCTTCTAATTTCTTGTGGTAATGAATTCCACAGTTTTGGCGCTGCAACCGAGAATGCTCTGTCTCCATGAGTCACCGTTTTGGATTTTGGCTCGAGTAGCAGATTTTGGTCAGATGATCTCAAAGTACGAGTAGGTTTATATTTAGTTACCAAATCAGTAATTTAAACAGGCGCCTGGCCATGCAAAGTCTTGAAAGTAATTATTAGTATCTTAAAAACAATCCGTGATCTCACCGGCAACCAGTGAAGATTACGTAGCGCAGGGGAGATATGCTCCGATTTTTTAACCCCTGCAACAAGTCTAGCAGCTGTATTTTGAATTCGCTGTAACTTGCTCAATTCAGTATCTGGTAAGCCATATAGGATGCTATTACAGTTGTCAAGTAAACCAGCCTTACAATCCCTCGCCAGGTGCCCTAATACAATTATTCCACTTCTTACGATCGAAAGGAACTCGATTTGCCGCTGATCTTGCCCGCAAAAAGTCGTCTGCACTGCTGGCTGCTTCTTGCGCATATTTTGGATTTTTTCTCGAGGCATGACATTAAGGAGTTGTTCCATAATAATCAGATCTACGACTTTCTCGGTGTTGTTTTCATCCAGTTTGACCCATTTCCGGCACATATCTCGAAGGCGAACCTCCGTTTCGGCGAAACTTTCGTCGGCTTTCGGTCGGGTGGTTCGGAAACGTTGTCGGTACGTTTCGATATTGATGTTGTATCGTTTCAAAATGGCGGTCTTTACTTCAGTGTAATTCTTGGCTTTTTCTCGATCCATATTTGCATAAGCTGCCTGAGCTTTCCTCGTCAAAAGTGGTGCAAGTTTGAGAGTCCACAGGTCTGGAGGCCACTTGTACGCTTCTCCCATCCGCTCGAACGTTGTCAGAAAGTTCTCGATGTCGTCTGTCTCCGTTAACTTTTGAAGTTTCGCCTCGTGTTTACGTTCAATCGATGTACTCTCCACTTCGTTCTTGGTCTGCAGCTGTTCCATCCAGGTACGTCGCTCCGTTTTTTTCCATCTATCCTCTTCCTCTTGCTGATGTTCCATTATTCTACGCTCTTCGAGTCGTTCTCGCAGTGTTTTTTCTTGTTGCTGAATCATTTCTTCTTTCCGTTTGTCTTCTTCCAGTCGCTTTTGCTCTGCTTCAATTATTTTCTCCTCTACTGCCTCTTGTCGTTGAGAAATTGCTGTTATCAATGCAATCAGTTGATCTTGGTGGCGTTTCTCATCTTCCTCTCTACGAGTCTCTCAAAAACCTTTGCAAATGCCTGCAATGGGTTTTCTCCGACATTTTCATCGCCTACTTGTACGTTGTCTTGTTTATCCCCTTCTCGCCGATTGTTCGTTCGTGTAAGCAAAGGTTATTTCTTCTCTCGACATAAAGTGGTTATATTTATTGACCGAAAACACTTCACTCACCACGCGGTTTTCCTCGGGTCCTCATCTAGCGATGTTGTTTATATCCTCGACGATACTAATCCAAGTTATCCGAAATATCTTGAATTATTCCACTTCTGACACCAAATGTCAAGGGTTTACGTTCCTTTATAATATTTATTTAAAGTTTAATAACAGTTTACAAAATAGCTCGCTCTCTCTCTGAGCGAAAACACACCCAAAACACACTCTCTTGCCCAGTCCTAATCCCGTGCATGTGCTTATAATGATCAAAATATAAATAGAAAAGTTCGTGTCCGTCACAATAAGGTAAGAGTTAATTACCAAGAACCGAGGCATTAAGCCATATACTTAAGTATAGGCTTAATGTCGAGGTTCGAGGTAATTAACTAATTTAGTTCATTTTGTTATGAAAGATGATTTAACAAAAATGAAGTGGATAACTCCATGATATTTAAGGAGTCTAAGCTAAATTTAGTAGGTGATTTATTATTCAAGGTCACTAACCTATATAATGACCACTACATCAAAGAGAATCATCCTCAAAATAACTAAATGTGCTTACTGACCGGGATGGCAGAACAATATATGAAGTGGAGGCTAACAAGTAGTGTCGCAGGCATGCTATCTCTTGAAAATATTTCAAAATCCATAAATGTCTGAAAACGCTTCTCAATTTTATAAATCACTCAGAAAACAAGGACTGTAATTTTATTAACATAAAGCCTTTTTTCGTCTTTTGTGTAATTATTAAATACAGTTATAATTAAAACTTTATTACAATTTTCTTTTATTACAATTACTTTATTAAATCATATGTGAAATTAGAACTGTGATCATGGGCACAATTTTTTTGGTGAATACTTTATGTAATTGGTTTTTAATGATCCTTACAACTCCAACTCCCTATAATAAAGCTGCAAAGCACAAACCTTACAATGGAAGTGTATTTACTTTGTGATATATTCAAGTATTTTTACAGAATACACCATACACAACTTTATTCCAGAGAAAAAGTGGGGGGGGGGGGGGCTAAAGCCCCTCAGCCACTGGCTCTGCCATCCCTGATTGTTATTCAGATGTGATGACAAAGCAGAAAGACGAGTAAATACAACTATACAAGCCCATATATATTTAGAATAAGATACAATTTGATGAATAAGGAATAGGAAGAACTAATCTATGGTAAAAGAAAATATGAAACTGATCTTGTTCAGTCGAATGTAACTAACAGTGGTTAGATCCTTCATTAAAGGAGTCCATCAATGATTGAAATACATTGTGCTTTGAATTCATATGCGAAGGTTTACCAACTATTTTTTACTTGATTTATACGCAATAGGCAGTGCCATTTCTTGAATTTTGTTGGAGCATGCGACGAAATTGTATAACTCAATATTATTTAGTGATATTGTTAAGCCGGTGGACTTTATCAGTTCTACAATGATATATAAGCCTAGAATCTCCAGCTTGGTCCATGGTCCTGCCGATATTTCAACGATAACGTCACGTCATATATGTATACTTGGATTGAATATTGCTAAACATTGGCTGCCATATTAGGTTCTCTCTTTGCCATAATATACTGTTCTATATCTATGTATTATTTATGCTTGGACGGTGACGTTAGCTACAGGTGATTTGAAACTAACAGAGCGAAAGAAGCGTAGGAAAGACGGGAAAACGCCAATAATTCAACACGTAAAAAAAATCGCGAAATCTTTTTGTTTGTTTACGTTTTATTTCCAATGACAGTTGAAAGATCGTATTTTCAACACAATAAAGTAAGTTTTCCACTTCATGGAAATTGTACGCATACAGACATTTCTAATGTATTGTGAAAATTGAATGATTGTAGCCAAGCGCTCCTAAGACAATATCAATATTCGCTTGATGCACCCAAAGTGTCATTTACCGTGGGAAATGTGCATTGATAGCCTACTAAGCGAGTTTATCACTCTGGCCTAAACGTAGTGTATAGAATACACATTTCCCAATGGCAGTTTGGAAGTGTATTAACATCACTTTTGTATTTTAAACATGGTGTCAAAAAAATGTCATCACAGCACAGTGCACAGGTGGTTGCAAATGGTAATATGAACATTAAAAGTTGTTTATTTATACTTTTCTTCGATCAGATTCGCAGCTTTGAAAAGTAAATATAACCCTCCTACATCTTTTTCTGCTGTCTCAATTGCATTGGAAATGCAAGTGCTGCTTGAATCCGGATTTATCGACTCTAAACATTGATTGAGACCGATTTGCAACAGATAATCTTCTTCATGATGACACCTTGGCTGGTACTATTTGGAACTGGGCGTTCAATTGTTGGTGTTCTTCGAACGTTTGCATTTCTGCTGGAGATCGTTTATAGGTTGTAGAGAACATACTTGTCGTCTTCGGTTGTACACAATACAATAGATGCTCAGAACCTTGGACGGATGTCAGGAAAAATATGAAGAATTAAAGTGCACCGAGAATGTTATATATCTTTGCGTTCATCAAATAAAACACTAAAGTGTGAATAACATGTGTGCGTGTTTCTCCCACAACACCAAACTTCTCGATTTTAAAGGATTTTGTTTGAGAATGAAAGAGATACATAACATTCTCTGGTAAGTCATTATGCAATGTGTGACGTCCATCCAGGCATTTGCATATCAAACAAACTGAAATATCTCAAAAAGAAAGCGAAGAAACGAAAATCTTCAAAAGAAGTTACTTTATCATTTTAAAAGTTCTTCCAAATAAGACAATACAAACTTTTGGGTTTAGGTGCACTTTAACTTTGTAAAACTATTTGGGCGTGGTGACTATGTGATTTTATCAGAGTTTGATGAGATCCATTGTATTAACAACAACGTATTTAGCAGGGAAGGCGGAGCGTGTTTTGAAGTGGGGGGGAGGGCTAGAAGCGGCGAAGAAGGGAGAAAATTAATTTCCAAAGAATACACCGTACAGAAAAACCTCGATTTAGATATTTCAGAGAAAAAGTGGGGGGAGGGCTAAAGCCCCCGCCCCCCCGGCTCCGCCGTGCATGGTATTTAGTAGACTTGAAATCGTCGTGTTCGGTGGCAAGTAATGGCGGGCAATATAGAAAACTCCATCAATGACGAAATCAATTCCAGTATTGACGACGCTATTGAAAATCAATCGCTTTGCCATTTCGAACGTTGGGAAGACGAGTCTCTTCCCAAAGCATCCCAAAGTTCTTTCACATTTAAGGAAAAAATAAAGTTCCATACTTTTGAGGGAGCAATGGGATACAGGAAAGGCGACGCCTTTGTGGAAGCGACCAACTTCTCAGTTAATTGCACCAGTTACGTTGCAAGAGAGATGAACACAACCACTGCGGTCCACTCATCGGAAATCGTACAAACACATATCCAACAAACGGAAGAGAAAAGGTAAAATAAGGTTAATTATCAAAAACAACAATCCACTAAAAGTAAACGGTACATTATAACCATCTTTATCGAGTTAAACATCGACTAAGAGAACAGGGGAGCTTGGATTTACAAGTAAAACAACATAATAACTTAAGTGTTTCTAGCTGGCATTTCAGGTACAAGTAATTTTGCCCTCTATACTGTACAGTGTTGGTAGTTTAGGGTGTAAAAACATGCAGACTATAGCTGTGTTTACGACCTAGACTACAATTTTGTAGTATAAACAAGCATTACTGTATACTGGTACGATGTTCTAGCAGTTCTTGATGGAAAAAAACAATCAGATAAAATATTATAACAATGGACTTATATTTAATGTGCGCTGCTGTAGTGAGTAAGGGAGAGTTCGGAGTAGACAGACAATATATGGATGATTGTCAAGCTCATATCCTCAGAAAAATGATTCTGAGTCCTGGAAATCAGCAAAATTTAAAAAGTTCATAGAAAACGTTATTTTCTGCGAATTTCTTGATGTTTATCCAGTTTTTATCAAATTACCTGTCAGGATCACAGGCTGTCACTTGATCTTACTTTGTAGGGTTACTGTGTTCTCGCACAAAAACAAAATGACGTCTTCATTCTACCGTTTATCCGAGGGCCGACACTGGACTTCTGAGGATGTTCTTAAAAGTTTTGTAAAAATACAAAATAAGATAATGTGAATACTGAATAGGTCAAAATATATCTCACTTTAACAATATCTATAATAAATTATTCAGCTTTTAATTTTCTAGCTAGAAGAAAGTTCTGATTGGGAACTGCTGCTCTGACATTTTGACTTGATGACTTTAATAACATTGCTTATTCTAGCAATCATTATTTGCCGTATTTCAACTTCGCTGCATCCATATCTTTTCGAGGCATATTCTATACATAAATCAAACACGGATATAATTTTGTGTTTAAAAGAGCAGATTGTATTGTTATAACTTGTCCCTAGTTATTCACACAGTGATGTATGTGTCCTTTAGCCACTTGGTACTAGTTAACTCATCAATTTCACTAAGTCCTGAAAGAGAGTCTATATAATTAATGAAAAAGAAAGGATGACTCACCACATATACTTTTGACCTTTTCTGAATCCAGCTGCAGCTTTGTATCTTTTCCCCTGTATGCATTTGATGTTTTCCCGGTAATTGCATGCGTGAAGAGAACCTCTCGTGTCCACAACATTCCCATAATGGCATAAACAGTTTTCCTTTGCATTCACCTTTGTTTTCAAAATTTTAAACTGTCCATTTGTGACATTCACATTGGGAAACATGATTATCTGTGAATAAAATATTTTCTCTTTAAATTTTTAAACTCATGAATTTTCAAGGTTGTAAACTTTCATTATCAAGTATCGGTAATCGCATGGGGCCGAGGAAAATTAAGGTTTAATTTCACATTAATTTCAAATCTTATACAGGTGTAATCACAAATTGATCAGAAACTTTAACCCTTTTCCTCCCAAAAGTACATTTAGTACTTTACTCTGGCTAACACTAGACAATTTCACTTATCAGTAGAGTGACCTTAAAGTGCCTAAGGTCAAAACATTTTATCGTTTTATTTGGAAGAACTTTAAAAATGATAAAGTAACTTATTTTGAAGATGTTACAAGGCAAATGGTAAAACTATGGGTGGATAGCAAAAACCATGCAGAAGAGTTTTACATTGGTCAAAGTGTTGATTTTAGTCGACAAAAGATTGCTGAGCATCAGTCCACCAAGTGAAATTCACCGAGCACCAACAAGCATCTCTGAAAGGTGTTAGTGGAAGGCATCAGAATGGAGAGCCTTCTTGTTTTACAGCCTGATCATCTTGCAAGGTATTATACCAACAAGATATCTCAACCATTTTTTTCTTTATGTGTATGGCATTTACACTCTTTTGGGAGATGCAATCAGCACCAGCTCAAGCTTCAGAAAAACCAAGTGCACCAATTTCAGGATCATCGTGAATTAGAGATAACGGCTCTTCACTTTCAGACATATTCAAAACAGATTTAGCAGCCTCAGTTACAGGGTTCTCTGGAAGTAAAACATGCCCTGATACAGGATAGACAAGTCTGAAATATTCAGGGACTAACTGCAGAGACCCTATCCAGTCATATACTTGATACATAGTTGTATTCTTCAGAAACATGCGGCTTACAACACCAAGTGAAAGATGTCTAACTGAAACAATAACATGTTCTTTTTCTATGTTTGGTTCTGCTGGAACACGGTTTTCCCTTGCTTACCTCAACTGTTCTTGTCTTGCTACATTTTGCACTTCCTCCTCCAGTAATTGCTTTCTGTCATCATTTTTCGTAGTGTCCAAAGCCAGACTTTGATGGTATTCTTTGTCCTGCTCTTCTTTAAGTTGTAATCTTTCCTGGGTAGTGCCTTTCAAACTAGAAACAGCTTCATTTCTACAAGCAGTCTTCCTTGACTTTTCCCTTGCAGGTGGTAGTTCCTCTTCATCACTACTTGCGCTGGCGATCGTTTGTACTGTTTGATCAGTAGTCAAATAAAGACAGACTCTGGACTTGAAACCATTTTTTTCAGCATAATCCCCAAGGGTGATTGGTGCATCTCCATCAAATTCAGTTAACGGTTGGCCCATAAAATCAGCAAGACCAAATTTCATGACTTGCTTAGTTCCAAAATAACTTGTACCATCAGGAAAAAACCACTTTTTACCAGCATCCATCAATTCTTTATAACTGTATTTAACAGAGGCCTTCATTTCTCGGGTACCCCACCTTTTTCTAGACCAACTCTAATCCCGTTATGGATCCATCCCATTTGTATATTATGGTAGCCACCATAATATGTTTTATTTTAATATTTTGTTCAAACTTTTTAGCTTCAGTTTTTTTAATTTTAGAGGATAAATTGCCTTTGTTTTTCTTGCTTCCAATTAATTCGGATATTAGCCTCTGTTTTTTCTGTTCCCTCTCGTTATGTATATTTGTTTTGTTTTGACCAGTTCCACAATATTCCTTCAATGAAAGGCGAACACCTAGTTCTTTAATGGCCAGCTCATCTTTTAGCTGATTGTCAGTGGCCATGGTTACTTCTTTAAAGCCCATCTAAAGTAATTAGATAAAAACAAATCGAATTACAATCTACCCATAAAAATCGTAGATAATCTCTATGCTCTGCTGCTATAGAAATATTCAAGAATGCTTTCTCGATATCCGCTATCATTGCGACTCTGTGTACTCGGAATCTCAACAGAATGTCAAATATCAGTGGGTTCAAAGAAGGACCGGTGTGGAGACAATCGCTCAAACTTGTCCCAGAGCTTCTTGCTGATGCATCGTACACAACTCTTATCTTCGTTGTCTCTTTACCTTCTCTGATTACTTCTCGATGTGGTAAGTAATGAATGTTTCCAACTGGCACTGGTTCTTCACCAACTGCAGGTTCCACAACTCCTGCCTTGATTTGTTCCTGAATAATGTTATCATATTCCTTGAGTATTGTTGGATTGGCTTGAAGTCGAGACATCAGTGAACTTAATCTTTTTACTGAGGTTGCATAATTGTCGGGAAGCAGCGGATGATCCTCTCTAAAGGCAACTTGACTTCATATTGCTCACCATTGAACCTTGCATCTTGGATGAAACCATCGTAGGCTGGTGGCTCGTTCTCTCGTATACCTAAGGTCTCCTGATCCCAGAATTTTATCAGCTCCTTTCGTAGATCGGTGACTTGTTCGGCTTTAACTGGTTCTGTGTCGATACACAATACGTGGGTAGAATTCAGGTCGACTGTGCAGGTTGAATTATTCTGGCATTCAGTTATCACTGGGCCGGACAATACCCATCCAAGCTTTGTAAGTATAGCTACACCAAGTTGTGTCCCTCGTCGTGTGGTTCCTGTAACAAATGTCCAATAGTAATCGGCACCTATTAATATGTCCACTTCGGATTCGCTGGATGTGTTAGATGCATCTGCTAGATGTATACCTTCAAGGTAAGGGTATTTTTCAAGAGCCATTTCAAAAGCTTGGTTGCTGATAGAACTGCATATTGTTGGCACACTCTACATATCCATGCTTATCTCATTTCCATCAACATCCGTTACTGACAATTTAACTTGATCACAGGATACAATTCTAGGTGTCTTTTTTCCAAACGTTTTGATAAACAAGTTTTCTGATCCAATTGAAGGCAATTCCAAAGCATTTCTTAGTCGACATGACACATAGGACCGTTGACTACACGAGTCAAACACAATTCTGGCATTTATCTTCTGGTCTTGACAATTGACTTTACCCACTAAAGCTTGAGCAGTGTACTGGGGTGTTACTGTCTATACACATTGTTGAAGTAGCCCCACCATTTCTCTGGGTACTTACGGCTTGGTTGACTTGGTTACCTTTTTTGGCATGGTTACATTGGTTGTCTCTGTTGGTGCGATTACCTTGGTTGTCTCGGTTGCCTTGCTTGTCACACAGTGAAGTATGGTGATGGTTGCCACATTTTTGGCATCTCTCAGAATCACAGTTTCTAATAATATGTCCAGATCTGAGGCACAAGAAACATTTTCCCTTTCTTCTAAGGATTGTTCTACATGCAGCTGTATTAGTAACAATAGGACATGTTGCTGATGGATGTTGCTTGGTGCAAAAACTACAGTGGGGACCAGACAGTGAATCCTTTCCTGTTAACAGCGAGGACGCAGAATTAGGAGGTTTTCCTTTATTCCGAAACTCACCATTTCCTGGGTGACTGGGTGGACTACACTCTGCCATGTTACATCTCTCCCTCTCATAGAAGCTTGTCAATATCCCAATCATTCTTGTGAAGCTTTCTAGCAACAATTAAACGCATTTCTTCTGGCATTTTACTAACAATGAGTGGAACAAGGTTTCCATAAGAACTTGAAGAAATCCCAAGATTTCCCAGACTTCTAATGTGGGTTTCGATCGAGTCATACAACTGACAAATCTTCTTAACTTTACCAATATCTTCTATGGCTTGTAGTCGTAAAAGTTCATCCATATGACCAGATATTATGATTTGGGGATTAGCAAATCTATCTTTGAGCACTGCAACTGCAGCATCATAATTCTCAGCGGTAAGTGAAAGTCCATCAATTGCAGAGGCTGCTTTTCCTTCAACCAAACTCTTTAAATAATTGAACTTATCAAGTTTAGAAATGTTGTTATTTTCATGCACTGCAGCAACGAAGCTGTCCCAAAATGACTGCCACAACTTGGGTTCTCCAAAATTTCTTCAATGTCAATTTTGGTAATTTAGCTCTAACTGATGGGACACTTGCACTGGTATGGTTGACGTTTGTACTAGCTATATAAGTACTTGGCACACTGGCTGACGTATTAACAACACTCAAAGCATGATTTATCTTGACACATACTAGATTAATCAACTCACCGAGTTCACTTGTTTCGATAATCGCTTTATTAATATCTTCGTCTTTTTAAACTCCAACACTGCTTCATCCATATCTTTCAAACCATCTTTCTTCTCATTTAAGGTTATCTTCGAACTTTCCAGCCTCTCTCTTTCGGATCCGGTAAACTGTTCCAGGATTTCGTTGACACTGTCAATAGTTTTCTTAACATAGGCTCGATGATCACCACGAACTCGTATAGTCTTCTCTTTCGACATCTCTAGTCAATTTCTATCCGTTCTCGAAGGTCAACTTACATTATGCAAATATTCAATCCTATTTTTGAGATCAGTGATATATGCACGTAATTACCAATGTTTCTGTCAACTGTCAAGTCTCGTTTTTCTATTGCATTATCTAGGTACGTAACCATCCATTATGATTTTTTCATCTTCCTGATGAAAAAAAAACGAGTACTCCTCCAGAAGAATGTTGAATTTCGCCAACTTTTGTTTTATAATTTCATTTGGAGAATTCTTGTAAAAAAAATTTTTTTATTATTTTAAATGTTCCTAAACCTAAAGCTTGTAAACTCTCCATCGACTCTTCAACGATATTGCTTTTCGGCCGATATTTAGACGAAATACTCGTACACACACGACGAGCCGTTGTGTATCGCCCTTTCATCGTTAAGATTTTAACTTCTATTTCATTTTCGGTGGCATCAAGTTTGACCGCCTCTGCCTTGTTGGTCGTTGTACGGTTAATTTTGCATAACTATAAAAAAAATTAACAAATTAACATTGTTGTAAAATGAACTCCACTCTCACATTTTTATAGTTTTATTGTATAAATTAGGTAGTTACTGACTTGACCATGTGGTCTACACTTTACAACTCCATCTTGACTCTAAACAATGTCAATCGACACGAGTGTCTCTCGCGAGAATAATTAACACTTTTATAACACAGCGAAAGAAACGCTAAAATTGATGTATAAAAAACTCTTCGTTTTACAGTTTTCGTTTCCTTTCGCGAACAAACTGGGGCGTTTCAATTTTTCTCTTACCCAGACCCTCGCGCTATATGCCGAGTATAGGAGTATACTTCGTCGGAAGTTTGTCGCAAAAAATTATTTAAAACTTGAAGATGGAGACCAGCTAGGCTCTGAAGTCACTGGGTCGAATAGCTGTGGTTTCAAGGGATTTTCCTCGGGCTTCCCACCATGCCAAAATCACGGTGACACATGGAGATAGAACATTCTCGGTTGCAGCACCAAAACTGTGGAATTCATTACCACAGGAAATTAGAAGCTTTGATATGTTAAGCAGTTTTAAGTCAGCACTTAAGACTTTTTTTTAATTAATAGTTTTTTGTTCATTGGGGTAATATATGTAGTAGTAGCCTTTATCTTATAAGTAAAATTAAGAATATATTGTTGTAAGAGCATTGAGACTATTGTATAATGCTCCTAATACGTTTTTTAATTTTTTTATTATTATTATGTTATTGCCAGATTTGGTTGTGAGATTGAGCTTTTCGCTCGTTGTGGGGCCATCTCCGTGGCCTTCATGGTCCCGGATTTCCGGAATTATAAAGCTTCAAGATCCGTGTCTTGAGCTACCATGACTGAGATTTGGTCACAAGAATCGACATCAGCGCGATCCTCGCCTTCTGTTTCGGTAAACACTTCTTGGCAGGAACTTGCATAGCTGTTTGGTCAAGTGCACTGACTTCCTTTGATTCGAGGCATGTCGTTCGCTTGTTGAGGTTTTCCACCATGGAACAAACACCATCGAGCTTACTAAGAAGTTCCTTAAAAACCTGAGAAGAATCATTACCCAAGCCATCGTTAGGCTGTTGGGAGCGTCGTCTCTTGCGACTGTGATTAGACTGACTACCTCTGTGATGGTCAGGGGCCAGGGGCATTCGCATGCTTTAGCTTTTTCTTTCTAGCCCCAGTGCTTTTTAATTGTGGCTCCATCACTAATTGGATAACGTCATACCGTAAGTATTACATACATTTGGACTGGAGAGTAAGTATAATCGAGCAGGCAGTAACAAATCCCTAACAAAAAAAGTCTAGGTTGACGTATAGAGCAGTCTATAGGCCAATCTGTAGGATCCTATAGGTTTCTATAGGCAATTGGTACATTTCCTATGGACGACCTATAGGATTACAAGACTGTAGGCAATCAACCTATAGATCTCTATAGGCATTAAGTGGTTCTATAGGCAATTAGAACATTTTCTATAGGTTGCCTATATAGGCACCATAGACTTTTTTCGTAAGGGATTTCTTGAAATGGCTTCCCAGGGCATCCTGTAACCTTAAACAAAGATGTGAAGATGAAATACATGTAAGTCAGAAACAACTCCTGCAGATCTAAAAAAGTGAATTTCTGCCACTTCAAAAGATCCATAGTAATAGTTTTATAAAGAGAAAAATTATAATTGCTACTCTAAGTACACATGACATATCTATACTGTATAAAACAATTTAAAATTTTACATACATGACAGCATCCTTTCTCTTGTTTTAGACACAGGTTGTTTATTCTCCACAACATTCTTAGGTTCTCTTTTTGGAAAATAATAGTGGCATTCGGTGCAAAAATTCCTTCGCACATGGTGAAAACATCCACATTCCCCACAGCGTCTTCTTACAATTGCTACCAAAATATAGAAAGAGACTATTGTTCTAGGTTACCTGCAAGATAGTAAATGCTGCCTGTCAATTTGTTATGATGTAGTGGTTTAACATTGACAAAAATTGCTAATAGTTTTCTAGAAAGTATGCGATTTAAAAAATTTCTGCAGGCAAGTCTGCATTTATAACAAAAAAGTTTAATAAACCACAGAATAGATTGATAAATAAACAAACAATTATATCAATAGGTAAAAAGAAGTAAATATTTTAAAAAATATATAGGTATATATGTACATTCTTTCGAATATTCCATAGAAAATACTCTACAACCTAGAAATGCCATAGAAAACTCAATATGGTAGATTTTAAAATGCAATAGAATATTCCTGAGTCCTAAAATCACTTAAAATATTCTAAATGATTCTACAGAACCACGATACAATGATTGATTTTTACAATGATAATATTAATTAATGGGAATATTCTATCGCTGCAAGGTGTTTTTGATGAATTGCTGCCTCAGGCTCGAGCTACAGTATATAACTGGAGTAACTTCTCATGCTCATTGATCAAGCAAAGATTGAAGCCAAACATTTATACTAATGATAATGATATAAACTTAAGCTATGACAGAATATATATATATATCTGTTTTCGAGTGACACATTCATGAAAATTAGATCAGACCACATTAGAGGACTGGGACTAACACATGCTTTAACTGCCATCAGTGCCATGTTTGGCTTCAGTTGATGGACCAAAGATATCACTCTAGTTAGGGATGCACCGTTAGAAATGTGAAGGGGGATAGTCAAAAAACAAAACAAAAAATCATGCATTGGGAAGAAACCAAAAATAAAAATCGTGCAAGAACACGTTGACAACTTCGGAAAGGCGTTCTAAAAAATCTGTTTGGTGGAGATATTTAAATGGTTTAGGCTAAACTGGCAGATCATATAGATACTACCTTATACAAGTCAACTATTTATATTTTCAACAAATAAAATAAACCGTTTTTTAAACACACAATATATGTATATTCTATTTATAGCAAAAGCCAACAAAAATTCAACTATGTACAATTTTAACAATTCTTTAAAAAGGTTATTAGAGGTTTTGTTTTATGGTAATTGATCGCTTAGATAGTGTTATTCAACTTCTTCCTGTTTCCCATTCACTTCATAGTAATTGCTTAGAAAAAAATCGTGCAAGGCTTTGTACAAGAAAAAATATCAAGCATCTTCAAGATGTCCTAATCCCCCTTCACATTTATAATGGTGAATCCCTTATATGTAGACTGGACTCTTATTCATTAGTAAATTCTTCGGGTAAAATATAATAATTAAGAAACAGGGTAAAATATAATAATTTTAAAAGATCGATTTTTGACCAGTGCAAGCAAGAATCGGTATAATAAATTGTTAATTAACCCATTGCTGCTTTAGGCTTACTGAGAATTCTCTATTTGGTGAGTAAAGTTGTCTGCTGTTAAGTATGTAGCCTAAAGTAAATTAATAAAGAGGCCATTTTTGGCCAGTTGAAACTGAAGGAACATACATTAACAAATAAAAATATAATACAAACATGACTTAATAACTACAAGTTATGGATACAAAGTTTACATTCAATTTAATTTCAATTTTCATGTTCCTACAAATATATATATACATACATATATACATGCAAAGAATCTCATCATTGATTTATCACTTTCACAATGAAATGTTACGTGACACGCTTTTATAACGCAACAAGAAGTGTGACTTCAACTATTTGGCTTTTAATACTGTTTATTTATAAACAAAGAACTTAAGGTAGATATTAAAATGTCTAAAGATTAAAGACTAGACTAAACTAAACAGTTCAGAACTTATCTGTCTGTACGCAACAACAGTCAATAGGAGATTCCGACAACAGGTTAACAATCCATATGGCTTGACTAAGGAAGGAATAATAACGACCAGCGAACTCCACGACTGACTTTGTAACCACTTTGATACATATAGTTCACTCTCATACATATGCATGACTGAGAATTGTATGATCGTTACTTATATAGTTTCTAGACTGTATAATTATAGTAACATACTTCATTCTATTTATAATGTATTTACGTAACTACTAAATGACATCATAGCTGAGTCATGCTAAGTCATACATGTAAGTATTTGTTAACTCGGGTTACAAGTGTTTATTTCCTATACTAAACGTTTCAAATGTTCAGTGATCAAATAACGTCTAGTTAATTAATGTCTCTAGATAGATATATCCGTAACACCCTCCCTCTTAAATAAAAAAGGAAGTTTGATGGAACTTTCTTTTTGGATTATAAAATAAAATGTTTGACTATATCTTATGGCCTCGAAAGACAGTCTGCTATCAAATTGTCTTTTCCTTTAATATGTCTAATTTCCAGATTATATTCTTGTAAGATAAGACTCCAACGCAATAGTCGTTGATTCTTGAGCTTGTGGAGGAATACCTACGCATTATGGTCACTGAAGACTATGATCGGCTGACTTGGGGAAGATACGTAAACTTCAAAATGCTGTAAAGCGAGAACCAGAGCCAAACATTCCTTTTCAATTGTAGAGTAGTTTCTCTGGTGTTTGTTGAACTTTCTGGAAAAGTAGCACACCGAATGATCGATCCCGTCTTCGTCCTCTTGAAGCAAAACAGCACCAGCAGCAACATAACTTGCATCCACAGCTAACTTAAATGGGTGGTTGAAATTTGGTGCGGACAAAACTGGAGCACTGTATAACATGGCTTTAAGTTTTTCAAATGCCGTTTCACATTGAGTTGACCAAATAAATTTAGCATTCTTGCTAAGTAGCTGAGTCAAAGGCTCTGTGATAGCGGACATGTTTGGACAGAACTTTCTGTAATAACCAGCCATACCAAGGAAACGCATAATCTGTTTCTTTGACGAAGGTCTGGGAAACTCTGTAATAGCACTTATCTTGGCATCAACAGGCTTTACTTGACCCTGACCAACAATATGACCCAAATAGGTGTCATGTGCACACCCAAACTCACTTTTGATCAAATTGATGGTCAGTTTTGCTTTGTTGAGCCTCCTGAAGAATTCTTTGATTATCCTCAAATGTTCTTCCCATGTGTTACTGTAAATAACAACATCATCGATGTATGCTTCGCAACTTTCCAAATCTGAGATGATGCTATTAACCAGGCGTTGAAAGGTGGCTGGTGAATTTCGCATTCCAAATGGCATGACTTTATACTGGTATAATCCCTCTGGGGTAACAAAGGCTGATATTTCTTTGGCACGATCAGTAAGTGGAACTTGCCAAAATCCTTTTAGCAAATCAAATTTGGTGACGTACTTGGCGTTTCCAATTTTATCGATACAATCATCCATTCGCGGTATTGGAAATGTATCCGATTTGGTAACATTATTGACCTTTCTATAGTGTAGTCGGTACACATGCAGTAGCTTCCATCTGATTTCGGCACAAGGATACACGGAGAACTCCAATTACTTTGACTTGGTTCGATAAAGTCATTTTCCAAAAGATATTGAACCTCTTCACGTAGAATTTTCTGTTTCACTGGGTTTAACCTGTAAGGATGTTGTTTTACTGGTTTGGCATCACCAACGTCGACATCGTGGAAAATTGTGTCTGTCTAGCTGGTAGGAATATCTGGAAAAATGTGTTAAAACTCTTTAACCAGGTTCTGAAGATCTTGGCGTTGAGACGGTTGAAGATGAGATAACTTGGAATCCAGATCATGTAGGACATCCGAGTTGTTAAGTTTTGTTGTGACAGACAGACTAGAAAGTTCTCCTAAATCTTCTAGTTCTGTTTTGTCTTTCTCAGACTCAGAACTTACTAAGTTTACAGAATGTATTACCCTATCTTTATCGTAATATGGCTTTAACATATGAACATGGCACAACTGTTTTTGTTTACGCCTATCTGGAGTTATTAAGACATAATTTAAATCACTCTCTTTCTTGTCTACAATATAGGAACCACAATACCTAGCCTGAAGGGGATTTCCAGGAACTGGGAATAATGCGAGAACCTTATCACCGCGTTTAAATTGGTGGTTTACTGCGTTTCGATCAAACCTATCTTTCATACTTTTCTGTGTTGATCGAAGATTTTCCCTAGCTAGATCACATGCTTTGACACGTTTGGAGCCCCCAATTGTTACGTGACACGCGTTTATAACGCAACAAGAAGTGTGACTTCAACTATTTGGCTTTTAATACTGTTTATTTATAAACAAAGAACTTAAGGTAGATATTAAAATGTCTAAAGATTAAAGACTAGACTAAACTAAACAGTTTAGAACTTATCTGTCTGTACACAACAACAGTCAATAGGAGATTCCGACAACAGGTTAACAATCCATATGGCTTGACTAAGGAAGGAATAATAACGACCAGCGGCAGCGAACTCCATGACTGACTTTGTAACCACTTTGATACATAAAGTTCACTCATACATATGCATGACTGAGAATTGTATGATCGTTACTTATATAGTTTCTAGAGTGTATAATTATAGTAACATACTTCATTCTATTTATAATGTATTTACGTAACTACTAAATGACATCATAGCTGAGTCATGCTACTGTAAGTCATACATGTAAGTATTTGTTAACTCGGGTTACAAGTGTTTATTTCCTATGGCTATACTAAACGTTTCAAATGTTCAGTGATCAAATAACGCCTAGTTAATTAATATGTCTCTAGATAGACATATCCGTAACAGAAATTAAACAAGGTATTTGCCAAATAATATTAATCAATGTTCCAATTGACGCCAGATGCAAATTTGTCATGTGCAGTTTAACAATTTATAACAAATGTACTATTTTATACAATTATACACTCACTGACTCACGTTCCACTACACTTTCTTGTCTAGTTTATCAATCTATTTCTACATAACTGTTGTATCCCCAATAAAACGTTTTATTTAAGAGCTTCACTGCATGTGTTAATTTATACTATCTTATAGTAGCTTATTAGCATATAAAGTGATTACCATAATATAAGTTTTAGCACAAGGGAACGACTTCTTACCTTCGATTTCGATTGAGCATCAACGAATTCAGTATCCACTTCGTCAGTTTCTGTCTCAGTTAGTTATGGCAACAGAAATGTTGAAGTTACACCGGTTATACAAATCACAGGCGTCTGCCACGTCCTCGCCTTCTTCGAGAGAAGTTTCAATAACACGTTTGTTCTCACGTTCTTGTTCTTCCACATTGCAATCTACATCCATATCAGCCTCCATGATGATTTTATTTGCCAATCTGGCCCTCACAGACCTCACTCAATAAACATTTCGCTATGAAATTACTATTAACCATGTTAGGTGACAGTATCTGGGGTCTTCTTCGTGTAGAGGACACAGAAATTTGCATAATCGAAAAGTTGGGTTTAGAAGTAGGGTTAGTATTTTTTTTATTTTAGGGTTAGTGATAGAGTTTTTGTTTGGGTTATGGTTACTGTAAAGCTTCTGATTCCTCCGAAAATAACGTTTATCAGACTATGACGTAGTCTCATGTGTCCTCTACACGAAGAACGAGCCAGTATCTGTTTACAAGGCCATGGCCTGTACTCATCCAACATAATTTTCTGCTCTCTTTGAAGTTCGTCGGCTAGCCTAACCAGTCTCCCTTCATTAACCGTGATTTAAATAACAATGTTAGTAATGAAGCGATACAGAACATAAAATGGCTCTTACTTCGTGTACCGAACACAGAAATTTACATGGGTAAAATGTTAGTTAGCACTGTAAAGAGCTGCCTCGTTCTTTAAAAAAATCCCGTTTATTTTATCTAGGATAGGTTTAATTCATGAATTGGACAATTCTAGGACAAAAATAAACGGTTTTTTTTATAAAACGAGGCAGTTTTATACAGTGCTAAATTTCTGTGTCTGGTACGCGAAGTAAGAGCCCATAAAATACAGTAATAGAACTATGCCATTTATAGGAGCTAGTTTGTCTAGTTTCAATCGTATTCGTCTGTGGATTTTGTGATGCTCTGTGTTCAAATCCTTCTTGAATTTAGTGTTGTGTTTCTGCTTGTAGAGTCTGTTGTTTAACATACATGTCCAATATAACCATCGGTATGCATCTGCATCAGATGGTTACTGATCGCAACCGATTGTAAACTGATCCCTTCCTAAGTGTACTAACCATCGGTATGCAGACGCTTTCTCAATATATGAACAAACCGAAATAATCCCTAACCCAAATCCTAACCCTAAAACTGACTTGGGTTGATGTTATAATAATTTTAAATTTCGGTTGCTCATATCGAGAAAGCGCCGGTATGCATCTGTATGCATCTGTATGCAGCTGTATGCAGCTGCATCAGATGGCTAGCGATTGTAAACTGACGCTGCTATACCTCTACCAACTTTCCTACTGATGGCTGGCTCTGATTCTACCGATGGCTACGATCGCTTCAATAATAATGGATACTTTATCTGTTCCTATGCTACAATTCATTCATACAATTCATTCATACCACATACCAAACAATTCAGCCATACTTTGTCTGTTATGTATTACCTCGTTCTTAAAAAAATTCAAACAAATGTTACGTTACACCATCGCCACCGATAGCTTTAATAATCATGCATAATTTGTCTCTTATGTATTATCTCGTTCTTAAAAAAACTTGCAACAAATATCTTACGTTCTCAAATATCCTTTATGCTACAACTCATTCATACCACATATAAATGTTTCTTAACCCAAACAAACTCTTGACATGGCCTGGTTTCCATATGATCGCTGCGATCGCTCAATTTTAAAATCGACGATCGTAGCTATCATGGAAACCACACGCTCAGCAATCCTGTCCATCAACCCCAAAACGATACTTGGCGAAGTTAGGCCTGTTTCAAACGTCGAATTTGTCATGTGTCCAATTAAATACATCGCATTATGTAGGAAAACTCCAGTATAAATCAGGTTAATTAAGAACTCACATTTTGACTTTGATTCAGACTTTGGCGATAACCTAATGCTCTCTTAGTGTTTAATGATATATTTGTTGATTGAGTTGAATGATATATTTCTCTGCTTGTCCTTGATATTAACATTAGTACGGCCAACGAAATTGAAAGTATATCGGATTTTTACCCAGTTATAACCAAATCTTTTTACACAGTTATAACCAAATCTTTTTACACCCTCCCTAATCCAGTTTATCTCCTGAGTCCAATATCGTTTCGTCTTTTTTTTATTCCCTTTCCAGTTTTGGCACATCAAGGTGGAAATTGGAAGATTGTTGAAATCACCTCCAATAAGAAAGGCAAAATTAGGAAACAAGGATTACGTTCTATTTCACCGCGTTCAACCGAACGTAAAATACTTCCCTTTACAAACACACAACCGCCCTGAGAATCACAAAGTATAGAAACGGTCTTACCCCGAAAAAGCTGTTTGTCACTTGCAGACTTAAATCTTTTAGCCACGGTATTGATAGGAGGCTTGGTTTCTTTCCTTTTCTTCTGCACGGCGTTCTTTGCTTTTCGTATCCTCTTCGTATCCTCTTCTGAATCGGAAGCAAGGTCATCGGATTCGTACTCCTGAACGACTTGCCAGCCGTCTTTGCTTCTATCTGCTAACTTTGAGTTTTTGCCTCTTCTTGATAAGCTGTTGTCCCTCTGTGATGAGTTTATGGATCTCTGAAGTGCGGCCTATGTGGTAGTCTATCTGAGCGAGTATGTTGCCCAAGTTGGCATTCAACTCGAACTGCTTTTGGTTGCATTTAAACTGTAGCTTGCTTGCGTCCTTAAGCGTTTTAGATTTATCGAGTAATTGCTTGTCTTTGGCTTCCAACTGCGAAGTGAGGAAAAAGTGTCCGTAAGTGGAGTTGTCCGCTTACGGGAATAGTTCTCGTAAATTGACACTTGTCGAATATGAGTTTTGTCCGCCTACAGCATCTTCTACTGGTGAGTTTCAATCAATCAATGGTACTCACACAAAATGAAACTTAGTCTTAAAATGATTGCTTGTTCTATTTAGTTACTCAAGGCTTAAATAGTTAAAAACGATTTAATCTAAAACAGAACTAAACGTCTTTACAATAAAGTACAGCACACCAATGTCGATTGAATTGATAACATCACATGAAATATTTATGAATGGACGACTGCTTCATTGATTTCAGGTACATGTCCAACAAGATGTCATTGGCATGTGCAATGGCTTGAGACAGTTTCTTGGCGTCTGAGAAATCTATCAACTTCATAACAAGTTGCATGGCACCTTGCACAGAATTAACTTCTGGAACTCATGCCAGCAGCTGGTCAAACTCCTCTATTGTCTCTTCATCGTTCATCTCATTGTCTTCTTCTGATGCTTCAATGATTTCACTCCGCATGTTTTCTCTCCAGTTAGGAAATGTTGTATCAACTCTGCAACCCCTTACGAAAAAATCCAATTGGAATTCCTATTGGATTTTCCAATTGGATTCTATTAGAATTCTGTTTAAATTTCCAATTGGAATTCTAATTGGATCTAATTGGAATTCTAATTGGATCCTATTGGAATTCTAATTGATCCTATTGGAATTCTAATTGGATTCTATTGGAATTCCAATTGGATTCTGTTTGAATTCCAATTGGATCCTATTGGAATTCTAATTGCTTATTAATTAATTTCTATTACGTTACTTCATGTTGCTTCCACTGAAATAAAATGACACTTTTAACCGACATTATGCAAGAGCATCATGCAATATATCTAGGGTTTTAAAGAAAAAAACAGACAACAGGTTCTGTGATGTATTAAAATGAATTTTATTATATATATATACACAATCCACACTATTCTTCACCATTGTTCCACATAATCATACAACACTAATTATTAAATGTCCTAAAATTTATATAATTATAAAACATGCAATATTGTAAAATGCAGAAGTAAATTTAATATAACATGACAAAGCATAATAAAGATTTATATCATCACAGAAAAACATCACAGTGAAACAGCAAATATTTTATAAATGTAGAAAACCTAGAACTATAATATATAGTCGAACCCCCTATAAAGTCAGGGTGGGGGGCTAGAAGCGGCGAAGAAGGGGGAAAATTAATTTCCAAAGAATACACTGTACGGAAAAACCTCGATTTAGATATTTACATTTCTCTACATTCTGCAGTTTTGATTTGATTAGATTCTTTACTTTTTGTTGATCAAATGCTTTGAACCTTTTTATTACCAATGCTGAAAATAATAAATTGGAAAAATAATGTTACATTTGGCAGAATTATTTGTTTTATTGCTGAAGTTTTACTGTCAGGATACTTGTATAAGGATCATACACAAGTAAATGAAAGCCGATGATAAAAGGTTTTTTCAACCAATTAATGTGCAGGGGCACAAATGTGCAAGGGCCGGCACAGATTTTTAATTGTCCAGCTAGCTCCCAGATAAATTACTTGTAAAATTGTGTCCCATATTATGGTATGAGTTTACTTAGTCCATAATTTGCAAATAATCTTAGCTACCAAAACAATTAAACAGTGCACTACATTTTATATCAGTATAAAAAGTAGTAGCATAACAAAAATAAATGTCTCAAAAATTGCAACTTACCACACAAAGCTTTAACTTTCAAATGGTCCAAGCATGTCTTTGTGTGCATTGGAGGATTTGCCAGTCATAGAGTGGCTGCCGAGTACTTCCCTTGACCACAGCATCTCCATAATTGTATATGTGTATGTTTTGGCATCCGCACATGCATCCAATAATTTTTTCTGAGCTTTCAGAACAGAAATACCTGGGCAGAGTAACACCTGCATGGCAAAATATTTTATAATTACTTTTCTCTTCACATTTTACATAAATGGTACATTGCCAGTCAAAAACATCTATAACTACAAACATACCATATTGCTTTCTGAATCATCGCTGTTGTTACTAGTACTTTCCTCATCAATTGTTTGACTTGAACCCTGTTCCTCCTGTTAAGAAATGGCAATGGCGATGACGATCTTGATGATGAAGGAGACAAGGATACCATGCCCCTGGTTGCAGGCCTCCGTGAACTCACTGTTTTTGTTAACTCTCTTATTGATTGATTCACATTTGTGAAATCTGAATAAAAACAATATAAAATAAGTATATATAACACTATTTGGTACAGTCACTACATTCTGGTAATGAGTTTTCAGTTCATGTTCAGTGCCACCCAGCACTTGTGCCAAAATGCAACCTTCTGCCTGACACTCCACAATAAGATAACCTCATGCATTGTATTTTTGATATATTTTGTCTTTGGTAATTTTTTTTATTTGAATAATATTATTTTGTGAAATTCAGCACCACAACACAAATAATATTAGCTACCGGATCGGTGATTCGGTGAAATACAATATTCTCCGAAAGCCACATTGGATTATGTGATGCTTGGGTAAGGCACTAATGGTGTAAACAAATCTTCGACATGTGACCAAAACAACAAAATTACGAAGCACAATTGAAATTAAAGGTTGTTTATTTTGCTGAGAAGTCAAACAACTCTGCTGCTGCATGCAAGTTTGGTGTTAACGAAAAGCTTGTACGAGACTGGTGGAAACAAACCGACAAAATAAAAAGCTAAATGTGCCATTAAAATAAAGCTAAAATGTGCCGATTGCGGAAGGAAATGTCACTGGCCTGACTTGAAAAACCACTGTTAGGGTCATGATATGTTGTTACAAGAATCCAAATAATGTTGCAAGCCAAAGCCATTGGCTAAGAAGAGCAAGATACAGTAGTTGGCTTCATAGGGCAGAAAAGTTGGTACAGTCGTTTTATGAAAAAACTCACACTCAGAAGATATTAAAGTTTCTGTGAATACTATTCTGTGAATACTATTCTGTGACTCGTAACTATTTAATTTCAAGGACTCGACTTATACTCTGGGTATCATTGGTCTATCCTTTTAGTTAGTGCATTGCAGTTTTATTAATATTTATATTATACATATAATACTTAATAGTAATACTTAGTCTGACAAAATTATGAGACACATAATGACAAGGATTATGAATTTCACCTGCACACAATTTAGAAAATATCAGTGTAAGTTGTTCAAGTGAGACCGCGGCTACTTTGAGTTTCAGTTAAAAACTTTATTGAGTTAAAAACTATATTGTCTGAGCTTTCGTCGATCTACGACATCATCAAAAACGAATACAATAAGATCAAGTGAGCATTTAAATAGCTATGTACAATCCTCGTGGGGTAGCTAAGAATATAATAGAAGTAGTAATAGCTAAGACAAGAGGCAAAATGAATAATTAACAAAATGTTAATAACATGAGATAAAGAAAGTCTGTAGTTAAAAGTCTGTACATAAAAGTCTGTAGTTCGCGAGGATTGTACATAGCTATTTAAATGCTCAGTTGATCTTATTGTATTTGTATCTGATGTTGTAGATCGACAAAAGCTCAGACAATATAGTTTTTAACTGAAACTCACAGTAGCTGGCCTCTTTTGAACAACTTATACTCATATCATGCTACTGAAGGACACCTTTACTAGATTAGAAAATATCATTAATTTTTCAGATTACTAATTTTCACATATACTTGTGGGGGATGAACCCCTGGACCTGTATGTACCCGGCACTCAGATGTTCCTGGGCAGAATCCTGTGTATATAGCTGTAATTATGTCTAACTGTGGTGTGAAAGAGACACCAAAGACTTGAATATACAATAGCAATTGAGAATCCCATGTTAGTGGTTGACTATGAACATGTATTATTACCTTTCATGTTAGACACAATCTGCCGCATATCTGTAACTTCCTGTTTCAACCCTTGCACTTGTTGTTGTAGACCTTTAACTTGCTTTTGTAATTCTCTATTTTTTCTTCTAAGCTCTAACGACTCCTCCTTTTCGCCATTGTCTACATCCAACTCTTCATGATCCTACAATAATGATGTCCAAATATAATGTTTTGCCTGGGAGTGACATTATATACAGTATCATAATCATCATACAGTTATTCAATGATTTCTACATGCAACAGTTGAACATAATAATTAGCAACAATCCAACTGCAACAACACATTAAGGATCATCATGAAACAGTTTGTTGATAACCATTACTGCTTTATGAAATTAAATTTATAAAAATCATTTATTGGATGAGGCTTAGCATAATATCAAGAATCATCCAGACTGAGATTATGTTATCTGCTGAAGCCAAATTGGCTGAGGTGGATAACATTGACCAAGGTCTGGATTATTCTTGATAACTTCATACATAAACTGAACATCCTGAACACCCTTAAACAAAATCTGTATAGTATCCCCATTCCCCTTAGGTACTGTATGTTACAAATCAATCAAAATTACTTACTGTCCCATCCAAGCTGTATTTATCTTTCACCATGTTCAGCACACTGCCAGTGCTATTTTCCATATATTTAGACTTCTTGGGTTGAGGCTGAAATAAGAATATAATATAAGGATGTAAACAAACAGGCTTTTGACTAATGTCGAGACTTAACCCTTATTTAAGGGGGAACCACACATTTTATTCTTCTCCATTGTAAAATCTTGTTACATGGGCAACTTTTGTCCTAAATTGGAAACAATCAATTTCAAGAGACAAGTTGCAGGGACAAAACCTTGTCCTGTAAAAAGAGAATGTGTCTTCTCATGGTACTTCAACAAGGGACATACCCCATTTTTGCCAGTGTCTACAGGTTTGTTAACAGAACCACATTGACACAAATCACTAACCTTTTTGAAGTAGAATAATCTTCTTCTTCAACATCACTTTCATGTTCGTAACGGGCATTTTTTTTAGAAATTCGATGTCCTCTGCCTCTGTCGGGTGTTTGGATGTCACCAGTCTTTAGATACTTTCCGAAATGTATTTTAATTGTTTGTAGTTGTCTGTATTGATAAAAATGAAGTGATGTTTTAGTATTGTTCCATTAAGGTTTGGGACTTGCTTGCTTCTTTATAACATGACAATTTTGAATGTATAATAAAACAATTATTGGATTTCAGCCACATTGCATGACCTCAGTCTATATAATTATTGATATCATGCTCAACCTCATCCAATAATTGTTTAACATTCCTACAATCCTTTGCAAACCAAAAACATTTTACTTTAATGCACCTTTTATCAATGTTAAGCCCGAGGGGGAGGGTGGTCAACAATAGGCGATTTGACAACAGATACTCATCCCGTGGGTGAAAATTTGGTGACATGTGAAAGTAACTATTAAAATTTTTGACATTGATTTTCTATAATTATTATTGGCTAAATACATGTTCATTTCCATGTCAATTTCCTGATTTTATTGAGAGTAAAACTAACCCAAACTTTAATCCTAACCAGTTTCAGTTGTAAGTCAAATGTTTTAATCTGTTTTATTACATGACCAAATAACATCTACGTTTTATTTAATTGTTTAGCTTCGTTATCAAGTTATAAATTACCATTTAGTATTTAGTAAAACGAGTATGACAATACATGCAAAAACCAGACAATACAGGTCAGAGAGCAACTATATACTGGCCTGCCACGTGCTTGATCAAGTTTGTGTGTTTCAGTGAATAACATGACTGATCATGACCATCACCATGTGGTTAATTTACAGCATAAAATTATCAATATTTCGACTTACCGCTAAACTTGACGATGGTAGCAGTGCACAGAATCGAATCAATCTCCTCTATATCGACTGGCGTCTTCCCAAACTTTTTGGAAATCTTGCCTAACTCTTTGGGCCATCTGACAATTATTTCAGTTGATTTCAACCACTTCTCGTTGTTGAACTTCTCCTCGTCCTCGTTCATAATCCATGACGTCTCTCCAACTTCGCATGTTTCATCCTCAAACTCAAAAATGGCCCACTTCATTTCACTAATAGACTAATAGTTCGATAATATTTTTAAAAACAGATGCAAGAATACGTCTCCAGACAGCTCTCTCGCCCAGACAATGTTCCAAGAGAAATAAAATGCATTGGGGGGGCCGGGGGGCATTGGAATGTTATTGCCAATCCCATAAGTCATCACGATTTGGTAATCTCATCCAATCAAATTTGCCGCTGAATACAGACGGATCAATGATTGGGTAGTCAGTGGTTGGAAAGCCAATCATGACATTAAGAATAACAATGTTCTGTTTCATTTTACTTACGAGACTGAAAGTTTCAAAGACACATCGTAAATACGCCATTTAAATGTTGTTAAACTAACAAATAAATGATGAGTACGAGCAGAGGACTTTATAACCAATATGCAGTCAATGGAAGTGATTGCATTCCACGAAGAACAAAGTACAGAAAACGTAAGCGATTGCTGCTTGAAGTCGACGAACAGATACAGGATACGTCATTGCATGTAAGACGGACGAGAGATCCCGAGGAAAACGAGGTTTGCCTCAATTAATTATGACCAATTCTTTTGCGATTGTTTTCCGTAAAGTGTAAGATCATTTGTCCATTATTGACAAAAGAAATACATGATAAATTCTTTATTTGTGCTAATTTCAGGAAGATATAAGCGATCATGATAATCACAGACGTGCATACGACCTACAGAATCTGTCAGATAGAAATTATGTAAGTGTGTTTTTATTTTATGTATATATATATTTAATAAGCATGATTAAGTATGAGCATGATTTATATATATTTAACAAGTACTCAAGCATGTCTCTATAAAGTATGATACAGATACTGATTAATAAAAGTGATTATAATTAAAAATAATAGTGTCTTTATTGCATTTACAGACACTAGCTGATATTTTATTAATCAGTTCTGTATGATATGTTAGCCTCATGTTGACTTCAATGGTCTGGCATTATGCAGAATAAAATAATATAACTTAAGGGGATGTTTCTGGGCAGCATAGTAGGCGAAGGGTGAAACCTTAATTAATTAATTACTCTTATATGCATATAATGATTAAATTTCCAGCTGGCTTATTCCCTATGCTGAATAATATCATCTGGCATTAGCCAGCTATAAAATAATGTTTTTAACCCATTGCTACAGCCGGCCTCTTCCTGGTTGATTAGTACATCAGTACTCCTGGCTTTGCATTAATTTAGTCTCCTGCGTATCAATCAACCCATTACTCATGCCTCTAAGGACAACCTTTATTATTTTGTTCCGGCTAACACCAGATGATTTTATTCAGCACAGCGAAAAGGCCGGCTGAGCCAGCCTCGGTATAGCAATAGGTTAAGCCAGACAATTTTATTCAGCATATCATAATTGGCTAAATCTCTTTATGCATTTAATTCAGGAAACAAGCAACCATGAAAGTGATGATGATCATGAACATGGAATGTCCACTGAACTTGAAGATCAATACCTACAGGTACATGTACATTGCTAGTTCTTATCTGTATTGTATGTCACTGACTGGATTTTGGTAATCAAGAGAAACTGTATAACAAAAAAGACATTATTTTAAAACAATTTTCAAGGGCTCTGAGTTAAAAATTTTTTTGAAGGATTGATTTGATTTAAAAATTTGGTCACCAACACCTAGAATCTAGTAGCCAGAAATATATGATAAATCTAGAAAAATAATAAATTGGAGCTGAAATAATAAACCGGTGCCATGTTTGAGAAATATGTTCATGGTTTAGTATGTTCTGCCAAATTAGATACACTTTCTTCATTGTTTCTCCAAGAATGTTACTGTAATTCTATAGTGCCATAATATTAAGTTATTTCATAATAATAATAATTTTTTCTTTAGGAGAGAGTTTCAGCTGAGGATGGAGATGGCACTGAGTACAGTTCAGAAGGAGACCTGTCAGATGAAAGTCTAGATGTATGGGTTGTTGAATATGTCACAAATATGAGTAATATAATTTTGTCACGATTGGGTAATATAGTTGAATATGTGACATATTGTATTGAGGAATGCTAGTTATTGAATGTTCCCAAATGTCAAGGCACTAGCATTTGTTCACCAACATAATTATACATGTGTTGGGAATCAGAAAAACAACATTACCAGTAAATAGTATTATTTATATTACAAGTAGTATTTGGCATATATTGAAACAACTGTCATGGGGTTTTTTTTGGTAGAGGAAAATGTTGTATGGAGAATATATAAATTTTAAACCAATCCAGCTGGGAATCAACTCTGTTACCCTGTGATTCTAGTGGCCCGAACACTGAGTATATATCTTTTTAATTTTGGATTTTATATAGGGCCTGAAGATGGAAATCAACTTATTTATCCAAGTGCAATTATTACAAGGGCACAAAGTCTTTTAATTCTGTTGTCATTCCTTCTGCGGCATAACCTGACAGATGAAGCTCTGACAGATTTGTTGGGTATCCTAAATTTGCATTTTCCAAATATTTTCCCAACTTCGAAGTACAAGTTTTACAAGGCTTTTAATTCACCTGTACCTGAGGTATGTATTTTAAAATTAACTGGTATCTTGTGGTGGTAGCTCATGTAGCCTCCATTTTCAGCACAAAGTTTCTATGTATTATGATGGGTAGTGAAAAGTCACACAATACGGGTAATACTGAGTGTAAACTTCCACGGGGAAATTTAATTTTTTGTTTTTGAAATACTCTAAAAGACCGGTTATATAGGGTTTACTGGGTCAGGAATATTCTTAAACTACCATAAATTCAAATATTTTCATGACCCACTCTATCAAGGAATACAATTTTTGCAGCCTGTCTAAACAAGCATAATTGGTGAATTTCAAACCTGGTTGATCCTTTATACCATGCCTAAAATACACGGGACTTTTTCGGGGGGGGGGGGAATGAAGCACGTGTGCGTATAATATTAACTTCAACCTGATAACAACCCATATTAGTCTCCCTATTTTATGCTTGCCTCTATTGCAGTCTAATTAGACTGCAATAGAGGCAAGCATAAAATAGGGAGACTAATATGGGTTGTCATTGACCAAGTCACATATTTTGGGCTACATTTGTGATCCTTGTGAGATCATGGGCACCTCCAATATGAAATTATGGAAAATGCATGTTAATTTGTTTTGAAAGTTGCATGGCTGGTGCATTTCCACACTGCGAGACAGACTCATACCAGAACTTTGTGTTTTTATGTGTGCTTGTGCTCATGTTATTATGTATTACACTTTTGTTTTTGATGAACAAGTTTCTTGCCTGTAGAAAGGAGGGAAAAATATTTTATGACCCAGGGTCAATTTTACTCGACCCAGTATATCCATAAAATAATAATGTTCAGTATGCCTGTCAGCCACCTTTGCCAATGTTGCAAATATGCCATCAGTGGGGTGTCTATACCCTGGGGTCAATAGACAAGTTGAGATGGTGTGATAAAGGTTCTGTTGTATCTGTTTTCTTCAAAAAACTTTGTACTATCCTTAGAAATCTTTGAAATCTATTTTAGGTTCACTTTTATTGTCCATCCTGTACTGCCTATTTGGGAAAAGACCAGGAAAGGAAAAACTGTAGTCATTGTACTGAGGAATTCATTACTGATGACTGTTTGAAGAATGGCAACTTTCCCTTTACATACCATTAGAACAGCAGCTGATTGACATGCTGAATGATTCAAAGGTGCATCCCTATTTGACAAACCGCAACTTGCAAACCCAAACCACCTGTGTGTCAGATATTACTTCATCTGCACTCTATAGGCAGCTGGTACAAAAGCACAACCTATCAGGCAATGACATAACATTAACTTGGAACACCGATGGTGTTCCTGTATTCAAGTCATCGCAGTATTCCATTTGGCCTATTCAGTGCATGGTGAATGAACTGCCCCCTCACCTATGCTCATCTCACATTCTCATGACAGGACTTTGGTTTGGCCAGACAAAACCCCACATGAACACTTTTCTAATGCCATTTGTTCAAGAGTGTAGGGAGCTGGAGAGAAGTGGTTTTGTGTTTAGAGTGGAGAAAGATCCTCGGAAAGTTTTTCCTTTAATATGCTCTGCTGATTCCCCTGCACGTGCCATGGTGAAAAATTGCAAGCAGTTCAATGGAAAGCACGGATGTGACTGGTGTGAACATCCTGGAGAGTGTGTAACAAGAGAGAATGGCCCACCAACACGTTATTACCCCTACCGTGGTGACCCTGTT
Source organism: Chrysogorgia sp. JL179-B06 (assembly GCA_035772405.1). Classification (NCBI taxonomy): domain Eukaryota; kingdom Metazoa; phylum Cnidaria; class Anthozoa; order Scleralcyonacea; family Chrysogorgiidae; genus Chrysogorgia; species Chrysogorgia sp. JL179-B06. The sequence continues at coordinate 702,125 of JAYKKM010000078.1, read as the reverse complement.
TTGAGAACTGCAAGGAAACAAGCACAATATGCAGTTCAAGCAACTGAAACAGGAGAAGCTGTAATGGGTGTCAAAGGCATTTCCACCATTGAAGGTTTTCTAACTTTCGATACGGTCAAAGGCTTTACTCCAGAGTACATGCATTCAGTTTGCCAAGGTGTCATGCGTCAGATTTGTGGTTGGCCTCGAAAAATCATGGCAATGATTTTTATATTGGTCTGCGAAAAGTAGAGCTTGATGACAGGTTGACATCCATTTCCCCCCGTCTGAGATATCAAGGGCTCTGCGTTCATTGCAAGAGAGGAAATTCTGGAAAGCATCTGAATGGAGATCGCTTATGTTTTATGGTCTGGTAAATTTAGAGGTATTCTCCCAGAGATTTACATGAAACACTTCTTCCTTTTTGTTTATGGGATCTACACCCTTATGGGTGATAAGATAACAAGCCCTATGGTTGACTTGGCTGAAGCATGTCTGCACAAGTTTGTTGTTCAAATGGAAAGATTGTATGGGCTACCTGCATGCAAGTTCAATGTACACCAACTTATCCACTTGGCAGATGGAGTCAGAAACTGTGGTCCATTATGGGCTACTTCTTCCTTCATGTTTGAAGGAAACAATCACATGCTGCTGAAGATGTTTCAGGGCACTCAACATGTTCCAAAACAAATTAGTGAAACATTTATGCTGTCTCGAAAGTTACATACAATAGCGAATCACTATTTTACAGATGACACTAATCCTGCTGTTGCTCGTATGTTTCAAAAGCTATCAGGAGCATATGTACCTCAAAAGAATGCCCATGTGCTGGAGGACAACGTCATTGGGCTTGGTAGTGGAGAGTCTGTTATATTAACAGCACACCAAGTTTTGGCTGTGATGCAGTTAACCAATTCACCTATGATAAATCGCTCAGCCATTGTATACAACAGGTTTGTGGCAAATAACCAGTTGTACACAAGTGATGACTACCAACGGTCAGCTTGAATGCAATATTTAATCAGAGATGCCCAATTCAGCCGTAGCTGGTTTAAACGGGGCTCTGGTAAAGTCAAACTACAATACAGACTATAGACAAAACAATGAACAATACATAGATGACATACATATACCAAATAGTTCATACTAATTATTCAAGAAATGTATCTTTAGTTTCCGTTTGAATAATTTCAAACTGGAGACATTCCTAATAACTGATGGTAGAGTGTTCCATGTCTTCACACCATTTAGCCTAAATGAACCTTGATATTTTGTAGTTTTTGCACGTGGCGGTCGAAGTAGGTCTTTATTTCTAGTGTTATACTGATGGTATTTGTGTGTGTGGATAAACTCATTAAGAAGATAAGAAGGTGCCATGTCATTTAGACATTTATAGACCAATAAACATTTCTGGTAATCTCGTCTTGCCTGTAGATTTGGCCATGTGATCGTGTTATGGAGTTCACTTTGCGATACTTTCCTACCCTCTATTATACTTACAGCGCGTTTTTGCAGCCTATCAAGATAATCCTTATTTCCTTGCCCACAAACATCCCATACACTTGAACAGTAGTCAAGTAATGGTAGTATCATCGAGTTATATAACATAACACACGCCTCACGCGTAATGACTTTGCGCGCCTTCCGTAGCATGCCAAGTCGAGATGACATTTTCTTGGCAGTATAATCAATGTGATCACTCCACGAGAGGCATGGATCAAGTACCACTCCAAGATACTTAAACTGATAAACTCTCTCGAAGATTTTGTCACTTACTTTGATAGTGAAGCTATCGGTCTTGTGCAGTCTTTGGTGTATCCCTACTAACATAATTTTGGTCTTATCAAAATTCAAGAATAGCTTATTGTAGTTTAACCATGACACAATAAGTTCAAGATCTTCAGATAGCCTAGATTCGATTTCTGCTACAGAATTACTGCTAAAGTATAAAAGAGTGTCGTCGGCATAAAGCTGTATGCTGCATGATCTAATTACAGAAGGCAAGTCATTTATGTATGCTATAAAAAGTAGTGGGCCTAAAATTGACCCCTGAGGCACTCCAAATAAAATGGGTTGTGGGTCAGATAAAGTATCATTAACCAAAACACTTTGAGTCCTATTAGACAAATAGGCTTTAAACCATTCTGTTGAAGGCTTGTCGAACCCCAATATTGCCAATTTCTCTAGTAGCCTACAATGATCTAGAGTGTCGAAGGCCTTGGCAAGGTCCAGAAATACCAGACCGCTCAGTTTCCCGTTATCGATGTTGTAGAGGAGATCATTAGTGACGGCAGTTAGACAGGTAGATGTAGAATGCAACGGTCGGAAGCCTGATTGATAAACAGATAGAAGTTCGTATTCTTGAAAATAGGTGTAAACCATCTGATGTATTGTCCATTCAAATATCTTGCTATAAACAGGCAAGACAGAAATAGGACGATATTTTGAAGGGTCTGTTTTTGAACCTGACTTAAAAACCGGAGTAATAGTTGCATGTTTCCAATCTGCTGGTATTTCACTTTCAACCAGGCTTCTGTTCATAATGCTTGCTAAAGGATCAGCAAGAACACTAGAACCGTCCTTGAGAAGACGTGCCGGTGTGTTGATAACACCAGTTGTCTTGTTTAATTTGATCTTCTTCAACTCATTACATATGAAGTCTGGACTAATCTGAGAAAACTGGAACTTGTGATGTACTGCAGGCGTAATTGGAAATTTAGGAGGCGAGTGAGTAGATACAATACTTTGTCTAATTTTCAAAACAGCCGAGTGAAAATAGTGCGAAAAACCCTGAGATATATCTTTGCGGTCACAAACAATTCCATCAGCAGTTTCAATGCATCCAATGTTATAAGTCTTCTTGTCAGTAGATATTACCGATTTTAAGGTTTTCCAAAGTTTTGCAGAATCATTCTGGTTTTCATGAATTAGGGTCGAATAGTAGTTGCGTTTGGAGTCTCTTATAAGTTTAGTTGTTTTATTTCTCAGGGTTTTATAAGATGCCCATTCACTTGGGGAGCCCGTTTTCTGCGCCTTTTTATGGCGGAAATCACGTTGTCTCATGGATAATCTTATCTCCGCGGAAAGCCATGGCAGCGTATTAACACGCGCCCTCTTAGAACAAAGAGGAGCGTGTTTGGCCATTATACGATTTAATATGGTATTGAACGCATGCCATGCATCCTGAACAGTGGAAGAAGTGTTCACCACCTCCCAAGGGGCTGAATGTAAATCCGTGGTGAAATTATCCGGTGAATAATTTTTGAAGTTACGATACTGGATGTTTTTATATCCAAATCTCGGTTTTCTTGCACGTCTTATAAGAAATACAAGAGAATGGTCCGAAATAGAACATGTCAAAACTCCAGATGTGATGATCTTGTCTGCCTCTGTAGTATAAGCAAGGTCGATAAGTGTTGCAGTACAATCCGTTAATCGAGTTGGAGATTTTATCAATTGAGTAAATTGATAAATATTCATAAGTTGGCGAAGTCCTTTAGCCTCAGGGGAAAGTTTTTTGTTCCATTTCCCAAGCCAAACCAAATCATCTTCTTCAGTGTGTCTTTAAATCTCTTGAACACGACAGCACTATTGTGCGGCAAGAGCATCAACGTGCTATCACTGTCGGCGAGAGCGCGAACATGGGGAATATTGCACACCACCTTGAAAAATGCATTGAATTCTTCCACTCCATCTGTTTCCCATTCGATCTTTTGTTCTCTGGTTATGATCAGCTTCCCATTCTGGACCGTAAAATTGCAGAGATGGGTGAGGGCTTTTTCAAAATCAAACATACTGTAGAGCTGGCTCGTAACGTTGGGAACTGCACGATCAAATCGAGTGGAAATTGAGAGACGGAGACTAGAACAAAAATGGATCAAATCGCCAAGGCAATCTTGTAGGTTTCTTGCTGCCCAAGTGTAGGTCGTTGACTTCTTTCCATGATCAATTTCACTGCTTGTATCTTAGCCTGCGTGGCGGCGTTAGGGGGGGGGGGGGGGAAAGCGGAAAGGCGAAGTGGGGAGGGAGGGAACGCCTGTACGAAAGACCCATGTTTTTGGATTTCCGCCCACATGAAGAACTGTCAAAAACAACCAATCAGCGACTAGCGGGCTTTCCTCAATGATTACAACATTTCACTTCGGGCCGAATCGTGAAATATCCATGTCTGAAACTCCATAAAAAGCTTGACTGCATCTGGTGGAAACAAGATTTATTTTGAAAATTTATTCAAGCAATCGTGTAGACATGCATGGAAGCACAGAGTTGATAGTTGCATTACTACGCAGTGAAACTTTCTCCGAGCGGGTTTGTATAGGTCTGGCTTGCGGCAGAAAAAATAAGAAATGCTTTTGAACTTTATAACTTTACGAAATCAGTATCAACATATGCGAAAGGAGACAGCAATGTTCCACAAACCGATAACATTAATAGCCCTGATAGAATGAAGCGACATCTGACTACCGAACACCGTAACTCGAATGGGATTTGGCCAAGAAATTTCATATGCAAGACAACGTAGAAACCACACTTATATACGTTTAGCCGTAAGTCTCTTTATTCTGAAACGTCGAAGGAATTCTCCGAAGGCCCAGAGAGCATTGTTGAAACACCTGAAGACAAGTACAAGGTAGAAATCACAATAATATAGCTGCTTCCCCTGCCGACTGATAATCACGCGCTCGCACGAACGTCTGGTAAATCTACTGAATCCATAATCAAACTCTTGCCAAATCCTGTTGGTAATACCATCAAAACATCTTTTCCTGCCAGCAGCTCCCTCGTAGCAACTTTTTGTTCCTGTTTTAATTTAAAGCTACGACCAGCAACGAACTGAAGATCGGTTAAAGCTTTCGAAAGAAAATAATCTACCAACACGGGTTTTCTAAAGTCGCCATTTTTAAATGTTTATTTCCTGACAGGAAACTCCTGAATACTAATGATTGAGTTAGCCAATTAGAATTTAGCGTCCTCTGGTGGACGTAGAAATCCAAAAACATGGGTCTTTCGTGCAGGCGTTCCATCCGCACTCACCCCAGTCCCCGCCCCAATCCCTAAACGGCTGCTTCGCAGGCTACTTGTATCTGTCACTAGCCAACCGACGTAAAGTTGAACCGTCTAATAACATAAATATTATCGCATGTTATGTCTAATAATATAAATGTTATTGTACTGAAAATATTTGTGATAAACTCGGTCCGTAATGACAAAATACCTGAAAGGTTCCTGGCTCGTGTTCATCTTCGTCATCATTGAGTCTACCAGCATTGATCTCTTGCCAATGCTTAGAAAGCTTTGGAAGAATGGTTTTGGATGGTTGAGAGCCATTCTTTACTTTTGTCAATTCCTCTTGCGACGTTTTTAAAAGTGCAATTACTCGCGAGTGCCATGCAATAATCTTCCATGGTGGCAAGTTTACGGTCTGGGCTCGGATCATCAGCGACACTGCAGGCTGCAGGATATCCAGCATTCCACAAAGGTCTACAGCAAAATCCTCTCCACGAACCTTGAAGTAACAAAACTTTAAGTTAGTTAAATTTCATGGTAACATGGAAACCCGCTTTTGAAGCAAAAATTATACATCATTTTTTGTTCTTACCTGATACTTTGTTTCGTCTTCATCATCCTCATCATCTTCTCTACATCTGCTGTAAGTTTCTATTAGCCCTTGGTAGCTTACGTAGATTTTCTTCCACTGGTCAAACGATGAGCTAAAGAATCTAGTCGTTGAGAAAGTTACGGTCTCCAATGCTTTTAGGTTCAATGCGTCTGTCAAACCTTTGTATTCTTCGTGTCCACGACCACTGCCAAACATTGTGTGGAATCTATAATTATATTTGATGCATGCAAATTACTCAATTAGAATATTTTATAGAATTCTAAAGCGATTGGGCTGTGGCCACATCTTCCTTATTTATTAATAGATACTGTACATTTCATTAACCTATTTGCTCTTTTGATTAACCGTTTAATCAAAGACGAAACGGGAGTTCCATCTTCTCGCAGATCAGCCATTGCCAAGACCATCCAATGTGAAACATCCCAAGGGGTGAGGAAAAAATCGTCAGACGTCGTGCTGTTTCCCAGCTCTTGAAACAGAGATTCTTGAAATGTACTGCACTGATATTGACCATCCGCATGAACAGCTGAAGAAAAAAATTTATATATTGTGTGATGGTAAAAATAAAAATCATACATTTGAATGTACATGAAAAGTACATACAACAACCTCTTATAAAATGCATTTCACCCGCTTGAAAGTCTAACTTATTTTTCAAAACGGAAGAGATTTGTTTGGCGAGATCTTGACCGGAGCCACCCTGAATCTGCTTTGTTTCCTTCTCAACTGTGTATACAGCTGGAGCATCCAATGGCATCGCAATGCGTTTTCCTTCCACTGGGAGGAGAAGGAGAACAGCATGGTTTGTTTCTCTGTGAGGAGTGGACTTATCGACGGCAAGGGAAATGTGAGGTGGAAGGTCAGTACATTCCAAAGGCTATCTTAGGAACTTCTTTGTTTGAATCATTGCGTAACGGTATGCAGCATGGATTATTTCAGGGAATTGGTTGCTTTAATGACAGAAAAAATATCATTATTAAAATATATAATTATTTAAAATAACTAAGATTTGGAAGAAGTGACCAAAAGAGAGGTATTTTAGACTTACCGACCATGCCCAAGATTTCCAACATCAACACCAGCGTATGAGAGCAGCTTTGATTTTACATGTGTGGATTGCAGCACTTACGAGAGTGGTGTTGATTCCTGTTATCTTCTTCTGTATCTTCATCTCTTTAAGTGCAAACTTCTTTGCTTTGTAATGCTCTTGACCACCACTTCGAAGAGAGCTGCACCCAAGATGTTCAATCATCGATTTTTTGAAGCTGTACCAGGTTTGGTTACCTCCAACCATGATAGCCTCTGTTTTCTCCTTGGCTGGCGTACACAAGTCCTCCTCCCCAGGAATTGTTTGATGACACCCTATATTCATAGATAAAAGGTTGTTGTAGGCAAATATATATCGAAATACATAAATACATGTTCCTATCTCAAGGTAAAACAGTTAATATAACACAGACCGACAGACGTACTACAATACACTTACACATTCTTTTTTGGTTGAGATAGATGAAACTGCTGGCATGTATAGCAAGTGATTTGAGAACCATCTTCCAAGATGTCCACGATAATGTCTGGATGTGTCCACGATAATGTCTGGATGTTTAACATCCAAAAGTCTTGTAGAAGATAGCACTCCTGCAATATCTTTATTTACAATCACATCAGCTGGCGATTTTTTAGTTTCAGGAACAGTCAATGATTCTAACATTAATATTACCCTGCTTAAATCATTTTGCATATTTTGGATTCTGCTCTCTGTCTGCAAATTGCTTTCACTAGTAACAAAACCAGACAAAGAACTTTGAACCGCAGGATGAGGAGGTGGGCGTTCGGCTGCTGGACCAGGTGTTACTTTGCCACTTGGAACTTCCAAGGATTTTTGTGGTTTTGGAGGCTTGGTAGTTTTCTTTGATCTTTGAAGGAATTTTTGGGCAAGTTCATGGTCCTTTGCTACGATGTTGGATAAGTACTGTTCAGCAGGTTGATCTGGATGCTTTTGAATCCAGTGGCGTCTTTTGTTGAAGTCTCGTCCTCTGGACAGTTCACTTCCACAGACTAAACAAATATGTGGATTTGGTGATTCTTTAGCTTCTTTACATGGCTTTTTCGATAGTGGCTTGACGCTAGCACCAGTCGATTTTCTTTTGAAAGCTGCCCATGGATCTGGGCCGTCTGCCCGATCTGTAGCAGCAAGTTGATGTTGATGGCAATGATTTGTCGCTTGTGTCACCTAAACATAAATTTTTGGAAATTCTATATTATTATTCATATCAATATTTCTGCATTATAAATAACTTGATAATCTTACAGGCAACTTAGTAACTTACCAGTGGTTCTGTCACTTCTGTCAGTTAGGTTCAAACAAAATGAACAAATAATTTTCTGCCCATAGCCTTCTTCTTCCCCCTCCACGGGTTTACCGCAAAATATGTGGACATTCTTTTTGCAGCTAGCACATTGATGGGCATCGCCGACTTTTCCATCACATACCCAACACACATGGGCCACATCACCAACTAATAAAAATATTAAATTTCAGCAAAGTGCCAAAGTCCAAAACTTTGCCAAAATCACTTTACTTAAACTTGGTCTTGGATATTTTTGCACCTCTGCGTGGTTCCCACTTCCCAGTCGAGACTCGAGAGCCTTACAAAAATGCAGCCTAGCACTAGGCCTTCTATTTGTATTTTCGGTATTTTGGTATTGAGGTCGGTGCCCGGTGGTATATTTCAGGTCGGGCGGGACGCTAAACAAGTTTTTTTTTATGTGGCCTAATATTTTTAGGGATTTTATACTCAAAGTTCTATGTTTTACATATGTAAATAAAGCAAAGTTCCTGTTTAGTTTTAATGATATTTTGACTTATATTTAATATAAGTCAAAATATCATTAAAACTAAACAGGAACTTTGCTTTATTTACATATGTAAAACATAGAACTTTGAGTAGAAAATCCCTAAAAATGATATGCTCGAGTAGTCGAGTACACATTACACAAGAACAACTGAGTCTAATGTTTCATATACAAAAAAATTTACACACCTGAGTTCATCATTTCATCCTCGAATTCATCCAAAAGATAATCGAAAAATCAAAAGAAATCCAATGTTCGTTTCCCGCCGTAAATCGTAATGGCCGCTGACCAAAAAACGTTTACTATTCCCAGGCCCACGCAATTTAACCTGACCGACCGTGGGGTTGCAGCCATATCGCAAATAAGAGAATTTTAAGAGAATTGCCACTCGTCAGTCGATAAATTTTTGAAGAAGGATATTTTATAGCATTTTTAACCCATTTTAAATACACGAAGTTTTACAACAATCTAAATATTTTCCGAATTTCCGTGACCATGTGCGCTCCTCGCTACAAATTGCCCGCACCAGCAGGTGTACTTCACGATTATTTTGCGCACCTGCAAGTCATTTTGCGCACCCGCACCTATTTCACCCAGGCTTTCCGCACCCGAGATCTCGTCGAAAAGTGCCCAACTCTGCAGTCTGGGCTCGGATTGGGTTCACAAACTATGATAAATATATCAGATATTCCGACGACGATATCTTGTGAACTACTGGCTCTATAGCAAATCATACTCGGACATATTTACAAAATTATATCTGTAACTCATTACTAACAGCATCAAAAAAGGGAAAACGGGTTTACCTTTTGTCGCCGTTTAAAATTTACGAGCTTGTTATCTTCCGCCAACGGTACTGTATCTTTTGAACACACATTTTCAATGAACTTTTTGAACACAAATCTTCATTCGCCGTATAAATCCCTTTGTTACCAAGGCAACAAAAATTGGACGGCGGTTGACGGTTGATGCAGACCCCTCTGCAAACCAAGCATGCCGCGAGGGACTAAACGCCGGTCGATATTATCACCCTCCGGGCGAGGGGATTAACACCGCACCGCGGCTGCTCTCGCGATGTACGGGCGATTTTTGCTGCGATAAATATCAGCGTGATCGCCCCAACTTCTGGTGTATCATGGATTAATTTTCGCCACCTGCTGTTTGTTCGGAGTTACGTTAAGGAATTAATTCATGACAACTTTCCAATAAGTGAATGAACTAATATAAAATCTGGGAATTCATCACTCAAACTGGCACGCAGTTATCTACTAAGTATTAAAATGTTCAAAATACCTAAATCACGATTAGATTAAAAATCTAATAGTTGTGAATAAAAGTGGAGCAAAAGTTTAGAAATATTAAGGAATTCGTAATGATTAACAAAAGCCGAAACAAAAGGACAATGGTTAGATGACTCACAAAAGCATTCCTTGCTCAGACAAAAGCACAATGGATGGTGACATAATCCTATATATAATTAGTAGTGTCGAAAACGATGTGAATTCTTTTAGGTGTATTCCGAAAAGCCGAGTCATAAACCAAACTACGCGTGTATCCTTTATATTAACTTTATTTACAAACCGTCATTCAACATCACTCACTCCCTCACAAGTCACGAAAAAGACAAAAAACCTCCGTCCTTTTCCCGGTCAAAGTCTCTTTTCCTGTGCTACATGCGTGATTTCCACTCAAGTGACTAAGTGTTCTATAAATATCAACTGAAAGTCAATTTCCGACACTCCCCATATGTTTTCAAAGAAAGCATACGCACATAAGGAAAGTGCTACATAAAATAACCAAGCTATAAAAATAGTATAATAGTATAGTTCCTGAATGTCACTAAACAAATGTTCTTCATACAAATTTGTTTCAACTCATCTGACTTATTGTTCCTGCTCGTTTCCCTTTTCGGTCGGAACTCATGCGCGTCCGTATTCAGAGGCCATTTCCCTCGACCCAAAGGCCATTTCCCTCGACTCTTGTCTTCAGACTTGATGATGACAATGTCTCCAATCTTCAAGGATGTAGATTTTCCACTATGTTTCATGTTGTGTCGTTCACTGAGCCCTGCCAAGTATTCTGTGGACCATCTTTTCCACAAAGTCTCCTTACACTTACGAAGGTGTCTGGCCAGGATGTCTTTCAGGTAATATGTTGCTCTGCGGAAATATCATGGCGTTTGGGGTCAACAGCGGAGATTGGATGTCTTCCTCCACGTAACTTAGTGGCCTGTCATTCAAACTCACTTCCGCATCCACCAGTACTTCCAATTCTTCCCACGTAAGAAATCCATTTCCAATCGTTTTACGCAATGCATTCTTCACTAGTCCAACCATTCGTTCAAATTTGACTGAGAAAATGATGTTTCTCGTTTTCTTTCACGGTTTTCAACCATGTTGCTGTTCCGACGAAGGTAGTGCCATTGTCAGAATAAACCTTCTTTGGTCTGCCTTTTCTGGCGATGAACTTTTTTAAACTGAGTATGAATTTTTGGGTTTCCAAGGAATTTAGAAGATCTAGGTAGACTGCACGACATAAAGAACAAGCGTAAACAGCCACGTACGCTTTACCACGTTTCCGATATTTCATTGGGCCGGCGAAGGGGTGGCGTTGCTGCAGGGACTGCCTGAAATCTCTTGCATCCAGGACATTTACTAACCACTTGTTTGGTTAGTCTTCGAAGACGTGGAACCCAGTGATTTTGTCAGACTCGTGCCATGGTCACCTGTACTCCGCCATGCAAAGTTGGTACATGTTCACCTTTCACTAGTTTCCGTGTGCACAAATGATGATCTGGAAGGAAAACGGGGTAAGATCCTTGCAATCTTCCTCTGCATTCAAGAATGCTTTCTTCGTTAGGTTGTAGGTTAACCTGGAGTCGATCTTCCTCTTTCGTTCCACTTTGTTGAGACAACCAAGCTAGCCTCATGTCATTTGTGCATCTCACACCACCTGGTCCCTCGATCCTTGAAAATGATTCTACCGACTTTGGCAGTTTTGAAGTCCCGCCTTCTCTTGAAGAAGAATCTATGGAGGATGCTGTGCCCAACAATATTGCTGCAGATGAACATCCTCGTACTATTCAGTATGAAGTAATTGAATCAACGTCGCAACGTGGTAATCCAAAGCTGGTTGACAATATAGGCTTTTCCTATGCTGTTAAGAGAAAGTACGGTGAAGAAAACATTGTCTGGAGGTGTACCGTCTGTAACAAGACCACATCTTGTTTGGCGACCGTGAGACAGCATGGCACAACATACTCGCCAGGACTGCAAGTACATACATCATAAAATTTATTTCCAAAACATTGCCAATACAGCACTCTACTATGCATGAAAAAGTAGAGTGCTGCATAGACAGTGTTGTTAGTATAGTATATATCCCTTATTATTATGAAATGACATTTTGAAATTTTGTGCACCGGTTTGTTAATGTGTACGGAAGCCGAGAAGGGCAAATACAGAAATGTTTTACAAATCCGAAAATGTTTTATCTAAATCCTGAAAAGTTTTTTAAATTAGAAAATATTTTATTCAAATCCAAAAATGTTTTACAAATTGTCAACTCATCTCATGTTGCAAAAACATGAATGCTATTCTTAATTAATTAGAACATTTTTTCCATTCTGCCGCTTTAGAGCTATGTTTCTATAACTGTACAGAAACATAAAATTTCCCATCTTTTTGAAAAACAGACATTGCGGAAAAATTGTCATAAAAAAAATTGAAAAACACTACTGAAAATGTCAACCAGTACAGTGTGTATAAAAAAACCGCTACCCTTAGAAAATGAATTAATATTCTTTTCAAACAACCTATTGTAGTGGTGACACCTCTGAGCCATGGATATACACCTGGGAAATTAAGATAACTTTAAGTGTACAAAGGAGCATAACTGCAAAGAAACATGTTAAATACTTTCACTGCATGCATACACTTAAAGTTATCTTAATTGCCCAGGTGTATAAGACCGTGTTTTTGTTACGCATCCATGGCTCGGAGGTGTATAGGAGCTTTCAAACTACTATTAGTACAAAATACTAATTCATTTTCTAAGGGTAGCGGGTTTCTTATGCACTGTAGTCTATATTCAAGAGATCATTTAATATTCTTCTTGGCAGGTAAACTCATAAATGAACCATACCTATGTTCTCTAACTCTGTCTTATTTCACCCTTTCGAAAGGTCATCAGAGATGTCAAGAGCAAGGCCACAGTGGATTACTTTCGATCTGCAGGGGCCATTGCTGACGAAGCTCTGCTGTCCCATATAACATATGCACCTTGCTCTGCAATTCCAAAGATTGCTAACCTTGCCAGGCAGGCTAATAGGAAAAGGCAAAAAACTAGACCAAATGACCCACGTCACATCCCAGATAATTTTCTGCAGGCTGATGTTTATGATACCGTCATCTGGTATTTGCCACTCCTCTTCTTGGACGATCCAAGACGTGGTACATGGATGCCACTTTTAAAATCGTTCATTATCCATTCTAGCCTGCGGTTTTTTAGGGGTTGGGGGTCGAGCAAGCGAGCTTCAGGCAAGGTGGAATGCGGGCGAGGCGGAATGCGGGCGAAGGGAGAGGGAAAAACCGCCTGCCGCAAAACTATGGGTATTTGCATTATCCGTCCACTGGTGAACGGAAAATACTGATTGGTTAATATTTCAAGAGGTGTCAAATACAATCAATCAAATTGAAATATTAGTCAACGGCCACTACGTGAAAGAATGTATGGTTAAAGCGTTGGAAACTTATTTTGAGAAATACTCGACGAGAAATTATTCTGAAAGAACAACAAGAAGTTGCTGTAGAGGAACTTCTTTTAGGTAACGGTGTTCTCGCGGTTTTACCAACCGGTTTTGGTAAGAGCATAATTTTCATAATTTTTGTCCTCGCAAGGCAAGAAATGCTCAAACGATTGGAGAAGGATACTGCTTCGTCTATTCTGGTCATCTCTCACGAATATAATTTCAGGCAGATAGCGGAGATGTATGAAGTCAATGGGATTCAATGCCGTGGAACTTTCCGAGAGACTCGCGTTCAAATACAACGCGCCAATATATCGTTGGCTCTCAGTGACTCTGATCAATATATAAGCTGGAAGCTGGTTACGTGAAGAAGTTGATGAGAGTACATTCAATGAGAGAGTCAACGAGAATTGATTGCCGTGTTTGATAAAATCAGCAGTCATAATTACACTTCATAAATGTAAACGGTAGTACATAAAAATAAATACACATATTGCCTTTAAATTTCAGGAAGATAAAAAGCGCTTTTGGTAAACTTTTGGTGAACAAACAGTGGACTGTAATAATCGCTTATATCTTGCGGTTCCAGAATAGTTGCTGCTTGTGTCCTCTTTATCCGCTGGGTCTTGCGAAGGATTTGCATCTAGACGGGTTTTAATATAAAAATTGTACAATTCCGTGGACATTCCGTATTTTTCGCGCACACGGTTTACAAACCCGTTCAGAATAATGTGAAGATTAATTGCAGAATCTACAGAAATCGCTGGCACTTGCAACGTTTTGTTTTTTTTCGTTACTGGCCTTTTTCTTTGGGGTTTGCATTTGTTGCATGCAAAAGTGAGTTTGACAGTTTTACTATTATTGTTATGAATCCATGCAAGTGCTCATATTACAAAACAGTCATACGATTGGTTGTTTTTAATCAGATTAGGATAATTGTTGTTGGAGGCGTAATGCAAATACCCCTAGTTTTGCGGCAGGCGGTTTTTCCCTCCCCCTTCGCCCGCATTCCGCCTCGCCCGCATTCCGCCTCGCCTTACCCCAACCCCTAAAAAACCGGCGGCTACGCAGGCTAGATCCATTCAAGCAACTGTTTTCTATTCACGCTTTTGTGAAACAAAACAATGATGTCAAGCAGGTAATGCTATGTGTATATATTATGGCTGTACAGGGTGTATAAAAAAAACGAGACATTTAGAAATTAACCTATGACTAATTAGTACTTTGACAATTTGTTATGCAGTTTGCTCCTTCATACGATTAGAAGCTATTTTAAATTCCTAGGAGCATAAAATCTTGTGCTTAACAACAACAGGTTAATTTCTAAAGGTCTCGTTTTTTTTTATACACCCTGTATAGAAAACAGACTTTTGGGTAATTCAACAGTATTTTGCATGTCAAAGAAAAAAAAATTACTAAATGCCCTCCTTTGGGAATTCCTAATAGAGAATCTGAATTTATATAGGAATTCATATAGGACTTAAATCTCTCTTTAGTAATTCCTATTTACCATTCTTTAACCTTTTAAGTCCTGTGTACAGATTTTCCCCATTTATCATTTTACATATTTGGCTAACCCCAGACGATTTTACTGGTCAGGGAGAAAGCTACCAATAACTTGCAAGTGAAAGGGTTAATAATTATTAATTTTATATATAATTTATAACTTACAGGTACCTTTGGCATTTGCCCTTATGTCTGGCAAGAAACGAAAGGACTACCGGCGTCCGCAACCTTCTTCCAGAAGAAATAAATGTGCAGTGTGTCCTTATCGACTTTGAGTGTGCCTTATGGCAGGCAGTGAAGAGAGTGTTGCCAGATGCTAAAATGCAAGGCTGTGCCTTTCACTGGACGCAGGCAATTTGGCGAAAGGTCCAAGGACTTGGACTGTCAACAGCATACCACGAAGATGATGCTACACATAAGTACATCAAGCGATTTATGGCCTTGCCATTTCTGCCACATGAACACATAAATCAGATGTTCCAACACTAACAAGATTTGGCAACAACACCAGCCCTCCAAAGCCTTGTCAATTACATCGAGGAAACATGGATTGATTCTATAGTTTGGCCTGCAGAGCAATGGAGTATCTTCCGAAGGAGTGTGCGAACCAACAATGATGTGGAAGGTTGGCATCACCGCCTCAGCCATCATGCTAGACGTGCAAAACTGCCACTGTATCTTCTCGTAAATCTCCTGCATCAAGAGTCAAAGTTTGTGTCTCTTCAGGTGCGTCTTCTGTCTGATTACAAACTGAAACGACAGCAACGTCGCAAGTATAAGGACCTGCAAGCAAAAATTTTCAAATATTGGGATGATTTCACTGAGGGGAAAATGAACAGCAGGCAGTTGCTTCCATGTTGATTGTATATATGTGACTATTAAGGTATAATTACTAACCCATGTCAAATCCCATTGTTCTTTTTCTGCATTATATCATCGATTTCAGCCCGATGGGGGTTATTATTCAAAGTATCTCAGGATAACGGGGACGGTCTATTGCTCACTGCAATATATTCAATAATGCCATTAGCCTCATCCGAATAAATATCTATTAAATACATGTAGGTGCCAGTTTCATCAATTGTAAGAGAATGGTGGCTGAAATCGTGATATATTAATGCAGAAAGTAAGCAATGGAATTTAACATAGGTTGGTAATTATAATACTTTGGCCAAACAGCATTATATTATATATTGCAGGCAGCTTCAGGCTACGCCCTCAGCTGACTGCAATATATTCAATAATGCCGTTGGCCTCAGTAATTATCTATTAAATATGTATATATTTTTTTCATTGACAATGTAAATATTAAGAAATATAGGTATATGTTTATAGGTATATTAGGTTGTACAATGTATATAGGTATATCCGTATATGTATATGTATGTATTTTAATGTAAATATTAAGAATTTCCTAAAAAAATTAGTGAACTTTTAAATGTTTGTCTTTTCAATCAATTCGTTGCCACTGAAAAACCTAAAATGTGCACTATGAGTTTTATAGAAATTCATCAGTTAGTCAAGGTGGTGTACAAGTATTTTGTATATAACATAAATTCGGGATTGTTCTGAGTGCAATCAGACACAATTATTTCAACTTTTTGCACTGGTGTTTCAATTTTTTGTACTGGTATTTCAAATAAACCAGTCACTGAGGCATGCAAACATTGCGTTGAAATGGCGACATATAGGAAATGAAATAGCGGCTAACATCACGATCTTTGTAGAAAACAATAGCAAAATTCCTAAGAGTGACATGGCCATGCACCTTTTGAAAATCCAACAAGAGACATGCATTCTTGTACAGGTAATTATTTATAAAGTTAAAACTCAATCAGGTAAATTAATGTTCAAAAATCCAAGAGTATTTAATTTCATTAATAGCTTCTATAATTAAAACGGCATCACCTCAAGCACTTCTTTCCAACATAAGAATAGTAAGATATGCTGTAAATGCAGGTTTCCAATTGGTCAATGATCTATGGATTTTTCTTAAAATCTTTTCGTACTCCTAAAAAGTTATTAGTTATATAAATTATACGCAATTCCACAATCTATATTAGATAAAAATTAGCCAAGAGGAATAATAAGTCATTTTCACACTTCGTTGATCTTGAGCTGGTTTATTTCGTATAAGAGTATTTTTAAAATAAGACCTGAGAACAGAGCCTGGCCGTGCAGTGGGCCGAGTTGACCGTAATTCGTATATCATGAGCATTGTGGAGGAGCATTGTGCATGAAAACAAGAGTTTTTCGCACCCTATGCAAAAGGTGAAGGCTAAAAGGGACAGTACAAGGTATGTCAGATAAAAAATAAATGAAGTGGCTAATGAGCCTAATTCTCTTTTAGACCAGTGGCTCCATGCAGTCTGCGCATTGGGGATAAGTATCTTCATTCTTGACACCATGAAGGTACTCCCCACACTGATTGATTGATTGATAAGCTTTATTTAAACAGGGTAGCCCAATCAGCTCAAAGGCTGGTATCCTCTGGGGGCCCTGCATAATATAAAAATGAGTTAAATTACAATATTAAATAAATAAGAAAGATGATAATACAATAATTACCTAAAGTAATTCTATAGAAGCTAAAAATATTTACAATAACTATTTATTAGTTTGTCGATAAAACAGTAAAAAGTTATCTAATTCTCTAGTATCTTTAGGTAAAGAGTTGAACATCTTTGCACCACTAAATCTAAAGGTATTCTTACCACAAATACACTTAATACAGCAAGACTCATATCCACAAGCATAGTACAACTTCTCAATATGGTCGAGGCAGTCATGATCCTTGACAAACACCTGGAGTCCATGTTTTAGATAATTTCCCAAATGCTATTCCTTTCCTGACAAATGCAGTATTAAATACTGTCTTTATTATGTTTACAGTACAATGTTAATGTACTGTAGTAATTTTACCATTGCAACTTGCAAGTTACATTCGTATTACATTGTAACTCTTTCACAGTCGCTGGCACTGCTGCTGCTACTCGGTATATTGTCATTGTTGATAGATTTGTTTCAAGTGATTCGAGTGATAGTGAAACAACATATGTTCCAGCAAGAAAACTGAGAAATGTTGGGCCATATCTATGGAGGAAAAGTACAATAGAAAAAGTATAAATGATCCCAGCAGCTATAAATGGTTTGAAGGTCTATGAAATTCAAAAGCATGCAGGGTCTGGGAATTACTTTTCCCTATTAAAAGATGGCAGATCCTGTGTAAAAGACTCTGGGACACAGTGGAAAGGTATCAAAGAGTGAGGTATTCAAATTGTCGTGGTTCATTTGAATGTCAAAATGAACAATGTGGCTTTAAAAAAAGAGTATGGGGTAACTAACAGAAGCCAATTTGACAAAAAAGTAGTGATTGCCTTATGTGGTGAAACAGGGACTTATGTTCCTTGTTCAGCCAGGAAGTATATTGCACATCAAACAAGAAAAATCCATGTATACTATTGTGGGGATCACACATGTCCATCTAAACCAGTACTGGATCTCAAAACAGATGTTCACTGCAAAGTGTGTGAAAACCCTGCTGCCACCCCTTCACAAATACAAAGCAGCATTATAATGTCCAAAGTGAGAGAACACAGTGATTGGTCTGTAGTGGAACAAGCTGCTGAATCAGTCTTGAACAGAAAATGGATTTCAAATGAGAAAGAAAAGATAGAGACAGAATGAGCCACATGGCCCCATCACTTTGAAGCAGTAGCTCATTTCAAACAATATACTGACACCCGGGATCCATACTACATACACACCTTGAATTTTAAGTGGCACAATCCCAGTAAACAGTCATTTGTGTTTAACACGAATAAGCTCAAAGCAACATTCGGTTTGAACATGGACAGAACTGGTGAACATCCTTTAGGACAGGAGTTTTGCTACTTTGATGTTAAAGTTAAGAGATGTAATGGCTTTGTTTTCCTCACTGCCAGTGTCTACCATCCAGTGCTATGTATAGGATATATACTGCGACCGAGGTGTTTAAGCGATATATCAACCCGAGGGCGAAGCCCGAGGGTTGATATATCGCTTAAACACCAAGGCGGGGCTAATATCCAAGGACTGAAAGAAGTTTTTGGCCCATCCATCTTAGACAGAGTCAAGAATTCCATTTCAAAGAGTGTCGAAATAGACAAGCCTGCAAGATAGATGAAACAACAAAAAGGATTTTCGAAAAACTGTGTGATGCACTTCTGGAAGCTGGGAGTCCGGTTGGGTATGAAAAACCCATGAGAACACGGAAAATTTTATCTCAGAAGTAGATTTTTTAAATCTTGGTTTGACTGGTGGCACAATCGAAGAAACGTGATCTTCCGTGCATTTTTATCTAGTAGTTTGCATGGTGGTTCTAAAATTAATCAAGCAGAAACCATCCATGCAAGCTGGGTAAAACGAGATCACATGAACATGTCACTACTAAATGCAGCACAGGCTGATGTTCAAATTCAGCTTGAAGTGGAATATAAAGCATTCTCAAATGGAACCGGACAAGCTGGAAGAGGGGACCTTCCATACAAGGACGGAAAAAGAAGGATGCTGCAGCCCAGTTGTCTAGAGCCAGAGCTCTTCGTGTTGAGCTAACCAGGGATGATATAACAGATGAAGAACGACTTAATTATGTATATTTGTACATGCAGCATAAGTTGCCATATCAACCCAAATGATAGACACAATCCCAGCGTCCAGCAGGTGAAAGAAATGCACGATTAATATTATCACGTAGCAAGGTTTTCCTAAATCGACTTGCCAAAAAATGAAAAAAACAGTATTACAGTAGAAGGTTCACAAACAGAAAGAAACACTTCAGTGAGTCACAACTACACCTTAGTAACAAGTTCATCAGCAAGTTATTGTGTCAGTATTGGTCAAAAACATTCATGTAAATGCCCAGATTTTGCACAACACAATGAAAATCAATAGTGCGAACATATTATATGGGTTTTACTGTTCATTTGCCAGCTGACAGAAACTTGTGAACTTCTCCATCAGATATATTTAACAGAATCTGAAATTTCAGAAACGTAAGGAACCCTCCATCTGTTCCAGATGAATTTAAATATGTTCCAGGCGCTAGACAGCAGAGCAGAAGAATTTGTGAAAAATCTTTTGCTTAATGACTCGCGTAATGGTAAGCCAAAAGTATGGATACTAGCCAGAAAAGAGAAAAAAAGAGGAATAGCTCCACGATGCCGGGGTTGCAGAAAAGACCAGTTGGACGGAGAATAATCCATTTCTGTTGTGGGCTTGTATGTGCCATATGAACAGAACATTGTTATAGAGACCACATTTTATTTCTGCCCTAGTGTTCAATGTATCAGTAGAATTCCCCCCATGGATCAACCTTAAACCGTGCACTAGTATTATAACTACTAATAGCTCAGTAACACAAGCAGAAATCCAAAAGCTGAGGGAAACCGGGTTACCAATTGTTTGATAAACATGTTATGTACACGAAAACATATGCCTACGTATACTGTACCATTGATTACATGTATACCTCAGTCAAAGGTTGACAAAGATATAGGACATATAAACATGTATCATAACATTTCATAAGTTTGTTTTGTTGTATCTATTGCATGTTGTTTTTTAAGAGCACTTCAATCATTCTACCATTTGAACAAGAGTAATGCTTCTGTCAGTTACCAACCTATTTAATAACTGTACTCAGTATTTATTCATTATTTAATACTGAAAAATGAAGAACTCTAAAAAATTTTCTACTTCATATACACTGTACTATTATTATCACCTTTTCTCGAAACGTTCGACAATTCGCTATAATTTTTTGGCAGTTAATGTTGCTTTCTGTTCTTGTTTATAAATAAAGCAATGGTGCGTGACACCATTATTCTTCTTGACATATAGTTTGCAAATTGGCCATACACGTTTTTAGAAGAAAATAATTTTAATATTAAAGTTCGATGTAAAAGTAACCTTTTCGTGGTGTAACCTTTGCCTTGCTAAAAATATTAATTATACACCTTGTGATGGTTGGACATTGCCCACTTGGGAAGATTTAAAACCCTCGAATTTATAGTGATTAACTGATTTCAAGGGAATAGACGAGTATGATTTGGTAGAGAATACAGGTACAAAAGAGACAGCTATAATTATACAGATAAAAGCGAAAATGAAGGTGGTCAAACGGTGTCTTACACTTAGAGCCTTTTAATGCTTCATCAGAGTAAAACGTACGTGACAAAATCAGAACACCACCAGGCTAACGCAATCGATAGAAAAACAATAAACTTGTATTGTAACAAGTCCGTAAAAAATGAAAATCCGATCAAAATACATAAATACTGCGAAAATTGACCGCATCATTTACCTGCGACCCACGCCAAATAGATAGGGCCATTCCATTTAATATCCACACCCCCCTATGGATGAGATTTTCCGAGGGGTGTGAGAACCGGGAACTTTTTTCCGAGGGGTAGTCTCCATATGGATGAGATATTTTCTGAGGGGTGGTATATGCGAAGTCTCTGAAAATAATAAATATTATAAATTCCCTTTGGTTGCCTCAAGTTTGGCCGGTACACAGGACATTATAGAAACTTCTCATTTATTGTAACTTAGGCGATCAGTGATTGTCATGTTAAAAGCATATTAGTTGCAAGAATCTATAAAGAGTTTTATTATAAATGTTAAAATGTGTAAAACTAGTCAGTTTATGTATTTACAAGATGCTAGTTGCTAGTTGCAATGATCTTCACGTAAAGAGGTATAAGAATGACTAGTCAATTGCTATATTAATATTTATATTATATATGTAAGAGTTATTTGCTGAGAACCGAGGCTTTTAGCCATATAACTGTCTTATTTCATGATTGAGGTTTCCAACAGAGTTTTGTCTATTTTTTCCACCTTGGACAAAGATTTTCCTAGTTTTTTTCTTCATTTGTTATCTAATTAGTATTCATTGGGCTGTATGCTATATACAGCCCGCGGTACATCAAAGAAAACCGACTCAATCATTACCCCTTGTAAAAAATTTCAAGTTGCAAAGAGGATGTTGTTACATGCGGACGAGTCTTCCAACTTGCAACAAGTACATGAAGTACAGAAAAGATATAGATTACAATAATCTTTTTCGTGTATAAATTATTAAATCATGAAAAATATCTGAAGACAGAGGTGTGAAGACAACTTAAATTGAAAAGAACCAAAAATGTGACCAACGAGCCTCCTCTGCAGGCAACTCTGTGGCTTCTTTTTCCCAAGTCAAAAAGCTTCCAACCTCTTCGTCGACCAATTTAATCCCTTCACAATCCTTATACTTCCCTGCAATCCCTGCCAAAACATTACTCGCACAACCTTGGAAGCTATTTGACTTGGGAAAAAGAAGCCACAGAGTTGCCTGCGGAGGAGGCTATCACAACACGAGAATAACATAAGTTGTAAATTTAGATTATGGTAAAGTTTTTGTTATGGTATAGATTCAGTGAGCTGCATATATATCTGGAGAGAAGTTATGGTAATCCAAAGATCTCTCAAGATATATATGTAGCTCACTGGGTAGATTACGCTAATTTCTCGTTCTGGTGCAAGTGCCTATAACGTATGTGGGGATTTAACATGTTTGTAATTTATGGATTATCCTGAGATAAATTGTAATATATCTTATTAGCTGAAAATGTCATCTTCATAGACTTTTTTCCTGTTAAAGATGACGGAAATGACGTCAAATCGGGAATCTGTCTATATGAAAACCTCTTTACATTCATTTCTGTCAAATTTAACACTGAGCAAAAAAGTCTATGCAGATGAAATGTTCAGCTGACAAGATATATTACAATTTATCTCAGGAGAATCTCCCCACAGACATTATAGGCACTTTTGCTCAATTAGTAATTAATCGCAATTAACTACCGGATGCGGATGTAGGTGGTTCCTCTGGATCTTCAACAGTTTTAGACTTCAAGAGGACTTCTAATTGTCTTCTTTTAGCCTTTATTGACTTAACAGTAGCCTCTTGTGCTCTCTTCAGCTCCGTGTACGCACCGTCAAGAAGCTTTCATGATAACGTTTCTTTCTTCTTTGCTTGCTGCTTTTTCGACTCTCTCTCCATATTCTTTAATTTCTTGGTCAATATTTTCCACAGGAACGTGAGCAGCGGCCATTCTTTCCATATTTTTTGGTATGGTTCCCGGTTTTTGTGTTGTAACTTTAGACGTGGAAGCTTCTTCTTTTCGAAAGAGAACATTTTCTTCTTGGCCAACTTTTTCGGCATCACTTTCTATAAAGGAAGTCTTGCGTAGCGTCCACGAGACATCGATAATCCCACTGATTGTTGTTTTGTTGGTAGTTGACGTTTTGGGGTGTTTTGCCAGCTGTTCTGCTTTTTCGTTCCAGAACCGTCTTCTCTTCTTCTCCAGCTCCGAAGTTGCAGACGTAATTTCCTTCTCACTGTAAATTAAAAAAATTTTCATTTTGGCATTCATATACTTGTTTGCCATCAGAACATCCGAGAATGATTTCCTTCTATTTTTATTCTCAGGCTCACATGTGATGGGTTCATCATCATCTAAAACATCAAACAAATGTGTTGCTGTTTTTAGATATTATGCATTAGCGCTAAAAATAATTAGAGAAATATACATCAAATAAAACGTTGAATTCTATGTATAAGGAACTGGGCTAATGCGATATATCGATATTTTCGATAAATATCGATATTTTAAAAATATCGATAAGCGATATTCAATTTTACGCATATCGAAAGTTTCAACTTCACTAAACACCCATATTTTAAAAATAATTTCGGCAATTATTGTCGTAAAGTAGAGAACAGCATACGCTAATTGAGGTAGCGTATGATAATTTTTATATTGTTTAATAGACAATATTGAAATATTTCAATATTGTCTGTTGAATCTCATAATAGTTACACGTGATCGCGCCAATGATGCATGTTATAGACAATGAACTATCGTGTACTTTACAATAGCACTTGGTTTTTCTATCACTTATAGATAATCCGCCTTCTTTTCTTTTCTTGTTAAAAACAGTTCTCAGTCCGCAACGCTTTGTGTCTGACATATTTTTACATACTGTATAATAAACATAATTTATAAATTATTCACCGCGGAATGCCAAGAAATGCATGTCATGACGCTACGACTGACTTCACTGGCTTATGGTATCACAATATCACTGCTGAAATTATCGTACACAAAGCTTTCGTCTAAATGAAGTCTAAATGAAGTTTCTTTGTAAAGGTTTCAACGTTCGTTATGAAACTGTTTTTTCCTTGTACTACAAATGTCCTTTACAATGTTTTACGAAGGTCATCAAACGATTTCGCAAGGGGGCATCTGGTCCTAAAGGGGGCATCTGGTCCTAGTACCAGATGCCCGGTGCGGCAATCTAGAGGCGGCCGCTGTAAAATGTCAATTGGCAATACATAGAGTTGAAATAAATATTAATAGACCTTTCCGCAAGGCAGCTACCATTCGTACGTGTCTCCTTTTGATTGTCCGTTTGGGTGATTGTTTATTTTACCCAGCTTTAAATTTCTGTTTCGATTCCGTAATAACCCTGCTTTTAACAACCCTGCTTTGCTGGATTGAAACAGAAATTTAAAGGGGGTTTTTAAAGAACGAATAATATATCTTATATAAACAATCACCAAAGTCCTGGTGACTACCGTCTGTTTGTTGTCCGAACTTATTAAACAGCCAATTAAAAGGCAACACGGATGAGTGCTAGTTAGCTAGCATGGCATAGTGACCATTAGCATGCACACAGTCCCATTTGCACTGTCAGAGTATGTTCAAAACAAGATCATGAAAACAATTGCCCTGCCAATTCTTCTGATTGCCCTGCTAATTCTTCTGATTGCCCTGCCAATTCTTCTGATTGCCCTGCCAATCGGGGTTTCTAGTATCTTGGGGGTGTCAGACCTCCCTTGAGTTTCGCCCGTCGTGATTCGATACGGCAAACAAATATTTACTGTTAATAAGTGCAAGAAAGTTAGAAGTGTAGGCATACCTGCACATGTTTCATTGCTGAACTGCTGCATTATTTCTGGATTTTCAAAGCTTTCGTCTTCTGAACTTATGTTTTGAAAGCTTGTGTCTAATTCAGCCGTCTCACTGAAGCTTGTGTCTCTGTCGCTGAAGTTTTCCGTGTCTTCGGGGTCCGGTGTGATTTCGATGCTTGTAGTTACGTCCGGCGTGTTGAAAAGGCTTGTGTTGTTGGCCACGTCCTTGACGCCTGTCTCTTCTGTGGGAGTTGTGTTGGCCGCTTTCCATTTCTGGCCAAGTATGAAAACGGTACCTTTATCATGCTCCAGGAGGCTTTCATCGTCATCTACCTCTGTCCCGTCTGTTTCATGGAAAACAAGTATCTCCGTATTATCATCGATACCCAACTTTTTTCGACCTTTGTTAAAATGTAATTAATAAATAATCAAATAATATTGTGGATACCAAGTTAATTATTTATTTTTGCACTTTGAAATTTTTCAATCTTACCTTTACTTACGAGTTCTTCTAAAGTATTCGCCACAACACATTTCTTTTTCGTCCTCGTAACGTCCCACGTTTTGAAAAGAGGCATGATGTTCTTACTAATACTAAGTTTTCGGCACTTATAACAGACTCTGCAGTGTTATCTCTCTGCGGCAGCACGTGGCTCGGTGGCTAGTAACTTTAAAAGTCTCACCGACACACATATATAAAGCACGTCTTCTGCTGACACTTTACATTATTAGCACGTGCATACTGTGATACATTGTTGTTGAAGACTCTGTTTTAAGACAGGATGTTGTAAATTTAGCTGAAAGGTCATAACAGCACATGTCACATTTCTAGCAATGTTTTACCGCTATATTTTAACAACTACAAATTCAATTTGCTCCCAGAAAAGTGGAGGCGGCGCTTTCTTGCAGTGCTTATGAATACCATTTTCGGTTTATTTCAGCTGAACTAGCAAAAAAATATGTTGAAAGATGTTTGGATATGCAGAGTGTGCAATAGTCGGCCAGTAGTCATCGGCAAGACGTAATTAGATTTAAAATCTTAACACCTGCATGATGTAACTGTCGGTTGGCATGTGCGGAATTAGACATCCTCTCATTTTGTCTTTGACGGTGTAAAAGTAAATAGCTTTTACCGTTCTTGAGTCTCTTCTCGATCGACGATCGTTGGCAACTGCTTTATTCGCGGCGTACAATTCATTGGTGGATTTGGTGAAAATACAGTTATTTTAATCTAGGTAAGTAACTAATTTTTAATTCTGGTCAGTTCTAATACGCGGTTAATTGTTTTTTTATCTATGCTGTTGATTTTTTGGGTGCGGGGGAAAGTGCATGCTTTTAGCAACATAACAATAGCCAAATCCTAATCCTAACCCTAGCTAATCCTAACCCAAATTCTAATCCTAAAACCAACTTGGGTTGATGCTATAATAGTTTTAAATTTCGGTTGTTCGTATATCGAGAAAGGGCCAAATTTGGCTCGCACCGCGAGAGGACATACTATTATGAAAATTGAATAGATTTTTGACGAGTTCCAGCCGAGAGCTCATATTAGGCGAATTTCCGGCCCTTTCTCGATATATGAACAACCGAAATTTAAAATTATTATAGCATAAACCCAAGTTGGTTTTAGGGTTAGGATTTCGGTTGGATTTCGGTTTGTTCATATATCGAGAAAGCGCCGAATTTACATTCAGTGTTTTTTTTATCGCGCGATCGACTTTATTCGATCGCTTTCTTTTGAATTATGAAACATCTGCTGGAACGGATCCGGTCGAGCGCTCACAATTCAAAAGAAAGCGATCGAATAAAGTCGAGCGCGTGATAAAAAGAACTGAATGGAAATCAAGCCGATGGTCGATTTTTATCGCGCGATCGACTTTCCGGCGATCGCTTTCTTTTGAATTGTGAGCCCTCAGCTGAAACAATCCACCTTCAGACAAGAAAAATCGCTTCACGCGAAAAAAGTGCCTAGTGGAAAACCATTCCAGAAACATTTAAAGAAATTAGCGATGTTTAGACCTAAAGCCCGAAAGTCGGAGACAGCGAAGTGAGAAAAACAAAATAAACCAATGGCAATGCATAAAGGCGGCAATCCACTACGATATTTTTTCCGCGCGAATCAACAATCGGCCTTGTCAATTATACAACGTGGTTACACGTTATGAAGGCGTAACGTTTTGGGGCGGACGGCGGCGCGGAAAATGTTACTTTCGCCTCTCCATTTTCGGCACAGCCGCCGATTCCTCCCACCCACAAACGTAACGCCTGCCACGCAGGATATGACCGGCTTTAATATATACATGAATAATTTTGAACGAATCAAATACTATTACTGAACTGCAGTATCTTGCAATTATCATTATATACCAAATTGCATTCAACTATCGTTTATTTTTATTCGGTGTTGGCTCGATTGAGTAAATCACTAGTGTAACATGGCTGCCAAGATGCACACGGTTAAAATAAGATTTATACAGAGTACTGTCACCGATCATTTAAGAAACATTAGTCGAGTCGTAGACAGTGTTTTGGATATATAGCAAAATTTTTACTAAAAATCTTGGCTGAGTTCACCACCTTTTCACTTTGCTATATATAAAACCAAGCTTAAGGCTAAATTTTCCACACGCATCAGGCTCACAAATTTGACATTGATTGATATGTTTACTTGAAAGTTTGAAAAATTTACAAATTTTAATTTACAAATTTTTCAATTTTTCGGCCAGCCCAGTTTTCGGACCTAATAAAAGTGATAATCGATAAAATGTCATACGGCTAATATGTGGCCCAAATACGGAAATTATTATTAGTTGGGTGTTATTTGTGTCGGCGGTGGCGGAAACTCGCCTCTGTTTCGGTAGTGGGCCGCCTCGGGTAGGGCAAAGCCTCTTAAATTTCCGACAAGTTTATTTGCTACGTAACCATTTTTTGGCACACAAAATAAGGAAACTAAAAAAGGTTTTGACACAGGCAAAACATTTTTTAACTATTTTGCGCCTGTAGTTGCTGTCGCTCCGCCAGTTTATAAGCCTTCGCTTATATATTATAAAATATGAACAAAATGTTTGCATTCGAGACATCAGTCTTATCAATGACCATTTTTAACGACGCTTTTTAAAGTATGTCAAACGCTATACGCGTTTTAAACGAAGTGCGGCAACATTCTCTCTCTAGCTTCCTTTCGTCGGATGATTACACCAGTTGGGTATCAAATCCCCGTTTGTGTGTTTCTTAATCGTAAAAACGATTAGCCTGTACGAAAACTCTCGTTGAGGTAGCTAATAAGCCAATTGACGACATTTACGAATAAATTCATACCATAAATAAATGCAGTGCGATGCAGCATATATTTTACAATTACGAATAAATTTCGAGACCATCCTGCCGGAGACCATTGCATGCCAGTTAAAACTTAGAGCTTATTGTAGACTTTCATGCCACCGTGTGGAGACTCTGAAATAGAATACTAATTTTAGTAACAACACAAAATATCGGCGAGAATAACAAAAGTATTAAAACAGAAATTTTAGTAGTTTTAGGGTATCCGGTTGAAAAATATAAATATCTCGTATGTAAGGTTGTGATAAATCAAATAGGAAACGTTAATACTAATACGAAGGTCACAAATATGAACGTGATCTGCACGCCGCTTGTCCGATATCCTATATCAGACCTAAGGATCAAAGTGGCTGTTTTTTCGGCAGGATATAGGCGTTCGTTCGCAACCGGCGATTTCCGGTCGAGTTTGATAAAATTAGTTTCCCTTTTACTTTTTTTTGTTTTTTTTGTTAGGATTAGTATATTGGTTAGGGTTAGGATTGGGTTATGATTAGGGTTTATTTTAGAATTGTTGTCACGATTACTGACTGCCGGACCTCAATATTTTGAGTTTGATTATAAATGGTCGAGGCTAAAGATATGCAAAAAATTCGGTTATAATATAATGTGATGTAAAATGTAATGTGATTAGCTTGTTTCATGTATTAACCCTCACCGTCATACAAATGGATGTTTTAAATGGTAAAGTCTATAAATCTTAATAACGGAAACATCATTTTACCGCATTTAATAGCATGGTGAGGTTTATTGCGCACGCTGAGAGCCTTGCAAACATCTGTCATCAGTGCCGGAGCGCCGAAGACATCAATGTAGCACTTAAAAAAGTAGGTAAGTAGTAAGTAGTGGTGCGTAGACAGTGTTTTGAATATATAGCAAAGTGAAAAGGTGGTAAACTATTATTAAAAATTAAGTAACGAGATACTGACGTTTTGAGCAGAGCCCTTCATACGAGATGAAATATAATAAATAGGATATATATATATATATATGTATGTATGTATGTATGTGTGTGTGTGTGTGTGTGTGTGTGTGTTTTGTTCATCAGTCAAGCGAGATTCCTAACTTTTTTTGCAAATATGGCAACTGACTGTAGTATTCTACCTTCATACACTATCGCCTGTATTTTATTGAGTATTTTCAGTGTCGCAAAACCTGCCGAAAAACCTGCCGTTGGATTGCGAGATGTGTTGTGTCGGGTTTTGGCACATCACATCTTCCATTCTCACAGTGTCAATTTCACGCAGTTTTCACTTTGCATTCTCACTACTTTGACTGGAAATGGAATATTCAGCAGAATTAAAAACCGTTCTGAAATGGGAGAAAGAGTTCAAGTGCTTTTTAACAAAGAAATAAATAGAAAAGTTGTAACTTGTAACTGTAAAATGCGATTTGTGAGTCGACTGAGAAGTTTGCGCAGCTTTACACCAATATTGGTAACGGGTTCAACATCTGTTAAGAAGGACTCTGTGAAAACTGTGAGTGGGGAAGCGCATTTGATGGCAGTTGATCTTGACATCCTTCGGGGCATCAAAATATAATGAGAAAATCGTGGAACGTACTCCGATAAGACAAGGTCTAGCAAAGATGGCCGAAACTGATAAAGAAACGATGCGTGTCTGTTTCAATACCGTATACTACTTCGCAAAGCAAGAGCGCCCATTCAGCGATTATCCTACACTTCTTTCCCTTCAGCAAAAGAATGGAATCGGCTGGAACTTGCCACAGAAGACGCATTCAAGGGCACATTCTTTGACGAAGTAGATACTATGCGAACAAAACTTTTTTATCTGTATCAGAAAAGCCCAAAACGATTGCGTGAATTGCGTGAGTTCAGTGAAATTTTTGAAAAGTCGGTGCCAAAACCTGCTAAAGCTGGGGGGGGGGGGACAAGACGGTTGGCCACAAAATAAGAGCTTTAAATGTTGTTCTTAATCAGAATTACAGCGTATTTATTACCCACTTAGAATCTTTAGCAAAGACAGATTCTCAGGATATTAAAAGAGCCGAAATTGCTGGGTTTGTTAAAAAATTGCAATACGCAAAATTTGAAGCTGTCTATTATCTTTTAAATAACGTTTCCAGGGGGGGGGGGGGGTACTACAAATCACACGAGAATTTTGCGAATGCACTTTTAATTTCTAATTCGAACCTTGCTTTCTCAATCACATTACAAACATTCATGAGAATGGATACATTTGTTCCATAAGTGCAGTCACCCTAAAATGTCAAGAAGAGAAAAAAGGTATTAAATGGCTTAGTGCTGGCTCACCTTCCCATATTGCCCTAGAAGAAGTTGCTACTAACAAGAAGTTGTTAAGAGTTGGCTTTGCTCACTGAATTCCATCACACTGGTGAGTTAGAGCAATACCATTCACTAATGGTAAAGTATCTCCCAAAGCGAGAACACTTAAAGGGAATGGTAGCTCAAACTCAACTTTCTGCACTAGACCAAGCAAGCAAGCAACAATTAAAACAGGAATTCGTCAGGGAGAAATAAGATACAATGTTTGCCTAAAACAGAAAAAGAAATGGGTAGCTAAACCAATCAAGGAGCAAAAATCCTATAGCTACATTAATCGTATTTTCCAAGATGTTATGGATATTCACGAAGGGAAATTGAATATCGAATATAATCCACCACAACAAAAGAAATGCAAAACCACCAAAACAAGCTATAATTAACAAACATTTGAGATTTCGCTGATTAAACTGAAGATACATGGACATGACTGGTTATGTGAATACCATTTAGTTAATTCTTTACTCGTTCCCAAAAAGGAATCCAACAAACTCTAACTGATCTTCATCTCCTGGTGGAGGAAATTGAGCTTGGATGCAGCTGACTGCACAGCTGGAATCAAGTACAGTATTGAAAACTGACTCCCAGGAGTCTAGCTGTGTCCCATGGGCCTTGCTTGAGTTCATGTTTAAAGTTATTCTCGTTAAATCGTTTCATGTCCCAATATTTAATGTTTTTTTTGCATGTCACAAAAGGAACGTTCGTTTGAATATTTGCAAATAGCTAAATGATCTGAAAGCCCGATGTTATGACACGTAATATTCTTTATCCAGCTAAGGGTAATTTGAGAATAAATTATCCAAGCAAGTTCTGCTAATGGGGCGTGTTACCTCTAACTAGCTGTTTAAAATTCAAACCATGGAGGGATTTAAAGTGCATATAAACCCTCCACAGTTTTTAGTTGTTTATATAGAGGATGCGAAAATAGCTGATAAGTTACTTTACAGTTTTTGATTTAGTCCATTAGTTCTCGAGATATTTGCTTCCAAAAAGCCCAATTTTGGACTCCCTGCCAGAAATTGTCGAGAATGTTTTCAATGCTTCAGGGCCTGGGAACCAGGAACCGACGCCGCTCGCTCACTGATCTCTAATTACCAAAAACTGCGTCTTATCAGTTCAAGCTTGTGTATGTTTGGTAGTAATGCCCGATACGTGCGTTGTTTACGGTTGTTCAAACCAGGCAAGTTTGGAGAATATATCCCTTCATAGAATACCCTACTTTAACGACGATTCGTCTGTCGCGAAGCGCAGAAGTGGATAACCTTCATGCAACGAAGAAGGGACAAGTGGACGCCGACCAGCAATTCTGTTGTATGTTCGGAACATTTTACGCCGGATTGTTTTGACATACAAAAAGCGAAGGCTGAAACGAGACCAAATTGGTATTATAAAAGCAACACCAAGTATTTACGCAAATGCCGACACATCGCAAATAAGTCAACGGAGCGAACACAAAAGGGTAAGAATTGTCAATATGTCACCAGTGTTTAATCATGTGTACCAACATATTTATTTTGACCTAAAAATGTGTAATAATAACAGCTATTTTACTTTATCAATCAATAATACATACATGTAAATGTTCCCATTTGTATCAGCGTGTCAGTTTACTATTATCGCAGTATTCCGCATCGCCGGAAACGTATATTAACAATTTATTGGCATTTCTTGCAAGTTGTATGTTACTCACCTGTGTAAACGCCTGTTCTATTCATATAATATATATCATATTATATTATTCATATATACATTTTTTCTGTTTAATATCTCTTGAAGGAGCTTGTTCCAATGATCATACACAATTTCATTCAAAATAGACCATTTGCATATTGAAATTTAACACAATTTTATTCTTACAGATTATGTTGAAGAAATATTCCAGACAACACTAGGTGCCATCAAAGACAAAATACTGGAACAGGCCATAAAAGAATTGACAGACCTTACGTACACCACCATCAATGAATACCATGCTGGAAAAACAGCAGCGCAGTGAGGCAGTAAAAAAACAAAAAGCTCGGGAAAGTATGCCTTTTGATGATGTACCACCACAAATCCAGGTACAGTAATATCAAACAAAACTGAGAAATAGAGGCATTGGGTAATTTTAATTTTATTATTTCTTACAGTATCCAGTGTTTTTACTGCCCAGAACCAAGGACCAAACACTACAAAGACGAGGGCCCAGCCAAATTGTAAAGAACCGACGAAAGGCCACAAAAACGTGATCAATTGTCCAAAGAACCAAAGATGATCACATACATGTTTTTTCTGTTGTTGTTTTTCTGGTATATGTAAATATGATTTCTTATAATGGGGATTATGCAGGTTTATATCATGCTTCTATTATCACCACCAAGCCTTGCTTTTGTGTTATATATATTATGTTTTCCCAACACTAAAGCGAGAAAGTGAGGCTTGGTGGTAATAACAATAGTTATAGAGATACATTAAACCACATACAGGTAAACACAAACCTGTATTTTTGTACGAGGTAAAAGTTTTCAATTTAACAAGAAAAGATCAAAAGATATTATTTTTAACTAGAAGGAATCTAAAGCCTAATTCTGCAATCTTCTAACCACTCCATTTGTTAGTCACTATAAGTATGATAAAAAACTTTTTTTGACCGGCTATATATATACAAGCGCATCATTTCCAATATAACTTGCAAGTCTGCAAATCATTCTTGATCAGAGACTAGTTCTTCATAACCTCCATAGTTGTTACTTTCAACCTTAAATGTTGAGCGTATTGCATGGTATGCACATGCGGCAGCTGTCTGTAGGCAATCCCACGAAGAAACCTAGGAAAAATTACAGCAAGTTATTGCTGATACATAATACATAGTCACCGACTCACATGGGCTAATCAGATTAACATACAGTACATGTGTGTCATAGCCTCCTCCACAGGCAACTCTGTGGCTTCTTTTTCCCGAGTCAAATAGCTTCCAACGCTGTTTTGGCCGTTTTTGGCCGAGAAATGCCAGCTAACCCTCTTCGTCAATCAATCCCTTCACAATCCCTATACTTCCCTGCAATCCCAACGAAAACATTGCTCGTACAGCCTTGGAAGCGATTTGACTCGAATAAAAGAAGCCACAGAGTTGCCTGCGGAGGAGGCTATGTGTGTCAATACATGTATATATAACACTGTATTATGTGGCAGTATGAGTATGTTTTAGACTTTCAGCTTCAATTTACCTTTCTTTTGACCCGATTTGACAGTATCGACGTACTTCCAAACACCATCTGTTGAGACTGACAGAGCACCTACTTATATTACTGTACTTATAAATATTTTGTAATTTATTATTCGAATTCTCAGGACCTCTCTGAAAATCACTAATGTGAGAGAGTTTCCTGGCAATAAATATTATTATTATTATTAAATACACAAAGGTTCTTCACCAACGGCTTCAAGAACTTGCTTATCACTCAAGACTGGCACATTTTGGGATTTCTGCGCAGCAACAACATTCCTTCGGGTTTTCCAAAAGCTCAGTCAATTTACGCACTTCCATTTACTATAGTCTATACTATGTCTAATAAGTCTATACACAGCTTGCACAGTAAAACCTTTACAACTTTAAGTCTATAGACAGTTACCTAAATCGCTCAATAAACTATAACTTACCATGAATTGGTAGGTTCAGTACCATCCTTTCTTCGTGTTAGTTCTTCTAGCTGCTTTCTGGCATCGTCTTGTTTTTTATTGTGTTCAGCAAGCCATTCTTCATCAGACAAAGGCTCGTCAGCGTACTAAAGCGTCCTGCAGGTCATCTTCATCATCTGAGTGGCCGGACTCGTTTTCTGTTATAAAATCACGCTCTTCTTCGAAAATGCTCTCAGAAGCAGAAGATAGACTTTCGTACTCATCAGAGTCCGAGTTTGAGCTTGATATAGCGACGTTTCTTATAAATATATATAGTTTTTGGTAACTATGTGGTCAAAACGCTTATGTGTTCCTTATTGTGTGAAATCTGATCGTTCCGGACTCCCAGGCCCCTCTTAAGAATAACGACGCGCAGCTTTTTCATTCAATTGGCTATGTTTAGATAGATATATTTCGGGAAATAACGGACCAAATCGAATACTGTAAAATAACTTATCAGCTCTTTTCGCATCCTCTATACAATGAACTAAAAACTGTGGAGGGTTTATATGCACTTTAATCAGTCAATGTTTACTAAAAGTTTGTGTTTGTACCTCCCAATAAAATAGTCTCCTTGTTTAGTAACTATACCTGTTCAAAATTTGTCTCCAAACTTGACTCCTCAGCCTTGGTATAAGATGGTGGGCGATAAACACTGCCAATCATTTAAAGTGCCACTACAATGAAAATGCACCTCCGTATTTTAGATTTTCTTTAGCATAGAATAGTATTTCAAGGTCGAAAGTGATCATCGACGTAAAAAAAACTAAAAAATGGTATTTTGAAGTATTTTGAGCTCTGAAATCACTAAATCACTATTATTTTAGGTCACCATTACTAAGAACGTGTTCAAGTGAGCCCGCAATTTCAAAAGGTAATATCGCTTGTGACGTCAGATTCTCAATGCTACGCCTGAATTTCTGTGGAGTTTATTTGTTTTTTATCGATAAGTAGATGAAATGTCCAGGCTTTCAGACGAAGAATTTGAAAAAACGACCTTGATTTACTTGAAGAATTAGCCACGTGGATTCTTCGCGTTGAGAATCTGGTCAAGAACATGAACGATTAATGGCGGACGTAACAACTCCAGATTAGGAGTAAGAAAAATAATACTTGCCATCATCGAATCGCAAAACTGTTTCGACCGAGTAATATTTAGCAGCTCTGCTTTATAAATACGTAAAAAAATGATAGGTAACAATTTGATCGTAGTGGCACGTGAACGATCGTTGTGACTTAAAAGGACAAACTTCCAATCATATAATCTCCAAGTCTTGACTCTCCAGATCCATTCTCCTTTTACAATCACGATTATAATTTACAAAGGCCATAACTCTGCCACCAGATTTATTTATCCTGTCTTTAAGATGGATGGAAAAACCCGACACTTCACAAGCATCGGGTATATCAGGTTTCAAAAAAGTCTCATTGGGCCGGGGTTTGTCATGTTTACCGAA
The DNA here is from genome assembly GCA_035772405.1 of Chrysogorgia sp. JL179-B06. Taxonomy (NCBI): domain Eukaryota; kingdom Metazoa; phylum Cnidaria; class Anthozoa; order Scleralcyonacea; family Chrysogorgiidae; genus Chrysogorgia; species Chrysogorgia sp. JL179-B06. The sequence goes on along the minus strand of JAYKKM010000078.1, from coordinate 666,665 downwards.
TAGATCTGGTGGGATATACATTTCGGCTTGAGTTGGCACCCACCAACACTCAGTCTGCATTCAATGTACCCCACGTTGGAGATCTTTGGGTGGATTTGTGAACATTCTTTGCAACAGCATAAAGGACAAGCCAAATGCTGATACTGTATATCTCCAGTGTGGAAATGGCACGGAAGGCACCCTGGCTAACACTAGAGTATCTTAAATTTTGTTACCAAAGTATTGTTTCTATTCTATCACACTTTATCACCACTTATTGATAATGTTGATAAATAAATTTTGGTTCAGCTACATGTCAAATTTTACTAATTACATATATTATTTTTATTGCTATTATTTATAGAAGATAACCTTGATGAAATTGTAAAAGAGTGTGAAGATTTCCTTGGGGAAAATGCGCACAAATCTCAGCATTCCTGGAATAAACAAGTGGATCTTCTCATTGAAGATTGGGAAAATGCAAGAGTTCAGTTAGCTGAAGCAATGCTGAGGAGTGAACGTGAACCAAATGGCCCTTGTATGAAATGCCATGTTGGTTTTACTTCATTATCTGCAGTGATTGTGATGTTACGGTTCACAAATTGCTACTTCTACATGATAGAGATATTTTCACTGATGGATATTTCCAGCCAGTTCCCTCTGAAGTTTGCTGTAATAAAGATGGCACTTTACATGATTGTAGTACGTTTTACTAGGCATGTTTAAACACTGAACCTGTATCAGAATAATGGATTTGAAAATGATGATGCTGACAAGGCAAATGAGAATTATTTGTTTAATTTATCATTAATCAATAGAAAGAAACGTATCATTTTGTAACCAAATGAAGTGGCAAATGTGAAATGTGTGCCAACAGTGAGTTTGAGGAAACCATAATTGATGAAAAGTGCCTACTTGTGACTATTCGTGGTAAGCCCTTTAAAAGTTTGAAAATAAATGTGCAGACGTTTTAAAAATTTTGCTAAATTTGAAAATTAATTTGTACATATAGTTAATTAAAGTACATGTACTGTATATCTATTTTAGGTCGATATGATATCCACAATATTTTACTGATATGCTGTGATTGCCAAACAACTATTGATGTGTTATCATTGGATAATATCGTTAGCAAGGGATTCTGGCCTGGTACCATTCAACCTAATTATTTCTTAGAACAATCGCTTTTTATCATTTGGATATTCTTTTATAAAATACCATGTATGCTACGCAAGCTCTGATTGGTCAATACCCGCTTACCAGTCAGAACGTCCTCAAGTCAAAACGTCCTCAAGTCAAAACGTCCTCAGTCAAAGTCAAAACGTCCTCGGGCCAAAACATTCCCAGGTCATAACGTCCTCAGATCAAAGTCATAACGTCCTCGGATCAAAAGTTAAAACGTCCTCGGTTAAAAATCATAGTGTTTATATTCAAAAATATCCATAACGACAATATGCTTCAGTATTTAGCGAGATCAAAAACAAGACTGGCAGAAGTAAGATTTGAAAATGTAACTATATATTTGAACGCGTCTATCGGAAAATATCATGATTTGTCAGTGGCGAGATACTAGTTATATACAACATCTATATATATATAAACATACAGCGAAATAATCTTTACTATATAAACGTAAGATATCCTTACTATGTATAAAACGTTAGACATCTATGTTCAATATTCGGTCAGTATATTATCTCTAGACTGCAGACCAAGTATAAAATGCAGACTAAAACTGTAGACTTGGTGTAAAATGCAGACTGTGATATAAAAACTCACCTTGAGTTTCACAACACGGAGCATGTGACCCGTGGTTTGGTTATATAGTAACTATTGACTTATTCCATTTCAGAGTCAACATAATATCCAGATATAACTCTAACCCTAACCAAAACCCTAATCCTAACCCTAAAAGAGTAAATTAAAGACAAAAAACATGTTTTAAAAAAATCCATTGTTGAAAAATAACCACATATAAATATATAGAAATGTATTAACAAATCTATTTTTAAATTATATATGTATATATATTAAAATATAAAAATATAAGATAGGTATAAGATATGTATACAACACTACTTTAATATTTACAACATTATTTTAATATTTACAACATTATATTAATATTTACAACACTGCCATAGTTCAGATCAACGAATTAAATATTTAGTCCGTATTTGGGCAGATAAGGTGTGAACACCTGCGTAAAAGCTGCTTTGCCGACACCTCACCAGCGATATAAGATGACCATGAACTAAACAATTGTCCTTGGACCTGGCGGTACTGCTTGCGCTGCCTTCTTTTCAGTTTTTGGTCTGTGACCAAACGCACTTGCATGTCAACAAGTTGGGCCTGTTCATGGAGTAGCCGGACCATCAAATAAAAAGAGAGGTTCCCACGTTTGGCATGCCTTAAATAAAGTCCATAAATAAAGTTTCAGTAAAAAAAGTTGTGACGAAAACAATGAATATAGAACATTTTACTAACCTTGTTGGTCTTCCAGAACTCTTGCATTCTCCTCGCCAATGTTGCCTGCAGTGCAAACTGTGCATTGCCAATCGATCGCACTTCCTGTCTGAACAGCTTGCCTATACTCACTTTGAGTAATGCCAGTGTTGCACGTTCTGTGCTGCCACTTTCCACAACCATCGCACTGAAGTCCTTCTTGCCGTGGCCTAACATGATTTCCACACTGAATGCAATTATCGTGAACTCGAGACATGCTGAGACGTATATATAGAGAGAGAGGTTTGTTTTACGGTATCCGAACGCAACTGAAGTTTTAAGTGAATGAAAAGATTCCAATTTAACATCTATTTATAAGACTGTTTTGCAATATTGTCCAAAGCCGAATACCGAAACATCGCTTTGTCTTGACGACAACAATAGACTAACCACAATTTTTATAAATAACTCTAAAAGTCATCGAAATAAAAATTTGTAATCCTTGCACTTTTCCCGCGTTTCGGTTTTTGACAATAACCCTAAAACATCAAGATAAAAATTTGTAACCAATGCTCTTTGCTCTTTTGACGTGTTTTCGGGCGCGATTTCCTTGCTTTTTGGCACTAATTAAAGAATAAAGTTTATCCAACCGAGAATTTTTATCATGTCATTGTGTTTTGCGAACTGAAAAATAAAATACTCTTTCTCAAAATGCTGGAAATGCCATTTCAGAGACTCTAGAGATTTTAAATTTTCCGGGGCGTAATGGTATGTACAGCCCCACGGCGCGATCAAAGTTTTAGAGTGGTGCCCGGATAGTGCCGTAGTAATTGAGTACGGCTGGCCACGCCACTGCATGCAGAGTATGCAAGGTGTACTGCCGTTATGGAATTTAAAAAAAGATTATACCAGGAGCAAATTTATTTGCTGTCGAGATTCGGTCATTGACAATAACTAAGACTGTTTTGCAATATTTTCGTGTCTATGACTCATCGCTTATTGTCCAAAGCCGAATACCGAAACATCGCTTTGTCTTGACGACAACAATAGACTAACCACATTTTTTATAAATAACTCTAAAAGTCATCGAAATAAAAATTTGTAATCCTTGCACTTTTCCTGCGTTTCGGTTTTTGACAACAACCCTAAAACATCAAGATAAAAATTTGTAACCAATGCTCTGCTCTTTGCGATTCGGTAACGCGGGGCTATTTTTCAGTTTTTGAAAGCAAATAAAACTGTCGCCAAATAAAACTGAACGCCTTTCGGGATTCGATCGGATTTTGATAAATAACTCTAAGTCATCAACATAAAAATTGGTAATCCATGCACTTATGACAAGTTGATTAGCTTTAGTAAATAATAATTATTATGGTTTGAGAACACGAGGACGTTTTGACCAGCGGACACGAGGACGTTTTGACCAGCGGACACGAGGACGTTTTGACTTGAGGACGTTTTGACTGGACACCGTTAGTAGATAGTGTAGTAGTTTTTATTTTGTGTTATGATATTGCAATTTACACCAGCTATTAAACATTTTTGGTCTATTCTCCACATTTATTCTACTATACTTCATACAAAACAAAAAAACAAACAAACGGTTCTTTTAAGAACCACCTAAAAATTTCGAAAGAAAAACTCACGAAATACTCAATCGAAAAACTCAATTTATTTATTTTTAAAAATCATGCATACAAAATCACTCAATTTAGCATGAAATAACGTTAGCCCTAACAGTGACAATTCAATCGATATTCTCCAATGTAAAGATTCAATTTAAAACACACTAGCGGCAGTGAGTAAGTGATCAATGGGTTTAGCCACGAGTTGACGTTCAAAGATTCGTTCTATATATTGATACTTGTATATAATTAAAACTTTGTGTATATAGAGATAGATATATAATATTATTAATAGTACCAGTTGGTACTCACCCTGATCGGCTTGATATTCATAAGGTCTGAATAAATCTACGGCATCGTCTCCGCATTTTTAATAAATAATCAATAAAGTAAAAGTGCTATCCGTACTATTTATATCGGCAACGGCTTCCATAGCTCAGTGGTCAGAGCACTGCACTAGCATCGCACTTTATGTTCCCAGATCCCGTCACACTGCTTGTTATAGGCTGTTCCTTATTTCTGTAGCACGACTTTTTAGGCTTTCGTCGCGCCTTTCGTGCAAGTATTTTTACAGTTGCAGAACTGAAATGGAATAAACAAATCTAAATAAACTGATTTATTGTATGGTATGAGTAATAAAGAGATCTTAGCTTTATACTTAATTGAATTCGATCAGATTGAATATTCACGCTCGTCGTCGCTCCATCAACAATTTCGTGAGGTGGCGATACATAAATAGGCGAACCGTAATAATTCAGGATATCTTCGGGGTTGTATCGCTCCACCACCAAAGCAGGATCCGATTCCGACATTTTCACAAAATATTCACAAAAAAACAGCCGCACAAGAAAAAAGACCACGCATTGAAAAAGACTTTACAATTTACATGCAGTGTTCGCATGTTTTGGAATATTAATCAATGATTGAGGACCCGTATGTTTTAATGTAAACATAAACAAAAGCATGCAATGCATGCCCCTGACACTCATTAATAGTTATTAAGTTGTCACTTAATTAAGTTTAATTTTATTGATTTTTTGTAGCACTAAAATAAAGAACAGTGCTGGAGAAAGTCATGATAATTATGCTGAAGCCTGTACATCACAATCATTAGTTGATACTGATTCTATTTATGCCTCGTTGTTGTTTGGAGAAATTAACCAATTTGTTGTCAGGCTGGGAAGGTACAGTAAGGGGACTCTCTAGGAAATATTTTGCTCCATAAAACAAGGTTTCTGTGATGATCTTGGAACAGCTGAAGGGGCTATTGACCAAGGTGGGCGAAAAAGAGAGTTTTTCACTCTTGTATTGGATTGAATGATCAATTCGCAGATTTTCTACAGCACTGAAATGTGAAAATTATTGTCATGTAATAGATCTGTCAAACCAATGACTATTATTTCTATTGTGGCCAAGTTATTGACTGGTTCATGGTGGTCCAGCTATTGGGTATTTGTCACCAGCTGTCTGTGATTCCTTAATCTATGGTCCTTGCTTTGTTTATGTTGATATTAATGATGTATATGCTTTTGAGATAAAAGCTTCACTGATTGAAATGATCAATTGTAAGTCTCTTGATGAAGTAAGACTTTTGCTTAGTAATTCTACTCTGTTTTGGACCGGCAGGTACATTGCAGCCAATGAGCACCTTGGAGGATGTTCCCAAGATTGCTCATGAAACTGCACACTGTTTTTTGGTAGGAAGAGTAAATTGCTCTTTAGAACGTTTTAAAGAAGGTTCATCCACCTTGGGCATACTTAGGTCCATTACAAAAAAACTCTGATACTTTCCGTTCAACATTTTGTTCTTCTTCACAAATTCCGGAGTGACAATGGGTCAAATAAATGTGAAAAAGAGTCTAATATTCTTTAATTTTGGAGTGATTATTTGCAGGATATTGAAGATGGTGTAATTGATGTAAACTTTAAAATACTTTTTTTTTGCTTCTGGCCCAATCTGGGTGCAAGGACCTTCCACCTCTCGGCTTACAACTTACTCTGAATTTCCTGCACCATTCAGAAATGGATGGCTCATTGTTAAAATTCTCCAAAGCAAATACACGCTTTTGCATGTTGTCATTACCCACCATACATACCCAGTACAAACAATTCAAGGAAGCTGTAACGTTTGCTTTTTTAAACACAAAAGGTTTTGGTGAGCCTTAAGAAGAAGCTATTTTGGAGATAGAAAATACATTTTTGTTGTCAAATGTTTATAGTTAATGTCAGATATATTTGAGAAATGGCTCGACTAAATACACGTATATGCCGACAGCATAATAGACTACATGTACCTGAAATCCTAGTCCTGCCTAAATTACATATACTAATCATAATCAGAAGCTAAAATATTAATACAACGATAAAGAAATAATTTTCTTCAAAGAAACAGAACTGTTGCTCTTAAATTGTTTTGTGTGATGAAAACTTGTCCTTTTGAGTCAGTTTTGAGTCATATAGCACTCACAGATCACAAGTTGAGTTAACCATTGCCAGAGCCCAAAAGTATGTTTAAATGCATATCACATTGCTATAGCAATAAAATTGTCTATATTATTCCATGCATAAAGTTGTGTTTTTTTAATGATGATGTATTCATTTTTTACCAACAAATACCACTGCTTGATATTTTGTTGATATTGACAGTCTAACCCTTGGTGATTGACACCTCTCGTAATGGGTGATCAATTCTTACTGTAACGTGTGTTCCAGTGACCAAATTGCGTGTGTCTTGCACTAAGCCACTGCTCGGAAAATGATGTCAGTAAATAGATCATCAGTCAATATGACATCAGTCAGTTGTAGAGTGATCGGAACTAAAATTAAAATTTGACTAGCTGACCGACAAATTGCAGGCTCAGGTTACTTCTTCACGATACGACATCTTGACCACATGCATAATCAAACTGTTAAGGTATACAAGGGGTTCGATTGTATTTACCTATATAACAAAATTCTCCCTTGTCATAAACCAGAAATCTGTAACAATATTTGAAGAAGTTCCAAACCCTCTCTCCAATTGGTGGGCTTTGAAAGTCCACATGTATCGACCACATATTGATAATATTCGAAGCTGCTATCTTCATCTTTCTCCACAAGATGATTTCTTGCATAATTTATTTGGTCTTCAGGAACATTTAAAAGAAGGTTAGCTGTACCACCATGTTCTTGGGGTAATAAATATAAAGCGTTCTGCCTTCCGGAAATAGTATGGTGTCTTGATTTCCTTATCTTGTGAGTGTTCCAATGTTCCGTGGTTCTGTCAAGTCGTTCTGAATTAACTCGACAAAACCAAACCATAAACAGTCTCTTTGGAAGCCAGGATATGTGTTTGTTTCGTTCTTGGACAAGATCTTTAAGAAAGTTCATCCACCATGTCGTTCAGCTTCGAGGTAGGGATGACCAAAATCCCTCTTCGCTATTATTATGGAAGAAACACTGAATAGCTGCCATGGTACTGTTTTCTGTTCCAAGGTCAGTGTAAACCTGGACAGGGCATCCTCCATGTTTTTCTACCACTTCCAGAAAATAAGATGCAATGTTATCAGGATAATTGTTGGAGTGGGTGACTATCAACCAAATAAGTTTACGACTCCAGCCATCAATGCACCTGTGTACAGCAAACCTATAAACTCTTCTCTTCAGCTGGTGAGCCCTACGCATATCACAACCATCTGGGTCAAGTTCTTAAAAGAAGCTGAACAAACATACCTCTATCCACCAAGGCATTCGGGTCCATCAACCTCTATCCACCAAGGCATTCGGGTCCATCAAGAAGCGCTTTGATTTCGTTCACAATCAAATCAAATCGTATTCAGCATTTCTCCGGCTAACACCGTATTGTTTTAGACGACGCTGCAAAGTGTTTTTTCTCATATTTATTCCACGATAGTTAGAAAGAAAGCTGCAAATCTCTTTGTACTCGTAGCCTTTGTACTCGTAGCCTTTGTACTCATAGCCTGCAAATCTCTTTGTACCCAAACTAGTTCTTAATCAAGTCTTCTTCGCTGTTTTCCTCGTTGTCCGCCATCCTCGATCATAAACCACATATACAAAATAATAGTAGCTAGCTTCAGGTGAAAATTTTGTCACAGGTAAAAATTTTGTCAAGAAAAATGTTTGTCATGCAAAATAATTTTGTCACACAATATAAAGTCATGTCGTGAGAATAAACGTGTCATAAGAAATAAAGTTGCGTCACTAGAAAAAAAGTTGTATCGTGTGAAAAAAGTGTTTCGTCAAGTTCAAAATAAATATGTTGACATGACACTTGTGGGCCACCGTAAGTCAGAGCATAGTTTGGGAGTTGTTTACTGATTTCTGCAAACTGGAGGGGCATAAACAAGGATAAATCTTTATACAATTTCTTATGGCCTGCATAACGTTTCTCTAAGCGATAGGGCTGTCATAGTTCAGGTTTTTTTCGGTTCGGTTCAAGGCAACTGTATAATGTAACCATAAATAATGTAAAGTGAGTTAGTAACTTAGTAACACATTAAACTCTAATTGCGGTGCCCCTGCCAAGTTTGGGGCAACGCTTTATATTCTGTGTTCGTTCGTCCGTTCGTTCGTTCGGAATCAATAGCAAGCATCTACTTCATGTATGCCTATTATTATACGTTGGCGAGGCTTCGGTTATGTATCACACTTTAAACTTCAGCAGCGATTGCTCAAATATTTACTGAATATAAATTCAAAATATGTTGCCGTTCCTGCGTAATCTGATCATATTTCAAGTTGGAATATGGCATTAAAATTTCAACAAGGTCAAGGAAGACCAAGGTTAAGGTAAAAGAAAATCAAGGTATGTTGTTATATAAATATTGAACTAAACTGACATATTTTCTAGCATATTATAAGTGCCGATTCTGGTGATTTTAATATTGGCCACTTGCTTTCTATGCCACTGATGCATATATGTCTAATTTGCACATGTACACTTCGAATTTATAAGTCTGTAGTTATAAATAACAAGTTCAATTATCGGTTCGTTTATAAAAACCTGGAAGTAATTTGTTTATGCGTTTTTGTGCATTGATTTACCGGTCATTCTTGGCTATGTTTTATCCAGATATACATTAAATCTGATGGTCATTTCGGAGATTTACTCCATTTATGCAGTATTGTCAAATTTATTAATAATTAATGAGGAATTAAGAAGCAATCAAAACAAAATCCCAATTGCAATAAAGATAATCTTTTGCCATTGATTATAGCTTCATTCTCACTTGTGGTTATAGCCATTGACTAATTCTCATGAGCCACAAAGCATAATGAAATATGTCCTTTAAATATATAATATTTTCGTCACAAAATCATATCTAATATTAGGAAAAATAAAGAAGTGAAATGTTCATACCTCTCACTGTCTCACACTGCACAATTTCAACCATGCTGTTTCATTCTACATGTAATTTGTAAATTGCTGCATTTACAAATTGCTGCAATTACTTCTATTTTAATTCCAGTCTGGCCTTGATCGGTTCTTACGTGTCGTATAAAAATAATAGCGTGGAAATTACGTTTAATTAAAATAATAAACTTCCTGATTTTTTTATCTCAACCCGATGATTTTGCCCATTTGCAGGTTAGCGTATTGTAATATTATGGAGATTTCAAAATAGACAAATGGTGAAATCTAAATCGATGATATTTTCAATACTTATTTACTTTGTTGACCTTTACATTACTATGGCCTAATCGTAAAACACGTGTCTATTTATTTGTACATTGGGAACGCGGCGCACGCTCCCCCCGGCCCCCCCTTAAAATCCCGGGAACAAGACGACTTGTGATAAACGCAATATTATCCAATTTTTATAAATAAAGGCTAAATATATATTGGTTCTGTACTACTTCTGAGGTTTTCATAATCTTGATGCCGTGATGCCCTAATTTCCCAAAAATTCTTATCAGAAATCGCCCGAAAAGCAACGTTTTATATTCCATGTGTGAGTTCGTTCCTTCGTTCGTTTCGGAAACAATAGGATAATCAGGACAAACCAAGGGTGAGTAACAAACATGCAAGATCCGTCATGATGTAAACGGTAATCACAAATGCCAAGATAAAGAAACTTTTGTAAGGACGTTGGCATGGGTTGAAGCATATCACAATTTTATCAAGTACTGTCAAAGCAAGATATCGCCTGGTTGGAAAGTTATTGTAGTACATGTCAGATGAATTCCGGTTGACCGTTCGATTCGTGTTAAGTCCTTTAACAATAAATAAAGCTCAGATGTACATAGTATCTTCATATCATAAAAACGTTTACATTTCTGTTACAAGGGGCTGGCAAATCGACCAGGAGAAAATCGTTGCAACATAAACAGCTTACTGCAATGTTTGGCATCATGCTTTTCCGAAACCCCTACTGGTAATGATCTGACTTGGTTGTTGTACTACTTGGCACGACCTCACATCCATGTCGAACAACAAATCATGTCGACGAGATTGGAGCACCTCACAGCACAACTTGTTAGTGATAAGGAACCAGACGATCCAGGAGATTTGCTGTACAGCCTCTTTCGTCACGATATTTCGCCAGTCGGACATGGGATTCTGCAAAAGTAAAAAATACTTTACATTACTGTATGTGGCATAGTGCCCAGCTATATTGTAAACCTAAAACCTTTTGTCAAACATAACATAATTATGTGACTAATTCATTGTTTTAGTGGATGTGCTGGAGTGGAAAATGTTCAACTGATATGTCGTAATTGTGGAGAACACAACCAATGTCATGAAGTGCCGTTTACCGTTTTGAATCTACCCAGTCGACATAGAAGTCTGCAAACAGTGGAGGAAAGATTGCTACAGTACTTCGAACAAGAAGAAAAAGAAATAAACTATAGTTTTTGGTAAAGTTTAACAGTATGACGTTGTTATTTGGGCTAACTAATAATCCCATTTTTCTGAAAAAATTTGGAATAACTAACAATCCCATTTTCTGATTAATATTTATATTTTCTATGACCATAATTTAGTCTCATTACCAAAATTTGATATAAAAGAATTGGTTCATGGTTCGACCAACTCCATCTACTATGATATTTTTTGAAAAGCACTAAAAATTGAATTTAGCTTTCCCAAAATTCACGGAAGCATCAATAAGGTCGACAACGCATGACAAACCATGAACTATTTCTAAAATGGACTATTATGAAACTTATTTCTCTCGAATATTAAAATGTCAAAAAACAAGTTGTAAAAAAAAAATCAATTATTAAAAATAATTCAGATGTACCAAAAAAATTCCTCTCGTTCAGAACTCTTAGTCCTAACGTTTATTTTAATAAACAGGCGTTTGATTTCGAATTAATGATGACGTTTGTTCACAAAATACTCAAAAAGGTTTTATATGTGATACATTTTGCTTCCGAAATCCTTCCAAACTTCTATTCATGGTTTTGACAACGTTCATTTCGAAAAAACTACGCCAATGACCGAAAGAAATGGATCGTTATTGAAGCCACCCAAAAAACTCGTAGTACGTCTTTTATCAGATCTAAAACACTTGGCTATCGTCTCGTCTTTTCAATCTGATAAAACACTTACTGCTTGTGTTTTAAATATGACATAATTTGATGTGTTTTGGACAAACATACAATTTACAAGAAAAATATTTTTATTTACAATAGTTGCTGTGAAAAAAGGATGTAGTGGAGTTGCGTCGGCCAACTAAACTTCCGGAAAATCTGATAATTAAATCTTACCAGTCCAAAACACTGGCGCAAAAGTACAAGGTCGCATCAAACAACAGGACCATATTGTGCATGTATATACAGGTAACGTTTCATAGCAAGATTTTTTTGCTATTGAAAAGCCTCATTGGAGGTGTTGTCCATAAAACGTATGTATATAACTATGTTTGTGTGTAGATAGATAGATAAATTTATTTTAGAAGGGTAGCCCATTCAGCCAAAGCTGGTATTCAGAGGGGCAACATATGTATGCATATATGTATGCATGTAAGTAGGCCATATACCGACCAAAGGGATGCCGCCGCGCGCTGATTGGTCGAGAAACGCACGTCATGCTGAGCGTGACGAACGCCGTGACGAATGGATATAGCGTGACGAACGGAAGTAATTGGCGAGAATGGATATATATATAAGTATGATATCGCCATACGACATTATAATGCTAGAGCTGCATTTGATTTGGTCTCTTTGGCTAAATACATTGGATGAACCTATTTTTGTTCGAGACATTAGAGAAGGATTGGAACGTTTGTTGGAAGCATTAGAAGAGAAATGAATACTCGACACTCTGGAAAACGTTCGTGGGAAACCTGGGGAAATCAAGTCCATGTGGATGAAGTCTCCATTACCGAATACCAAAAGATTTTTCCACTGATCGAAGCAATATACACCAATGCCCTAGCCACTGAAATTGAGAAACTCTGCAAAGAAAACTGTTGTGGTTGCAAGATTGATCACCCCAGTCAACGACAACACGACTGTCTTATGATGGCAGAGGAAGATAGATGGGAACTTTACTGTAAAGACGCTATTGCGTTTGTCGGCGATAAACGAATGATTTGGGACGAGTTTGTTGAAGCAACAAGAGTGTTAAAAATCAGATGCCATAAAGATGCTCTTGAGCGTTTAAGACATTTAGAAAACGCGTCTGAGTGCGTGTTGTATATGTTGTGGCAATTGTGTAGTGATACGGAAAACCCAGATATGAAGTGTATTCTAAGCCATCTCAATCATTGGAGAGAAAGTAATAAATAATTTTTTTGGTATAACAATTGTGTTGTGTTTCGTTTTGTATAACATCGTTATCGCTTCTTGTGTTCAGCGTGACGAACGGAAGTGAAACTAATCGCCTGGGCACGTCTGGGCAAGATAGTAATTAATATTCAGCGTGACGAACGCGGTGACGAACGGAAGTCATTTGCGCACATGAAATGGGTTATATAAACTCGACTTCTATTCCATCAGCGTTAGTATGTCATATCGCTGTAATGGAGTGTCTACATGGTAAACCTGCGTCTACCTCAACTACACAGAACGGTCTCTTTTGGTTTTGTGGACAAAAACCTAGTTGTGAATTCTTTTGCCCAGAAGAAGATTGCTATATGTTTGGGAAAGCCGTAGCATCCTTCCATGAGAGTTGTTGTATACATCCAACGTGCTATGCCCATGGAAAACTAACACAGATACGAATGGTGAAAGATAAGATGAAAGAAAGTTATGAAAGACCATACTTCGTTTGTTCCAGATGTTACAGAGAGTAACAAGCCGTTTTGTCGCCATGGTCTAACATGCCGCGTACAGAAAGTAAAGAAAGAAGGACTCAACAAAGATCGTTCATTCTATTCCTGTCCTAACGAGAAAGAAAACTCCTGTGGCTATTTTGAGTGGAAGGTTTTAGAAGAAGAAGAGTCACCTCTATGATTTTTGCGATGTTTTCTTTAGTAAACCTCCATTGTACCGATATATTGCTAGAGCTACTGGAGAGGAATTCCTTAGTGGTAATTCCGATCGTAAGAAAGCATATCAGGACTATTTATCTGGGAACAGTTTAGATAACCTGACTAAAGACATAGAATCCCTTCACCCAAAGTCTGTTGATGACTTGGCTGATGACATGAGAGAATTAAACATTTGTTAACCAGATTTAAGCGAACTGTTTAAAATAATTTGTATTTATATCTAACAAAATATATGTTCTGCATTTATATCGTGTCGTTGACTTGTTGCTGTTCATTTTATTCTGCGTTTCCTAGTGCAAGCATGTCCTGTTTGCAAGGCGGTTTTCCTTCCATACGATTTAGACGAATCCGTTGTATGTTCGCGTGTTGTTCCGCAAAGATAATAATTCAAAAATCTGAGATTGATGGCGGAAGAATACCTCCACGATCTGTATTACAATCCCGAAAGTCCGGCAAGTTTTGGCGGTGTGGAAGCTGTCTACCGTGTCGTAAAAAACGACGGCAAATACCAACTATCGCGAAATAAAATAAAAACATGGTTAAAACAACAAGATACGTATACCTTACATAAACCCGTGCGACATCGATTTAAGCGAAATAGTAATTGTTGGGGCTCTAGATGAAGAATGGGAGGCCGATTTAGTGATTATGGATTCATTTAGTAAAGCAAACAAAGGTTATAAATACATTTTAACAGTCATTGATGTATTATCTAAGTATGCATGGGTAGAACCATTGAAGACAAAGTCCGGAGAAAATTTGGTAAAAGCTTTCCATAAGATATTAAAGAAAGGCAGAAAGCCGGAAAAACTTCACACCGATAAGGGAACTGAATTTGCTAACAGACTCTTTCAAACGTTTCTGAAGAATGATATTTTATTCTTTACTACGCACAATGAAACCAAAGCATCGATTGTTGAACGTTTTAACCGAACGCTAAAAGGAAAGATGTGGAAGTACTTTACTGCCAACAACACGCTAAAGTATGTTGATGTTCTACAAAAACTATTGTATTCCTACAACCATTCGAGACATCGTAGTATTGGAATGAAACCTGTCGATGTCAATCGCGAAAACGAGAGCATCGTGTGGCAAAGACTATATGGCGAAAAATCAAGCAAACCCATCAAGTATAAATTTAATATTGGTGACCAAGTTCGGATCAGCAAAGCAAGACGAACATTTAAGAAAGGCTACTTACCTAGTTGGATCGAAGAAGTGTTTACCATTACGAAACGAGTGCCTAGAAGACCGCCTGTGTATAAAATCGCTGATTACCATGCAGATGAATTGCAAGGAACTTTTTATGAACAGGAATTACAAATAATTATTAAAACAGATGGTGACTTTTATAGAATAGAGAAAGTAATTAAATCATGCATGCATGGTAAGCAAAGAGAATATCTTGTTAAATGGCTTGGCTATTCTGACGATTTTAATTCATGGGTACCAGCCAGCAATGTGAAGAGTATTTCTAAATAAAATATAATCCAAGCTGTAGCGTGTGTAGCGTTCATTTACACGTTGCTCGTTGACATGGCTAGTCAGTTCTACTTAACTCTGCCATCAAATAGTTCCATGGAATATTTTCCAAATAATACATTGACGATTTTTAAAACCAAATTGGCTCAACCCATAGAGTTAACAGGTGATTGGAGGTCGCACTATCTGAATTTCAGTACCCTTGCAGTTGGTATAATTTGAGAAAGAATGAAAACCATATCTACTACGATGTCAATGGTGCTGGGTATTTTCTGACTTGTTTTGTCCCGCATGGGTATTATCCAAACATTAAACAGTTTATTGCTGCGGTGAATAAGTCGTTGAAAGCTGATGCCAGAGGGGATATTTGGCTGACTTACAGTGAGCTGTCTCGTAAAGTTACTGTAAAAGTAAAAAATAAAGCTCGGATTGCTTTTGCTACACGGTTTGCAAACATGATCGGTTTTGAGAAAAAGGAAGTGGTCATAGTAAATAATACAGAGGCACCATTACCTATAGAGTTGGAATTAGGATTTCATGCGTTGTACGTATATACCGACATTGTGGAACCACAGTTAGTAGGCGACAGCAAAGTCTCCTTACTGAAAGTTGTCAAGCGCGATGGGAAGTTTGGCGAGAACGTGAATGTAGCCGTTCAGAACCCACAGTATGTTCCAGTAATTGTCAAATCGTTTGAAACACTTGAAATAGATATAAAGGATGACACACAGGAAAAAGTACCATTTGAGTTAGGGAAGTTGATAGTGACACTTCACTTTAGACTGGCAAGATCTGTATCATTTATTTAAAAAATGAGGCATACGTATATACCTAATATCAATGATTCTAAAGTGTATTACTCAAGAAATCAAAAGGCTGGTACTTTGAACGGTTTTCGTGGGGCAAGAATACAGCGAGGCTATGGTCTTGGAAACTTTTTTAAGAGCATAGCTCGGTTTGAGATAGGTATTGGGGCCGTTGGAAAAAAGGTGTTACAAACAGCCATGGGCGTTGGCCAAGATATGCTTGCGGGTAAGAGTGCAAAACAAGCAGTGAAAGCCCGAGGAAAGCAGGCTGTTCATGAACTCGCAACACAGGGAGTGGAAAATATTAGACGCCAGATTAGAGGAGGTCACAAGAGGAAACAGAATAATGATCAGTCAAGATCTGTTAAACGTTTAAAAACTTGTTCTCAGAAGAAAACTCTCATTCCTTCCAAAGCTAGTAAGCGGAAAACATCTCCTCTTGATACGCACAAAAACATTTTTGGTGTTCCACCAGGAAAAAGATGTCGCAAGCGATAAACACTTTACATAAAGATTCATGTTCCTGTGGGAAGTCCGAACTTGACTTATTTTCAGTACCACCCACTCAGATTGAAATGAGTAAGGATTATTGGGAAAGTGTTGATCCAGTTTCAAGTGTTCAAACCTCCGATACTGTTGAATTGTGCCGCAAACTCTGATGTCTACACAGACCTCCAGCTCGCGAACAGTTTCATTCACGTTAGAGCGAAAATAACAAAAGCTGATGGTACCGATTTGGACGTAGAAGAAAAAGTTGGACCTGTTAATTTGTGGCTGCACTCGTTGTTTTCTCAGGTCGAAGTTTTTCTAAACAATAAACTCGTTACACCTTCAAGCACAGCGTATCCGTACAGGGCATATATGGAAACCATACTAAATTTTAGCAAAGATGCCAAAGCCTCCCATCTGACATCGGCGCTATTTTACAAGGACAGAGCCGGGAAAATGGACTCTCTGGACCCATAGGAAATGCCGCTGATGTAAACACGGGCCTGAAAGAACGTTATGCTCACTCTAGTGCAAGCAAAATGGTTTCCATGGAGGGAAAAATCTACTCAGACCTCTTTGCGCAAGACCGCTACGTTTTAGGAGCTGTGCCTATCAAACTTAAATTAGTTCGGTCTAAACCTGCGTTTTCGCTGATATCGAATGTTGATGGAGCTGACTATAAAGTTGTAATAGAAGATTGCGTCTTTCGCGTTCGTCGAGTTGCTGTGGCTCCCACCATAATTATGGGTCATACCGAGGCTCTTAAACATGCCACGGACAAGTACACTTTAGATTGTGTCGAATGCAAAGTGTTTTCTACGCCACGAGGAAACATGTCTGGAAATCAGCCAAACATCTTCCAGGGGCAACTTCCAGATAGACTGGTCATAGGTATGGTTGACTCGGACACTTTCAATTGGCTCCTTCAAGAAAAATCCGTTTAATTTCAAAAATTTCGATATCACATATCTTGGACTGGTTGTAAATGGTGAACATATGCCAAGTAAACCGCTTCAGATTAAGTTTGCTGACGCGGCAGGGACTAATTACGTCTCCGCCTATCACACATTATATTCTGGTATAAATAAACTGTTTCAGAACGACGGTAATGGAGCGAAAACGCAGGTTTAGACCAAACTAATTTAAGTTTGATAGGCACAGCTCCTAAAATGTAGTGGTCTTGTGCAAAGAGGTCTGAGTGGATTTTCCCCTCCATGGAAACCATTTTGCTTTCACTAGAGTGAGCATAACGTTTTTTCAGGCCTGTGTTTACATCAGCGGCATTTGCTCTGGGTCCAGAGAGTCCATTTTCCCGGCTCTGTCCTTGTAAAATAGCGCCGATTCCATATATGCCCTGTACGGATACGCTGTGCTTGAAGGTGTAACGAGTTTGTTTAGAAAAACTTCGACCTGAGAAAACGAGTGCAGCCACAAATTAACAGGTCCAACTTTTTCGTCTACGTCCAAATCGGTACCATCAGCTTTTGTTATTTTCGCTCTAACGTGAATGAAACTGTTCGCGAGCTGGAGGTCTGTGTAGACATCAGAGTTTGCTGCACAATTAAATTCAACAGTATCGGAGGTTTGAACACTTGAAACTGGATCAACACTTTCCCAATAACCCTTATTCATTTCAATCTGAGTGGGTGGTACTGAAAATAAGTCAAGTTCGGACTTCCCACAGGAACATGAATCTTTATGTAAAGTGTTTATCGCTTGTGACATCGTTTTCCTGGTGGAACACCAAAAATGTTTTTGTGCGTATCAAGAGGAGATGTTTTCCGCTTACTAGCTTTGGAAGGAATGAGAGTTTTCTTCTGAGAACAAGTTTTTAAACGTTTAACAGATCTTGACTGATCATTATTCTGTTTCCTCTTGCGACCTCCTCCAATCTGGCGTCTAATATTTTCCACTCCCTGTTTTGCGAGTTCATGAACAGCCTGCTTTCCTCGGGCTTTCACTCTGCTTGTTTTGCACTCTTACCTGCAAGCATATCTTGGCCAACGCCCATGGGTGTTTGTAACACCTTTTTTCCAACGGCCCCAATACCTATCTCAAACCGAGCTATTCTCTTAAAAAAGTTTCCAAGACCATAGCCTCGCTGTATTCTTGCCCCACGAAAACCGTTCAAAGTCCCACGCTTTTGATTTCTTGAGTAATACACTTTAGAATCATTGATATTAGGTATATACACGTATGCCTCATTTTTTAAATAAATGATGCAGATCTTGCCAGTCTAAAGTGAAGTGTCACTATCAACTTCCCGAACTCAAATGGTACTTTTTCCTGTGTGTCATGCTTTATATCTATTTCAAGTGTTTCAAACGAATTTGACAATGACTGGAACATACTGTGGGTTCTGAACGGCGACATTCACGTTCTCGCCAAACTTCCCATCGCGCTTGACAACTTTCAGTAAGGAGACTTTGCTGTCGCCTACTAACTGTGGTTCCACAATGTCGGTATATACGTACAACGCATGAAATCCTACTTCCAACTCTATAGGTTGTGGTGCCTCTGTATTATTTACTATGACCACTTCCTTTTTCTCAAAACGGATCATGTTTGCAAACCGTGTAGCAAAAGCAATCCGAGCTTTATTTTTTACTTTTACAGTAACTTTACGAGACAGCTCACTGTAAGTCAGCCAAATATCCCCTCTGGCATCCGCTTTCAACGACTTATTCACCGCAGCAATAAACTGTTTAATGTTTGGATAATACCCATGCGGGACAAAACAAGTCAGAAAATACCTGGCACCATTGACATTGTAGTAGATATGGTTTTCATTCTTTCTCAAATTATACCAGCTGCAAGGGTACTGAAATTCAGATGGTGCGACCTCCCAATCACCTGTTAACTCTATGGGTTGAGCCAATTTGGTTTTAAAAATCGTCAATGTATTGTTTGGAAAATATTCCATGGAACTATTTGATGGCAGAGTTAAGTTGAACTGACAGCCATGTCAACGAGCAACGTGTAAATGGACGATACATACGCTACAGTTTGGATTATATTTTATTTAGAAATACTCTTTACACTACTGACTGGTACCCTTTGCTTACCATGCATGCATGATTTAATTACTTTCTCTATTCTATAAAAGTCACTATCTGTTTTAATAATTATTTGTAATTCCTGTTCATAAAAAGTTCCTTGCAATTCATCTGCATGGTAATCAGCGATTTTATACACAGGCGGTCTTCTAGGCACTCGTTTCGTAATGGTAAACACTTCTTCGATCCAACTAGGTAAGTAGCCTTTCTTAAATGTTCGTCTTGCTTTGCTGATCCGAACTTGGTCACCAATATTAAATTTATACTTGATGCTCTCGTTTTCGCGATTGACATCGACAGGTTTCATTCCAATACTACGATGTCTCGAATGGTTGTAGGAATACAATAGTTTTTGTAGAACATCAACATACTTTAGCGTGTTGTTGGCAGTAAAGTACTTCCACATCTTTCCTTTTAGTGTTCGGTTAAAACGTTCAACAATCGATGCTTTGGTTTCATTGTACGTCGTAAAGAATAAAATATCATTCTTCAGAAACGTTTGAAAGAGTCTGTTAGTAAATTCAGTTCCTTTATCGGTGTGAAGTTTTTCCGGCTTTTTGCCTTTCTTTGATATCTTATGGAAAGCTTTTACCAAATGTTCTCCGGACTTTGTCTTCAATGGTTCTACCCATGCATACTTAGATAATACATCAATCACTGTTAAAATGTATTTATAACCTTTGTGTGCTTTACTAAATGAATCCATAATCACTAAATCGGCCTCCCATTCTTCATCTAGAGCCCCAACAACAACTCTATTTCGCTTAAAACGATGTCGCACGGGTTTATACGTATCTCGTTGTTTTAACCATGTTTTTATTTTATTTCGGGATAGTTGGTATTTCCCGTCGTTTTTTACGACACGGTAGACAGCTTCCATACCGCCAAAACTTGCCGGATTTTCGGGATTGTAATACAGATCGTGGAGGTATTCTTCTGCCATCAATCTCAGATTTTTGAATTATTATCTTTCCAGAACAAGAGGCGAACATACAACGGATTCGTCTAAATCGTATGGATGGAAAACCGCCTTGAATAAAATGAACAGCAACAAGTCATCGACACGATATAAATGCAGAACATATATTTTATTAGATCATTTTTAAATACAAATTATTTTAAACAGCTCGCTTAAATCTGATTAACAAATAAACTTTAAATAAATATTATAAAAGGAAGAAATCTTTTACAAAATGTTTAATTCTTTCACGTCATCAGTCAAATCATTAACAGACTTTGGGTGAAGGGATTCTGTCTTTATAAGTCAGGTTATGTAAAGTGTTCCCAGATAAATAGTCGGGTACAATGGAGGTTTACTAAAGAAAACGTCGCAAAAATCATAGAGTTGACTCTTCTACTTCTACAGCCTTCCACTCAAAATAGCCACAGGAGTTTTCTTTCTCGTTAGGACAGGAATAGAATAAACGATCTTTGTTGAGTCCTTCTTTCTTTACTCTCAGTATGCGGCATGTTAGACCATGGCGACAAAACGGCTTGTTACTCTCTGTAACATCTCCCCATTGCCAAAATGAGCAGGGATTTGTTCGGTTGGAACAAACGAAGTATTGGTCTTCCATAACTATCTTTCATCATATCTTTCACCATTCGTATCTGGGTTAGTTTTCCATGGGTATAGCACGTTGGATGTATACAACCACTCTCATGGAAGGAATCTGCGGCTTTCCCAAACATATAGCAATCTTCTTCCGGACAAAAGAATTCACAACTAGGTTTTTGTCCACAAAACCAAAAGAGACCGTTCTGTGTAGTTGAGGTAGACGCAGGTTTACCATGTAGACACTCCATTACAGCGATATCATATACTAACGCTGATGGAATAGAAGTCGAGTTTATATAACCCATTTCATGTGCGCAAATGACTTCCGTTCGTCACGGCTGCGTCACGCGTGAGTCACACATGCGTCACAATCGCGGTGAGTGTGAGTCACGCTGAATATTAATTACTTTATTGCCCAGACGTGCCAGAGCGATTAGTTTCACTTCTGTTCATCACGCTGAACACTATAGTGAAGCGACAACTATGTTATACAAAACGAAACATAACACTTATACAAAAAAAATTATTTATTACTTTCTCTCCAATAATTGAGTTAGCCTACAATACATTTAGTTTTACAAGTAACGTTCTTCTGACAACACATATACAATGCATATAATATTGTTTCCGATGTTGTTTTCAATTACATCGATTATACAATTAATTGATTATCATACAATTAATCGGCAATTTTACATTTAATGCAGAGTGAAAATGGATGCTTTTGTGTTAATACTATTATTAGTATACCTAATTATTTACTCTTCCGTCAGCAATGCTATTCCATTGGGGAACTACTTGCCAGTTTTCAGACAAGGTAGAAATACAAGAAACGCATTAATCATGGAATATTTCCACCTTGGCTTCACTTATATTTTAGGATTTCTTGTAAGTTTCCATGGTATCATCCAAGTATTCGTCAATTAAAACGAATTCTTCGGCTTTACGGACTTGGGAGAAGAGCGAATCAAAGTAAACTCGAAGATGTTCATGCGGTGGAAGAAGAGCTTGACAGCAGTGGAAGTTTGATTGGTTATAGGGCAATGCACCAGCGTTTATGTAATGATCATAGTCTGGTCGTTAGTAGAGAAACAGTCCGTCACGTGTTAAGGATCGTGGATCCTGATGGTGTAACAGCACGTTTGAAACATAGATTGAGGAGAAGAAAGTATAAAGTAAGGGGACCAAATGACCAATGGCACATAGACGGATACGATAAATTAAAACCATTTGGTTTCTGTATCTATGGATGCATAGATGGATACAGCCGTCGTATCCTATGGCTAGAAGTTAGTTCATCCAATAACGACCCATCCATTGTAGCAAAATACTTTATCGATTACGTAAGCCACATTTCGTGGAGATAATGGCACTGAAAATACAAACATCGCTGCCATTCAGCGCTATTTTAGATCATTAAACGATGATTAATTTGCTTGGCACAAGAGCTTCATGTACGGAAAATCAACGTCTAACCAACACATTGAAGCTTGGTGGAGTCAACTACGCAGGAGCTGCTGTGATTGGTGGATCCGTTATTTTAAGGACATGCGATATCGTGGTGTATTTTGCGACGACGACTTTATTCACGTGCAATGCCTTAGGTTTTGTTATATGTCAATTATTCAGGAAGAAATCCATCAAAAAGCTAAACATTGGAATACCCATGCAATCAGGCCTTCGACAAATGCTGAATCTCCTGCAGGTCGACCAGATAGTAATTACTTTATTCCTGAAATAACCGAAACAGTGGACTACATAGTCAAGGTAGATACTGAGGACACTGAAGTAGCAAATGAAATGTGCTGTAAACAGCGTTCTAGTTGTGAACCAGAGTTCGAAGAACTGGCAAATATCATTATGCAAGAGCGTGGCCTTAATTACCAAATAAATTACAAAGAAGCAGAGAATTTGTATCTAGAGCTACTTCAGTCCATCGCCAAAACATGCCAGGAGTAATATGTTATGTGTGGTAATAAATAATATATATAAACACACGAGTCTCACATATAAACACAAGTCTCACATGAAGTCACATGAGCATGTTGTACATTTTATAAAGGACGTATGTAATGTGTGACCTTAATTGTTGCGTTATATTAATATTACCTTTAACTGTACCCAAAAAATAAATTACTCTTAAATAAAAGGGCTTTAAGTATAATGTTTAGAAATGTTAATAGTTTTACTGTATCTGATCTTGTATTCGAGAAATAACGTTTTCATTCTCGTATTTTATGCTTCTGGACGCCGCCATTTTCGAGTTTGCTCGACGGCTCAGACTCGAGGTACAGCGGGGGTTTCTTTTCAATTTTTACGTCACTCGAGTGCAAGTCCTGTCCTGTCCTGTATCTTCCTCCAACAATGAACGTTGTCATCACAGAGGCGAATTGAAACGCTCCGATATGTACTCCCTATCTGCGCTACCCAGTACTACCTTGTCGGGCAATGTGCGAAGAAGTCAAGAAAGGATGCATAAAACTGATGAGTCGATTTGGTTCTCAATGGCCCGACTCTCACAAATGTAGTGGGTTCCCCGAGTTCTCCTCAACAGGAAAGATTTGTATGAAACGAAACCAACACATGTTTCATCGGAAAACTGGAGTGCAGTCCACACCGACGCAAACTGTTTCGGTACCTTCTGGTATCACGAAAGACGGATTATATATTTGCCTTTCAGCAGCGATCGCCAGTAAGTCAACATATTTCCATGCGATTTCCTGGATAATAGGAACTATTCTAGGGCCACCTTTTTATAATTTACATAAATGAACTACCTAATTGTGTTAAATAAAGTTCAACTAGATTGTATGCAATGACACTAACTTAACTGCATCTGGTTCTAGTATCCTTGAAATTAGATCGATGTTAGACAAGGATATTGAACGTCTGCTGGAGTGCTAACAAACTCACATTGAATGTAAGGTGAAGCGACATTCTCCTTTGTCGGCATAGCCTGCGAGCAGAATTTTACAGGCGTACGTCCTGCACAATCTGTCCGATAGAGACAAGCTTTTATCTCTAACGCCTATACCTTGAAGTAAACTGTCAAGACTCGAGTTATCCATGTGCTCTTGGCTTTTCGATGGTTCAAATAAGTTGGACGTCGAGACAGATTTCCACGTATCACCGTACTTTACTTTTAGTGATGTCTTCCAACAAAGGTCGTTGGCAGACCTTTTTCGAGGTGTTCTCCCTCTATGAAACTTTTACGGAGTTTCTTTGTTTGTTGACATAATTGAGACTTTCAGTGTGTTTGCACGTATAGTGTAGCGCTTTGTTTACAAAGCGCTAATTGGATTAATTTTGGCCGGTTTGACATTTGATTAATTATATATTAGATGAATGGGTGTAATTTGTTTCTGTATGCTTTCCGTGCAGGCTCATTTTCCCTCCCCTTCCCCGCCCTTACCGCCTCTATTGCCCCCCCCAACCAACCCAATGCCTCCAAATAACGAGCCTGGAAAGTCGCTAGCGTGAAAAATTTGCCCTATACCCACTAATGGGCTGTTTATATGATAGGCGAGCTACCCGGTAAGCAAGATGATTTCTGGCTCGCGTTTATATGGGAAAAATTCATCCCACTTACCGAGATGATTTCAGCGCCAAACAATAGACGGCGTCGGTATCCCTTTGAAAATTCATCTCGGTTGAGAAATTTGTCATCCCGCTTACCGAGATCTCGCTAACCGGGCTGGCCCGCTTGTCCATATAAACGCACCGGAATTTTTAACAACAATATAACTACGCGGTGAGATCTCGCTTACGCCTCAAATATAAACAGCCCCTAAACCATCCAAAGGGCTGGGGCAGACGGAAATGTTGGGGCTGCAAAAATTTAAAAGCCGTTATAAAAAAAACAGTAAATACTTGAATCTACGGTCTCTGAAATTTAAGACATTGGTTGTTGTATTTCATTTTATATATCATTTTCCCTGCGAAAAGAAATATAATGGAGATTGAAGATACTTTTCTGTTCGTTTGTGGACGGCGAAAAGGGAACTTTTCGAAAACGCCAACCGACAAAGTCTTCAGAGATAAATGTTCAATATGGCATGCTAAGTAAAGGTAGTGTCGTTTTTGAAACGTTTAGCGTTTTCGTGTGTACGGGGGAGGGGGATTTGCGTTTTCCTACGAAATTCTACTGGTTTTGGTAGTGACACAAGTTATATGTGCACTTTTTACCGCATCTCTATGACTGTATGACATGTTCTAACTTTTTATTGTACCTACGTGCAGGTTGGTGCCTTTCCTTTGTTTCTTGTTAAGATTTGAAGGCATTGCGTGCTCGAAATGGAGTTGACCGTTTGAATTTGCAACGCTGTCGCTCCTATTTGAATTAAAATTCAATACCAGTTTAAAAGTACATTGAAAATAACATAACAACTTATTAAGCAGCACATTACGTATTTCTCTTTTGGTTTGTTGTCGGTAAACATAACTTTCCTGTAGGCAAGTCGGCCAGCGCGGCTTGTGGAGCTTTTTACCTTTTCCAACCTCGTTGTTTCTCCACCTTCCAGAGGAAGCGTCGAGTAACACCCCATTCCATTAAAATTACTCTGACCTTTGCCATCTACAAAACGAGATAAAAGCGAGTTCTACAGAGTACTAATAAATGGTTGCAGATTGACGTGCCCAAGAAAATTCCTGGCTATATGAAAGTTTGGCCTGGTGTTTAAGAAAATTATCGCCATTGTGAACATAAGAACTATTGAGGATACGCTATTTTCTGGAATTAACTATTTACAAAACAAAAAATACTCACCAGATTTAACAGAAGCATGGACTCTGAATTTAAGATAACAAACCCAATCAAAGTCAGCTTCAACTGCAATTATACGAAGTCTCACGTCGAGCCATATAGCTTTGATCAATCTTTCCAGTTCATCTAACGCTTCTCTGCACCTCTAGAAAAAAGCGAAAGAGTAAAGAAAGGCGGTGAATGGTGATCGGAGTATTTGATTTTGAAGTAAACGGCTTTGAATGGAATGACATCCACAAATGAAACGACCCAAAGCAATAAAGACAAGTAACAACAGAGCTAAAACCTATTTACTGAGATTTGGCATTTACACTCGGTGACATTTAATGGCAATCAATGGAAAGGAAAACAACAAGACGTTACATTACAAACCTACCCTATTCATCCGCCGACTACCATGTTCGTCAAAAACTATGCCAGTATTGAAATTTAGTGCTAGGTTTTCGTATGCAGCCGATCCATATGCCATCGGCTCTGATGGTTGTTGACGTCGGGGAGTCGTTCATATATGTTCATATAACTTTTTATTGTACCTACGTGCAGGTTGGTGCCTTTACTTTGTTTCTTGTTAAGATTTGAAGGCATTACGCGCTCGAAATGGAGTTGACCGTTTGAATTTGCAACGCTGTCGCTCCTATTTGAATTAAAATTCAATACCAGTTTAAAAGTACATTGAAAATAACATAACTTATTAAGCAGCACATTACGTGTTTTTCTTTTGGTTTGTTGTCGGTAAACATAACTTTTCTGTAGGCAAGTCGGCCAGCACGGCTTGTGGTGCTTTGTACCTTTTCCAACCTCGTTGTTTCTCCACCTTCCAGAGGAAGCGTTGAGTAACACCCCATTCCATTAAAATTACTCTGACCTTTGCCATCTACAAAACGAGATAAAAGCGAGTTCTACAGAGTACTAATAAATGGTTGCAGATTGACGTGCCCAAGAAAATTCCTGGCTATATGAAAGTTTGGCCTGGTGTTTAAAGGGTAGTAAGACCGAAAATCGTCAATCCAATTTTTAATTTTATCTATTAGAACTAAAAAAATGAAGAAGAATAGCGTTCTTACTTAGTCAATATATTACGTTGTTCTAGAGATATTGACGTTTTTGAAAGATGCAAATGAACTTATGACGTCATCTACTCCAAAATTTAAACTAAAGGAATCCCTAAAATGAAAAATGTTTAAAGCATTAACTATACGCAGTGCAGTGTACCATTTTTAGCAGCATACATCTGGAACGTTTCAGCACAATCTAGCCGCTATCTCCAAAGATATTCCTCATTTTTAGAATTTGAGTGGAGTAGATGACGTCATCAGGTATCTCATTAACAGCTTTTAAAAACTGAAATATCTGTGGAACAAGACTTAACATTGACAAAGTAAGAGCGCTATTCTTGCTTATTTCGATTGCACTTCTAGATAAAGCCCAAATTGGGATAAATTATTTTTGCGTCTTACTGCCCCTTTAAGAAAATGATCGCCATTGTAAACATAAGAACTAATGAGGATACGCTATTTTCTGGAATTAACTATTTACAAAACAAAAAATACTCACCAGATTTAACAGAAGCATGGACTCTGAATTTAAGATAACAAACCCAATCAAAGTCAGCTTCAACTGCACTTATACGAAGTCTCACGTCGGGCCATATAGCTTTGATCAATCTTTCCAGTTCATCTAACGCTTCTCTGCACCTCTAGAAAAAAGCGAAAGAGTAAAGAAAGGCGGTGAATGGTGATCGGAGTATTTGATTTTGAAATGACATCCACAAATGAAACGACTCAAAGCAAGAAAGACAAGTAACAACAGAGCTAAAACCTATTTACTGAGATTTGGCATTTACACTCGGTGACATTTAATGGCAATCAATGGAAAGGAAAACAACAAGACGTTACATTACAAACCTACCCTATTCATCCGCCGACTACCATGTTCGTGAAAACTATGCCAGTATTGAAATTTAGTGCTAGGTTTTCGTATCCAGCCGATCCATATGCGATCGGCTCTGATGGTTGTTGACGTCGGGGAGTCGTTCATATATGTTCATATAACTTTTTATTGTACAACGTGCAGGTTGGTGCCTTTACTTTGTTTCTTGTTAAGATTTGAAGGCATTACCGCTCGAAATGGAGTTGACCGTTTGAATTTGCAACACTGTCGCTCCTATTTGAATTAAAATTCAATACCAGTTTAAAAGTACATTGAAAATAACATAACTTATTAAGCAGTACATTACGTATTTCTCTTTTGGTTTGTTGTCGGTAAACATAACTTTCCTGTAGGCAAGTCGGCCAGCGCGGCTTGTGGAGCTTTGTACCTTTTCCAACCTCGTTGTTTCTCCACCTTCCAGAGGAATCGTCGAGTAACACTCCATTCCATTAAAATTACTCTGACCTTTGCCATCTACAAAACGAGATAAAAGCGAGTTCTACAGAGTACTAATAAATGGTTGCAGATTGACGTGCCCAAGAAAATTCCTGGCTATATGAAAGTTTGGCCTGGTGTTTAAGAAAATGATCGCCATTGTAAACATAAGAACTAATGAGGATACGCTATTTTCTGGAATTAACTATTTACAAAACAAAAAATACTCACCAGATTTAACAGAAGCATGGACTCTGAATTTAAGATAAATCCAATCAAAGTCAGCTTCAACTGCAATTATACGAAGTCTAACGTCGGGCCATATAGAAGAAGCACGTCTGTATCACGTACTGACACAACTATCGTTTCCATATCAGCATGGATGCAGTGCAAAATCAGCCGGGTATCAGCTTCTTCGTGGTCAGCCCTCACAGAGGAGACTTCGAGATCTGGATCAGATGACTTGACAGTGGTCGCTTCGGCGAACACCCCTGCTACTACAACCACTGGTCCATCTCTCAGGCTGTGTTCAATCAGATGGTTTGAAAGTAGTAAAGCGAGATGTGCTTTATTTTCCTCGAGTGCCATAAAGCTAGACCAGTCTGATGGGAGAGGAACTGATGGCTCGTTTTCTATTTTACGACGTACCGGTCGGTGGCGCTGCTTGCGTTTGGTCCTGGTACCTGCTTTGATTGATTCGCCTTGATACCTGTCGAAGACTACGTGGATCCTCTGGTATTTTGCTCCCATCTTGAACACAGTGTTAGCAAATGTGTTGGCATAGTCACCAAACGTTCTAATGTCAGGCGGCTTTCCAAGTGCCATCACAAGTGCTTGTCCATCAATGAGCAGGCAGCTGGGTTCATCGAGTGTAACATTTGGAGGAGTTTTGACTTGTTGCGTCAGTATGTTTGCTAACACAGACTTGTTGGTGGAATGTAGACTACCACTAGTTGTGGCCAAAGACAGTGGGACGGTCATAAGTTCATGCTTGAGGATGTTTTCTAGGTTTACCCCGCGCCCTGCTCTATAAGCTGTTATGAGCCTTTGTAGAATGTTCCTGACCACTTTGATAGTGTTTTGCTTGCCCTTGGAAGGTTGCACGACTTCGTACAAAGAGGCAAATGTCTTGGCCTTATTTTTTTTAATGGGTGATTTCAGATCCAGGTGCTGGTTACTATCTGGAGGCTCACACAGACGTTTGTCCACAAAGACTTTCATTTGCGCCTGTCCAAGGTGTTCTGCACTAAGCAGAGATTCTTGAATCACAGGCGTGACCACATCCTTGGTGATTATGTTCTTCAATGTGTCACCGCCATCTTGAAACACGCCATGTAGTTTCAACGATACAACTATACTGCCTTCATCAGAGTCGTCTTTCTCCATCCTACTTTTCGTACACTCATTGTGTGTGTACTCATCGTCTTCATCGTCCGTTGTGAGTCTCAGCATTGCTGTTGCCTGAGAAGCTATGACCGTTCTCAGATTATACGACAATGTCCATCTATTGAGTGCGGATGCTATTCTGGTGATACCTACTAAGCCTCCGCTTTTCTTTCCTGTAGCGTTTAGCCATTCCGTACTTTGGTCTGCCGAAACCTGATTGAAGCGTCGATCAGTGCGTTTTACTACGAAGTTGCCTTCCTGGAACTCAAGGAGGATTTCTGGTGGAAGAACCGACATCTCAGCCAGGTATACAGTTCCCCATCTGGCGTAGTTAACGTGATCGTACCTGAAGAAGAATGGCAGCATACGTTTGAACGCATATAGGTGGAGATCCCATGATCCATCACGTTGCGCTCTTGTGAAGCAGAGTAGGGTGCTGACCATAGTCATATAGTCCCACCAGAATTCAGCATTCGGGTCATCAACTGCAAGAGCTGCCGGGAACTCTTTCATGGGCTGCCGAAATCTGTCGGCAGTCAGTTTGTCGACCATCTGTGCAATGTGATTGGCGTCTATGGATGTGCAGACCTCTGAGAGTTCGGCTCTCAGTGCAACATCAACCCCATCCAGATACGTATAGAGCCGTGGGAGGAGTAGTTGCCAAAGAGCCTGTAGGGTAAGTTTGTGCATCCTGATGGCATGTGCATACCCCTTTCCTCCCATGACATGCTGCGCAGCATTGGCTCCCAAAAGATCACACCCTACCCATAGCTCGCTCAGGCCAGACTCGCTCATGTGTCGTCCTATTACACCCAGAAAGTTCATGGCAATGTGAAGTCCTCCAAGGCAAGGTATAAGCACGTCCTTGTACTCTTCTACCGACCACTTCAGTTCCAGCAGCTTCGGATAAAGTGCCTCGTCCACCGTCAGAACGACATGCTGCTGTTCCATCGATTTGGCCACATGGAGCACTCGCTTGACGACTGTGTTCAACGTATTGAGTTCAGATGCGGGAGCCTGTATGATAGGTAGGTACCCTACTGTAGTTTTCTCCGGGTTGACTGTGCTCGCCTTTTGGTTGGACAATGTCCAGGAAGGCATTGGTTCGTGAGATGACCGGGACAAGATGAATGCCATGTCAGTTGCGTGCGCATTCTGTGCTGAAGGACATTCCTCAGGTGACTGTGTGAAACAATCAGCTGCGATCACACCACTGAATGGACGCTCAGTGACTATATCAAAACTGAATATGGCATTGGATTCCCCATATATGAAAACCTATAGAAGCACATTTCATTCAAGTTTCTACCTTGTTTAGTCAAAAAGATATGAACATAAATACATTTCAGCCCGTCGTTGGCGGCCATCTTGGATTTCTCAATTTTAAGGCATTATCGGCCATTTTTGAGCTGGGCATACATCAGATTTGAGTTCAGCACCCCTCAATACCCCTAAAAAGCTTGTATGCCATGAATTAACACCATTTGCCTTCAGCACTTTAAATATCCACATTTTTCACAAATTTTGCCTAGTCTAAATCTAAATTTGCCCCAGGGGTCCTTAATCCGCCCCTGTACTTCAATCTTCCAAAAATTGGTAATTTGTGAACTTTTATTTCTTTTAGAACCTTGTAGAACCTTGTAGTTGCGTTGTGGTGGGGGAAAAAAGGGATATTGCCCCTCCTTACAATTTGATTTGTCGGTGACGTCCCAGCTAACAATATAACGTTGTGACAACGTCGTACGCGAACGTCCTGAGAACGCCGATTTGTAGACACCTGAGAACGTTGTCACAACGTCCCGGGAAAGTTATTTTAACGTTGTCACAACGTAGCGTACAACGTTGTCACAACATTGTGACAACGTTTTATTAAGGTTGTGTGTCAACGTTGTGGCACAACGTTAAAATACGTTCTAATAATATATTTGCTAGCGATTCACCAACGTCGAAAACGCAAACCGAATCGACGTTGAAATGTCGACGTTGCTACGACGTCCATATATGCGACGTAAATAACATATATTTCTCGCATGGATTTGCTTTATTTATACATGTACCTTGGAATATAAAGCACTACGATCAGACAAAGTACTTTATTGTTCACAAAACGATTGAATCCTACAGTTTAACCATTGAAAATGTAATTATATATAGAAGTATATGCTCTCTCTCTCTCTCTAATATATATAGATCAATATATATATATATATATAGATCAATATATATGTGACCGGATCAACCGTCACACGTTTAATTATTATTATGATCTAGTTTAACTGGATTTAAGTTGTTTGTTAAGTTAGTTACTTGCTAAGTCATCTACATTCTCTAGTTTCCTTACACACCTAGCTGTTTGTGGTTGATTAGCGTAGTCATGGTCTACGGCAACGCACTTCCTTTGCCTAAATCCTGTTATTGTAGAATATGTTTAGTCATTTCCCTATTTCAGCTTTATTGTGGTTTCCCAACCCAGAATTGTGACCTTATTTGGTTAAGTATACTGTTTACTACCTTTCCAAACGTTACTATAAATTAGGAGCAGTGAACCATGAAAGTTAAGTTATCACAGTTGATTCAGTTGATTTACGATCGCCAGTTCTCCAGACTGTAGACGAGCGCATTATGTTACAAAGTCAGTCTACCCTAATAATCCTCCGTCAATAATCCCCTCGCCTGCCTTTTCTACCCCCCCCCCCCCCCTACGGGAATTTCTCCATCCATGGTGCCCAGACCTCGCACGCCGTGGCCGTGTATTTTTGTTTTGCAAACAATTCACAATTTCCAAAAGCCGTTTCGTCGAAGAAATGTTTGAACGTTATCTCGGCCAATATTTAACCGATTTAAACTCTGAAAACAGATTTGAAATTAGCGAGTCAACATATCTCGATCAATATTTAACCGTTTTCAATTCTGAAAACAGATTTGGAATTAGCGAGTCAAAATACATCACATATGTGTCTACTATATAATACGAGAACGTGAATACCCTTCGTAAAAATGGTTTATGTACTTAGAAAGTTAGTCGGCTTTGTCGGCTATGATTATCTCGATCAATATATAACCATTTTCAATTCTGAAAACAGATTTGGAATTAGCGAGTCAATGCCTTTGATGAGGCAAGATTTGCATGAGAACGCTTTTGGTGAAACGAAACGAAATATATATATACGCCTTAGATGCAAGATTTGCATGAGAAACGCTTTTGGTGAAGCGAAATTTACTATATGCCTTTGATGAGGAACGATTTGCATGACAACGCTTTTGGTGAAGCGAAAAAAAAAATAAAATAATAATAATAAATAAATAAAAAATATAAAAAAAATAAAAATAAAAATAAAAAATAAATAAATAAATAAAAAATAAATAAATATATATATGCCTTAGATGAGGCAAGATTGGCATGAGCACGCCTTTGGGTGAAGTGAAGCCAAATATAATATACGTCTTAGATGAGGCAAGATTTGCACGAGCACGCTTTTGGTGAAGCCAAGTTTAATATATATGCCTTTTGATGACGCACGATTTGCATGGGAACGCACTTATATACACTGCTGTATAGTGAATACGGGAGAGATTGGAGTAGAAAGATGATACATGGATTGTCAAGCTCATATCCTCATAAAATGATTCTGAGTCCTTGACAGGAATCGAACCTGTAACTTGATTGCTTCTAACCATTGAGCTACCGAGACTCAGATGGAGAGTGAAGCTGGTTACAATTTCAACATAATACATTCGGTTGAATACAGTACTGCCTATAGCATGTAGCTTGCATTCACTACAGCAATGTATATATATTAACACATCCAAGCATTACTGATATAATATAATTAATATGCCTTTTCAGTATAGTTTTTTGGTTAGGGTTGGTACTTTGGTAAGGTAATTATATTAGGATTAGCATTTCGTTGAATTATAAAAGACTCTTGACTTGAGTGACGAAGGGCTTTCGCTCGAAACGTTGAATGTCTGAGACCTGTTACACACTATTTTGGCAGTGCACCAACCTTTAAAAGATCTGTATTTCTGACTACAATGTACAGTACGTTGAACAATATTTTATCTTCAATAAAACAACCATAAGATGTAAGATGTAAGACCGTAAGATGTGGAAAATGATTACAGCAAACCCATGTAACCCACTGAATGACTTATTGCCATGCAAGAGAACTCGTATACTGAGAGAACGAGGCCATGACTATATACTTCCTAAAGTAAGAACTGATCGCTTTAAACGAACGTTTATTAATAGATGCCTCTTCAACTTTATTTAATATAATATTAATTATTCTTGTTTATGCATATACATATATATATATAAATATTTATATATATTAACTTACTTATTTCTGTAAAACTATCACGTTTGTTGATGGTTTCCTTGTTGATTGAGGATTAATAAAGACTACTACAACCATGTCATGTTATTGTTTGTTAGTTGTAACTTGTATAGTCTGCATTGTGATTGTTCAGAAATCTTTAGACAAATTTTGAAATACTTAACCGAGAGAGTTGTACTATATACATTCTGGATTGGGAAAAGTTTAGACATTATTAATAATAATAATAAAAATACAACACTGGTATTGACGGGGTCCTGTTTCCAAACAAATTACAATTATTATTTATTACAATATAAATTTATTACACATACTGTATTCATATATGTACAATATGTTACAAAAACTAATTATAACTTGAAAGTTGCATAAATCCTACAAATGTAGTATTGGCAATTAAGGCAATAGATATTAGATAATGCTCTTACATGTATGCAATGAACAAATTCATTGAGATTAAAATAGTTCTTTAGAAATGGTGGTAAAATGCCTTCAAGACATTTCTTAACTAACATGGTACCAATCCTAGGGTTCCTATGAACCGATCAGTTTCATGTCTGTCCAGATGCGGGAGCCTGTATGATAGGTAGGTACCCTACTGTAGTTTTCTCCGGGTTGACTGTGCTCGCCTTTTGGTTGTACAATGTCCAGGAAGGCATTGGTTCGTGAGATGACCGGGACAAGATGAATGCCATGTCAGTTGCGTGCGCATTCTGTGCTGAAGGACATTCCTCAGGTGACTGTGTGAAACAATCAGCTGCGATCACACCACTGAATGGACGCTCAGTGATTATATCAAAACTGAATATGGCATTGGATTCCCCATATATGAAAACCTATAGAAGCACATTTCATTCAAGTTTCTACCTTGTTTAGTCAAAAAGATATGAACATAAATACATTTCAGCCCGTCGTTGGCGGCCATCTTGGATTTCTCAATTTTAAGGCATTATCGGCCATTTTTGAGCTGGGCATACATCAGATTTGAGTTCAGCACCCCTCAATACCCCTAAAAAGCTTGTATGCCATGAATTAACACCATTTGCCTTCAGCACTTTAAATATCCACATTTTCACAAATTTTGCCTAGTCTAAATCTAAATTTGCCCCAGGGGTCCTTAATCCGCCCCTGTACTTCAATCTTCCAAAAATTGGTAATTTGTGAACTTTTATTTCTTTTAGAACCTTGTAGAACCTTGTAGTTGCGTTGTGGTGGGGGGAAAAAAGGGATATTGCCCCTCCTTACAATTTGATTTGTCGGTGACGTCCCAGCTAACAATATAACGTTGTGACAACGTCGTACGCGAACGTCCTGAGAACGCCGATTTGTAGACACCTGAGAACGTTGTCACAACGTCCCGGGAAAGTTATTTTAACGTTGTCACAACGTAGCGTACAACGTTGTCACAACATTGTGACAACGTTTTATTAAGGTTGTGTGTCAACGTTGTGGCACAACGTTAAAATACGTTCTAATAATATATTTGCTAGCGATTCACCAACGTCGAAAACGCAAACCGAATCGACGTTGAAATGTCGACGTTGCTACGACGTCCATATATGCGACGTAAATAACATATATTTCTCGCATGGATTTGCTTTATTTATACATGTACCTTGGAATATAAAGCACTACGATCAGACAAAGTACTTTATTGTTCACAAAACGATTGAATCCTACAGTTTAACCATTGAAAATGTAATTATATATAGAAGTATATGCTCTCTCTCTCTAATATATATAGATCAATATATATATATATATATAGATCAATATATATGTGACCGGATCAACCGTCACACGTTTAATTATTATTATGATCTAGTTTAACTGGATTTAAGTTGTTTGTTAAGTTAGTTACTTGCTAAGTCATCTACATTCTCTAGTTTCCTTACACACCTAGCTGTTTGTGGTTGATTAGCGTAGTCATGGTCTACGGCAACGCACTTCCTTTGCCTAAATCCTGTTATTGTAGAATATGTTTAGTCATTTCCCTATTTCAGCTTTATTGTGGTTTCCCAACCCAGAATTGTGACCTTATTTGGTTAAGTATACTGTTTACTACCTTTCCAAACGTTACTATAAATTAGGAGCAGTGAACCATGAAAGTTAAGTTATCACAGTTGATTCAGTTGATTTACGATCGCCAGTTCTCCAGACTGTAGACGAGCGCATTATGTTACAAGTCAGTCTACCCTAATAATCCTCCGTCAATAATCCCCTCGCCTGCCTTTTCTACCCCCCCCCCCTACGGGAATTTCTCCATCCATGGTGCCCAGACCTCGCACGCCGTGGCCGTGTATTTTTGTTTTGCAAACAATTCACAATTTCCAAAAAGCCGTTTCGTCGAAGAAATGTTTGAACGTTATCTCGGCCAATATTTAACCGATTTAAACTCTGAAAACAGATTTGAAATTAGCGAGTCAACATATCTCGATCAATATTTAACCGTTTTCAATTCTGAAAACAGATTTGGAATTAGCGAGTCAAAATACATCACATATGTGTCTACTATATAATACGAGAACGTGAATACCCTTCGTAAAAATGGTTTATGTACTTAGAAAGTTAGTCGGCTTTGTCGGCTATGATTATCTCGATCAATATATAACCATTTTCAATTCTGAAAACAGATTTGGAATTAGCGAGTCAATGCCTTTGATGAGGCAAGATTTGCATGAGAACGCTTTTGGTGAAACGAAACGAAATATATATATACGCCTTAGATGCAAGATTTGCATGAGAACGCTTTTGGTGAAGCGAAATTTACTATATGCCTTTGATGAGGAACGATTTGCATGACAACGCTTTTGGTGAAGCGAAAAAAAAAAAAAAATAATAATAATAAATAAATAAAAAATATAAAAAAAAAATAAAAAAAATAAAAATAAATAAATAAATAAAAAATAAATAAATATATATATGCCTTAGATCAGGCAAGATTGGCATGAGCACGCCTTTGGGTGAAGTGAAGCCAAATATAATATACGTCTTAGATGAGGCAAGATTTGCACGAGCACGCTTTTGGTGAAGCCAAGTTTAATATATATGCCTTTTGATGACGCACGATTTGCATGGGAACGCACTTATATACACTGCTGTATAGTGAATACAGGAGAGATTGGAGTAGAAAGATGATACATGGATTGTCAAGCTCATATCCTCATAAAATGATTCTGAGTCCTTGACAGGAATCGAACCTGTAACTTGATTGCTTCTAACCATTGAGCTACCGAGACTCAGATGGAGAGTGAAGCTGGTTACAATTTCAACATAATACATTCGGTTGAATACAGTACTGCCTATAGCATGTAGCTTGCATTCACTACAGCAATGTATATATATTAACACATCCAAGCATTACTGATATAATATAATTAATATGCCTTTTCAGTATAGTTTTTTGGTTAGGGTTGGTACTTTGGTAAGGTAATTATATTAGGATTAGCATTTCGTTGAATTATAAAAGACTCTTGACTTGAGTGACGAAGGGCTTTCGCTCGAAACGTTGAATGTCTGAGACCTGTTACACACTATTTTGGCAGTGCACCAACCTTTAAAAGATCTGTATTTCTGACTACAATGTACAGTACGTTGAACAATATTTTATCTTCAATAAAACAACCATAAGATGTAAGATGTAAGACCGTAAGATGTGGAAAATGATTACAGCAAACCCATGTAACCCACTGAATGACTTATTGCCATGCAAGAGAACTCGTATACTGAGAGAACGAGGCCATGACTATATACTTCCTAAAGTAAGAACTGATCGCTTTAAACGAACGTTTATTAATAGATGCCTCTTCAACTTTATTTAATATAATATTAATTATTCTTGTTTATACATATACATATATATATATAAATATTTATATATATTAACTTACTTATTTCTGTAAAACTATCACGTTTGTTGATGGTTTCCTTGTTGATTGAGGATTAATAAAGACTACTACAACCATGTCATGTTATTGTTTGTTAGTTGTAACTTGTATAGTCTGCATTGTGATTGTTCAGAAATCTTTAGACAAATTTTGAAATACTTAACCGAGAGAGTTGTACTATATACATTCTGGATTGGGAAAAGTTTAGACATTATTAATAATAATAATAAAAATACAACACTGGTATTGACGGGGTCCTGTTTCCAAACAAATTACAATTATTATTTATTACAATATAAATTTATTACACATACTGTATTCATATATATGTACAATATGTTACAAAAACTAATTATAACTTGAAAGTTGCATAAATCCTACAAATGTAGTATTGGCAATTAAGGCAATAGATATTAGATAATGCTCTTACATGTATGCAATGAACAAATTCATTGAGATTAAAATAGTTCTTTAGAAATGGTGGTAAAATGCCTTCAAGACATTTCTTAACTAACATGGTACCAATCCTAGGGTTCCTATGAACCGATCAGTTTCATGTCTATCCAGATGCGGGAGCCTGTATGATAGGTAGGTACCCTACTGTAGTTTTCTCCGGGTTGACTGTGCTCGCCTTTTGGTTGTACAATGTCCAGGAAGGCATTGGTTCGTGAGATGACCGGGACAAGATGAATGCCATGTCAGTTGCGTGCGCATTCTGTGCTGAAGGACATTCCTCAGGTGACTGTGTGAAACAATCAGCTGCGATCACACCACTGAATGGACGCTCAGTGATTATATCAAAACTGAATATGGCATTGGATTCCCCATATATGAAAACCTATAGAAGCACATTTCATTCAAGTTTCTACCTTGTTTAGTCAAAAAGATATGAACATAAATACATTTCAGCCCGTCGTTGGCGGCCATCTTGGATTTCTCAATTTTAAGGCATTATCGGCCATTTTTGAGCTGGGCATACATCAGATTTGAGTTCAGCACCCCTCAATACCCCTAAAAAGCTTGTATGCCATGAATTAACACCATTTGCCTTCAGCACTTTAAATATCCACATTTTCACAAATTTTGCCTAGTCTAAATCTAAATTTGCCCCAGGGGTCCTTAATCCGCCCCTGTACTTCAATCTTCCAAAAATTGGTAATTTGTGAACTTTTATTTCTTTTAGAACCTTGTAGAACCTTGTAGTTGCGTTGTGGTGGGGGGAAAAAAGGGATATTGCCCCTCCTTACAATTTGATTTGTCGGTGACGTCCCAGCTAACAATATAACGTTGTGACAACGTCGTACGCGAACGTCCTGAGAACGCCGATTTGTAGACACCTGAGAACGTTGTCACAACGTCCCGGGAAAGTTATTTTAACGTTGTCACAACGTAGCGTACAACGTTGTCACAACATTGTGACAACGTTTTATTAAGGTTGTGTGTCAACGTTGTGGCACAACGTTAAAATACGTTCTAATAATATATTTGCTAGCGATTCACCAACGTCGAAAACGCAAACCGAATCGACGTTGAAATGTCGACGTTGCTACGACGTCCATATATGCGACGTAAATAACATATATTTCTCGCATGGATTTGCTTTATTTATACATGTACCTTGGAATATAAAGCACTACGATCAGACAAAGTACTTTATTGTTCACAAAACGATTGAATCCTACAGTTTAACCATTGAAAATGTAATTATATATAGAAGTATATGCTCTCTCTCTCTCTCTAATATATATAGATCAATATATATATATATATATATATATCAATATATATGTGACCGGATCAACCGTCACACGTTTAATTATTATTATGATCTAGTTTAACTGGATTTAAGTTGTTTGTTAAGTTAGTTACTTGCTAAGTCATCTACATTCTCTAGTTTCCTTACACACCTAGCTGTTTGTGGTTGATTAGCGTAGTCATGGTCTACGGCAACGCACTTCCTTTGCCTAAATCCTGTTATTGTAGAATATGTTTAGTCATTTCCCTATTTCAGCTTTATTGTGGTTTCCCAACCCAGAATTGTGACCTTATTTGGTTAAGTATACTGTTTACTACCTTTCCAAACGTTACTATAAATTAGGAGCAGTGAACCATGAAAGTTAAGTTATCACAGTTGATTCAGTTGATTTACGATCGCCAGTTCTCCAGACTGTAGACGAGCGCATTATGTTACAAGTCAGTCTACCCTAATAATCCTCCGTCAATAATCCCCTCGCCTGCCTTTTCTACCCCCCCCCTACGGGAATTTCTCCATCCATGGTGCCCAGACCTCGCACGCCGTGGCCGTGTATTTTTGTTTTGCAAACAATTCACAATTTCCAAAAGCCGTTTCGTCGAAGAAATGTTTGAACGTTATCTCGGCCAATATTTAACCGATTTAAACTCTGAAAACAGATTTGAAATTAGCGAGTCAACATATCTCGATCAATATTTAACCGTTTTCAATTCTGAAAACAGATTTGGAATTAGCGAGTCAAAATACATCACATATGTGTCTACTATATAATACGAGAACGTGAATACCCTTCGTAAAAATGGTTTATGTACTTAGAAAGTTAGTCGGCTTTGTCGGCTATGATTATCTCGATCAATATATAACCATTTTCAATTCTGAAAACAGATTTGGAATTAGCGAGTCAATGCCTTTGATGAGGCAAGATTTGCATGAGAACGCTTTTGGTGAAACGAAACGAAATATATATATACGCCTTAGATGCAAGATTTGCATGAGAACGCTTTTGGTGAAGCGAAATTTACTATATGCCTTTGATGAGGAACGATTTGCATGACAACGCTTTTGGTGAAGCGAAAAAAAAAATAAAATAATAATAATAAATAAATAAAAAATATAAAAAAATAAAAATAAAAATAAAAATAAATAAATAAATAAAAAATAAATAAATATATATATGCCTTAGATGAGGCAAGATTGGCATGAGCACGCCTTTGGGTGAAGTGAAGCCAAATATAATATACGTCTTAGATGAGGCAAGATTTGCACGAGCACGCTTTTGGTGAAGCCAAGTTTAATATATATGCCTTTTGATGACGCACGATTTGCATGGGAACGCACTTATATACACTGCTGTATAGTGAATACGGGAGAGATTGGAGTAGAAAGATGATACATGGATTGTCAAGCTCATATCCTCATAAAATGATTCTGAGTCCTTGACAGGAATCGAACCTGTAACTTGATTGCTTCTAACCATTGAGCTACCGAGACTCAGATGGAGAGTGAAGCTGGTTACAATTTCAACATAATACATTCGGTTGAATACAGTACTGCCTATAGCATGTAGCTTGCATTCACTACAGCAATGTATATATATTAACACATCCAAGCATTACTGATATAATATAATTAATATGCCTTTTCAGTATAGTTTTTTGGTTAGGGTTGGTACTTTGGTAAGGTAATTATATTAGGATTAGCATTTCGTTGAATTATAAAAGACTCTTGACTTGAGTGACGAAGGGCTTTCGCTCGAAACGTTGAATGTCTGAGACCTGTTACACACTATTTTGGCAGTGCACCAACCTTTAAAAGATCTGTATTTCTGACTACAATGTACAGTACGTTGAACAATATTTTATCTTCAATAAAACAACCATAAGATGTAAGATGTAAGACCGTAAGATGTGGAAAATGATTACAGCAAACCCATGTAACCCACTGAATGACTTATTGCCATGCAAGAGAACTCGTATACTGAGAGAACGAGGCCATGACTATATACTTCCTAAAGTAAGAACTGATCGCTTTAAACGAACGTTTATTAATAGATGCCTCTTCAACTTTATTTAATATAATATTAATTATTCTTGTTTATACATATACATATATATATATAAATATTTATATATATTAACTTACTTATTTCTGTAAAACTATCACGTTTGTTGATGGTTTCCTTGTTGATTGAGGATTAATAAAGACTACTACAACCATGTCATGTTATTGTTTGTTAGTTGTAACTTGTATAGTCTGCATTGTGATTGTTCAGAAATCTTTAGACAAATTTTGAAATACTTAACCGAGAGAGTTGTACTATATACATTCTGGATTGGGAAAAGTTTAGACATTATTAATAATAATAATAAAAATACAACACTGGTATTGACGGGGTCCTGTTTCCAAACAAATTACAATTATTATTTATTACAATATAAATTTATTACACATACTGTATTCATATATATGTACAATATGTTACAAAAACTAATTATAACTTGAAAGTTGCATAAATCCTACAAATGTAGTATTGGCAATTAAGGCAATAGATATTAGATAATGCTCTTACATGTATGCAATGAACAAATTCATTGAGATTAAAATAGTTCTTTAGAAATGGTGGTAAAATGCCTTCAAGACATTTCTTAACTAACATGGTACCAATCCTAGGGTTCCTATGAACCGATCAGTTTCATGTCTGTCCAGATGCGGGAGCCTGTATGATAGGTAGGTACCCTACTGTAGTTTTCTCCGGGTTGACTGTGCTCGCCTTTTGGTTGTACAATGTCCAGGAAGGCATTGGTTCGTGAGATGACCGGGACAAGATGAATGCCATGTCAGTTGCGTGCGCATTCTGTGCTGAAGGACATTCCTCAGGTGACTGTGTGAAACAATCAGCTGCGATCACACCACTGAATGGACGCTCAGTGATTATATCAAAACTGAATATGGCATTGGATTCCCCATATATGAAAACCTATAGAAGCACATTTCATTCAAGTTTCTACCTTGTTTAGTCAAAAAGATATGAACATAAATACATTTCAGCCCGTCGTTGGCGGCCATCTTGGATTTCTCAATTTTAAGGCATTATCGGCCATTTTTGAGCTGGGCATACATCAGATTTGAGTTCAGCACCCCTCAATACCCCTAAAAAGCTTGTATGCCATGAATTAACACCATTTGCCTTCAGCACTTTAAATATCCACATTTTCACAAATTTTGCCTAGTCTAAATCTAAATTTGCCCCAGGGGTCCTTAATCCGCCCCTGTACTTCAATCTTCCAAAAATTGGTAATTTGTGAACTTTTATTTCTTTTAGAACCTTGTAGAACCTTGTAGTTGCGTTGTGGTGGGGGGAAAAAAAGGGATATTGCCCCTCCTTACAATTTGATTTGTCGGTGACGTCCCAGCTAACAATATAACGTTGTGACAACGTCGTACGCGAACGTCCTGAGAACGCCGATTTTGTAGACACCTGAGAACGTTGTCACAACGTCCCGGGAAAGTTATTTTAACGTTGTCACAACGTAGCGTACAACGTTGTCACAACATTGTGACAACGTTTTATTAAGGTTGTGTGTCAACGTTGTGGCACAACGTTAAAATACGTTCTAATAATATATTTGCTAGCGATTCACCAACGTCGAAAACGCAAACCGAATCGACGTTGAAATGTCGACGTTGCTACGACGTCCATATATGCGACGTAAATAACATATATTTCTCGCATGGATTTGCTTTATTTATACATGTACCTTGGAATATAAAGCACTACGATCAGACAAAGTACTTTATTGTTCACAAAACGATTGAATCCTACAGTTTAACCATTGAAAATGTAATTATATATAGAAGTATATGCTCTCTCTCTCTCTAATATATATAGATCAATATATATATATATATATAGATCAATATATATGTGACCGGATCAACCGTCACACGTTTAATTATTATTATGATCTAGTTTAACTGGATTTAAGTTGTTTGTTAAGTTAGTTACTTGCTAAGTCATCTACATTCTCTAGTTTCCTTACACACCTAGCTGTTTGTGGTTGATTAGCGTAGTCATGGTCTACGGCAACGCACTTCCTTTGCCTAAATCCTGTTATTGTAGAATATGTTTAGTCATTTCCCTATTTCAGCTTTATTGTGGTTTCCCAACCCAGAATTGTGACCTTATTTGGTTAAGTATACTGTTTACTACCTTTCCAAACG
The DNA here is from genome assembly GCA_035772405.1 of Chrysogorgia sp. JL179-B06. Classification (NCBI taxonomy): domain Eukaryota; kingdom Metazoa; phylum Cnidaria; class Anthozoa; order Scleralcyonacea; family Chrysogorgiidae; genus Chrysogorgia; species Chrysogorgia sp. JL179-B06. Next base: position 623,072 of record JAYKKM010000078.1, on the reverse strand, counting down.
TTACTATAAATTAGGAGCAGTGAACCATGAAAGTTAAGTTATCACAGTTGATTCAGTTGATTTACGATCGCCAGTTCTCCAGACTGTAGACGAGCGCATTATGTTACAAGTCAGTCTACCCTAATAATCCTCCGTCAATAATCCCCTCGCCTGCCTTTTCTACCCCCCCCCCTACGGGAATTTCTCCATCCATGGTGCCCAGACCTCGCACGCCGTGGCCGTGTATTTTTGTTTTGCAAACAATTCACAATTTCCAAAAGCCGTTTCGTCGAAGAAATGTTTGAACGTTATCTCGGCCAATATTTAACCGATTTAAACTCTGAAAACAGATTTGAAATTAGCGAGTCAACATATCTCGATCAATATTTAACCGTTTTCAATTCTGAAAACAGATTTGGAATTAGCGAGTCAAAATACATCACATATGTGTCTACTATATAATACGAGAACGTGAATACCCTTCGTAAAAATGGTTTATGTACTTAGAAAGTTAGTCGGCTTTGTCGGCTATGATTATCTCGATCAATATATAACCATTTTCAATTCTGAAAACAGATTTGGAATTAGCGAGTCAATGCCTTTGATGAGGCAAGATTTGCATGAGAACGCTTTTGGTGAAACGAAACGAAATATATATATACGCCTTAGATGCAAGATTTGCATGAGAACGCTTTTGGTGAAGCGAAATTTACTATATGCCTTTGATGAGGAACGATTTGCATGACAACGCTTTTGGTGAAGCGAAAAAAAAAAAAAAATAATAATAATAAATAAATAAAAAATATAAAAAAAAAATAAATAAAAATAAAAATAAATAAATAAATAAAAAATAAATAAATATATATATGCCTTAGATCAGGCAAGATTGGCATGAGCACGCCTTTGGGTGAAGTGAAGCCAAATATAATATACGTCTTAGATGAGGCAAGATTTGCACGAGCACGCTTTTGGTGAAGCCAAGTTTAATATATATGCCTTTTGATGACGCACGATTTGCATGGGAACGCACTTATATACACTGCTGTATAGTGAATACGGGAGAGATTGGAGTAGAAAGATGATACATGGATTGTCAAGCTCATATCCTCATAAAATGATTCTGAGTCCTTGACAGGAATCGAACCTGTAACTTGATTGCTTCTAACCATTGAGCTACCGAGACTCAGATGGAGAGTGAAGCTGGTTACAATTTCAACATAATACATTCGGTTGAATACAGTACTGCCTATAGCATGTAGCTTGCATTCACTACAGCAATGTATATATATTAACACATCCAAGCATTACTGATATAATATAATTAATATGCCTTTTCAGTATAGTTTTTTGGTTAGGGTTGGTACTTTGGTAAGGTAATTATATTAGGATTAGCATTTCGTTGAATTATAAAAGACTCTTGACTTGAGTGACGAAGGGCTTTCGCTCGAAACGTTGAATGTCTGAGACCTGTTACACACTATTTTGGCAGTGCACCAACCTTTAAAAGATCTGTATTTCTGACTACAATGTACAGTACGTTGAACAATATTTTATCTTCAATAAAACAACCATAAGATGTAAGATGTAAGACCGTAAGATGTGGAAAATGATTACAGCAAACCCATGTAACCCACTGAATGACTTATTGCCATGCAAGAGAACTCGTATACTGAGAGAACGAGGCCATGACTATATACTTCCTAAAGTAAGAACTGATCGCTTTAAACGAACGTTTATTAATAGATGCCTCTTCAACTTTATTTAATATAATATTAATTATTCTTGTTTATACATATACATATATATATATAAATATTTATATATATTAACTTACTTATTTCTGTAAAACTATCACGTTTGTTGATGGTTTCCTTGTTGATTGAGGATTAATAAAGACTACTACAACCATGTCATGTTATTGTTTGTTAGTTGTAACTTGTATAGTCTGCATTGTGATTGTTCAGAAATCTTTAGACAAATTTTGAAATACTTAACCGAGAGAGTTGTACTATATACATTCTGGATTGGGAAAAGTTTAGACATTATTAATAATAATAATAAAAATACAACACTGGTATTGACGGGGTCCTGTTTCCAAACAAATTACAATTATTATTTATTACAATATAAATTTATTACACATACTGTATTCATATATATGTACAATATGTTACAAAAACTAATTATAACTTGAAAGTTGCATAAATCCTACAAATGTAGTATTGGCAATTAAGGCAATAGATATTAGATAATGCTCTTACATGTATGCAATGAACAAATTCATTGAGATTAAAATAGTTCTTTAGAAATGGTGGTAAAATGCCTTCAAGACATTTCTTAACTAACATGGTACCAATCCTAGGGTTCCTATGAACCGATCAGTTTCATGTCTATCCAGATGCGGGAGCCTGTATGATAGGTAGGTACCCTACTGTAGTTTTCTCCGGGTTGACTGTGCTCGCCTTTTGGTTGTACAATGTCCAGGAAGGCATTGGTTCGTGAGATGACCGGGACAAGATGAATGCCATGTCAGTTGCGTGCGCATTCTGTGCTGAAGGACATTCCTCAGGTGACTGTGTGAAACAATCAGCTGCGATCACACCACTGAATGGACGCTCAGTGATTATATCAAAACTGAATATGGCATTGGATTCCCCATATATGAAAACCTATAGAAGCACATTTCATTCAAGTTTCTACCTTGTTTAGTCAAAAAGATATGAACATAAATACATTTCAGCCCGTCGTTGGCGGCCATCTTGGATTTCTCAATTTTAAGGCATTATCGGCCATTTTTGAGCTGGGCATACATCAGATTTGAGTTCAGCACCCCTCAATACCCCTAAAAAGCTTGTATGCCATGAATTAACACCATTTGCCTTCAGCACTTTAAATATCCACATTTTCACAAATTTTGCCTAGTCTAAATCTAAATTTGCCCCAGGGGTCCTTAATCCGCCCCTGTACTTCAATCTTCCAAAAATTGGTAATTTGTGAACTTTTATTTCTTTTAGAACCTTGTAGAACCTTGTAGTTGCGTTGTGGTGGGGGGAAAAAAGGGATATTGCCCCTCCTTACAATTTGATTTGTCGGTGACGTCCCAGCTAACAATATAACGTTGTGACAACGTCGTACGCGAACGTCCTGAGAACGCCGATTTGTAGACACCTGAGAACGTTGTCACAACGTCCCGGGAAAGTTATTTTAACGTTGTCACAACGTAGCGTACAACGTTGTCACAACATTGTGACAACGTTTTATTAAGGTTGTGTGTCAACGTTGTGGCACAACGTTAAAATACGTTCTAATAATATATTTGCTAGCGATTCACCAACGTCGAAAACGCAAACCGAATCGACGTTGAAATGTCGACGTTGCTACGACGTCCATATATGCGACGTAAATAACATATATTTCTCGCATGGATTTGCTTTATTTATACATGTACCTTGGAATATAAAGCACTACGATCAGACAAAGTACTTTATTGTTCACAAAACGATTGAATCCTACAGTTTAACCATTGAAAATGTAATTATATATAGAAGTATATGCTCTCTCTCTCTCTCTAATATATATAGATCAATATATATATATATATATATATCAATATATATGTGACCGGATCAACCGTCACACGTTTAATTATTATTATGATCTAGTTTAACTGGATTTAAGTTGTTTGTTAAGTTAGTTACTTGCTAAGTCATCTACATTCTCTAGTTTCCTTACACACCTAGCTGTTTGTGGTTGATTAGCGTAGTCATGGTCTACGGCAACGCACTTCCTTTGCCTAAATCCTGTTATTGTAGAATATGTTTAGTCATTTCCCTATTTCAGCTTTATTGTGGTTTCCCAACCCAGAATTGTGACCTTATTTGGTTAAGTATACTGTTTACTACCTTTCCAAACGTTACTATAAATTAGGAGCAGTGAACCATGAAAGTTAAGTTATCACAGTTGATTCAGTTGATTTACGATCGCCAGTTCTCCAGACTGTAGACGAGCGCATTATGTTACAAGTCAGTCTACCCTAATAATCCTCCGTCAATAATCCCCTCGCCTGCCTTTTCTAACCCCCCCCCCCCTACGGGAATTTCTCCATCCATGGTGCCCAGACCTCGCACGCCGTGGCCGTGTATTTTTGTTTTGCAAACAATTCACAATTTCCAAAAGCCGTTTCGTCGAAGAAATGTTTGAACGTTATCTCGGCCAATATTTAACCGATTTTAAACTCTGAAAACAGATTTGAAATTAGCGAGTCAACATATCTCGATCAATATTTAACCGTTTTCAATTCTGAAAACAGATTTGGAATTAGCGAGTCAAAATACATCACATATGTGTCTACTATATAATACGAGAACGTGAATACCCTTCGTAAAAATGGTTTATGTACTTAGAAAGTTAGTCGGCTTTGTCGGCTATGATTATCTCGATCAATATATAACCATTTTCAATTCTGAAAACAGATTTGGAATTAGCGAGTCAATGCCTTTGATGAGGCAAGATTTGCATGAGAACGCTTTTGGTGAAACGAAACGAAATATATATATACGCCTTAGATGCAAGATTTGCATGAGAACGCTTTTGGTGAAGCGAAATTTACTATATGCCTTTGATGAGGAACGATTTGCATGACAACGCTTTTGGTGAAGCGAAAAAAAAAATAAAATAATAATAATAAATAAATAAAAAATATAAAAAAATAAAAATAAAAATAAAAATAAATAAATAAATAAAAAATAAATAAATATATATATGCCTTAGATGAGGCAAGATTGGCATGAGCACGCCTTTGGGTGAAGTGAAGCCAAATATAATATACGTCTTAGATGAGGCAAGATTTGCACGAGCACGCTTTTGGTGAAGCCAAGTTTAATATATATGCCTTTTGATGACGCACGATTTGCATGGGAACGCACTTATATACACTGCTGTATAGTGAATACGGGAGAGATTGGAGTAGAAAGATGATACATGGATTGTCAAGCTCATATCCTCATAAAATGATTCTGAGTCCTTGACAGGAATCGAACCTGTAACTTGATTGCTTCTAACCATTTGAGCTACCGAGACTCAGATGGAGAGTGAAGCTGGTTTACAATTTCAACATAATACATTCGGTTGAATACAGTACTGCCTATAGCATGTAGCTTGCATTCACTACAGCAATGTATATATATTAACACACCCCAAGCATTACTGATATAATATAATTAATATGCCTTTTCAGTATAGTTTTTTGGTTAGGGTTGGTACTTTGGTAAGGTAATTATATTAGGATTAGCATTTCGTTGTTAATTATAAAAGACTCTTGACTTGAGTGACGAAGGGCTTTCGCTCGAAACGTTGAATGTCTGAGACCTGTTACACACACTATTTTGGCAGTGCACCAACCTTTAAAAGATCTGTATTTCTGACTACAATGTACAGTACGTTGAACAATATTTTATCTTCAATAAAACAACCATAAGATGTAAGATGTAAGACCGTAAGATGTGGAAAATGATTACAGCAAACCCATGTAACCCACTGAATGACTTATTGCCATGCAAGAGAACTCGTATACTGAGAGAACGAGGCCATGACTATATACTACTTCCTAAAGTAAGAACTGATCGCTTTAAACGAACGTTTATTAATAGATGCCTCTTCAACTTTATTTAATATAATATTAATTATTCTTGTTTATACATATACATATATATATATAAATATTTTATATATATTAACTTACTTATTTCTGTAAAACTATCACGTTTGTTGATGGTTTCCTTGTTGATTGAGGATTAATAAAGACTACTACAACCATGTCATGTTATTGTTTGTTAGTTGTAACTTGTATAGTCTGCATTGTGATTGTTCAGAAATCTTTAGACAAATTTTGAAATACTTAACCGAGAGAGTTGTACTATATACATTCTGGATTGGGAAAAGTTTAGACATTATTAATAATAATAATAAAAAAATACAACACTGGTATTGACGGGGTCCTGTTTCCAAACAAATTACAATTATTATTTATTACAATATAAATTTATTACACATACTGTATTCATATATATGTACAATATGTTACAAAAACTAATTATAACTTGAAAGTTGCATAAATCCTACAAATGTAGTATTGGCAATTAAGGCAATAGATATTAGATAATGCTCTTACATGTATGCAATGAACAAATTCATTGAGATTAAAATAGTTCTTTAGAAATGGTGGTAAAATGCCTTCAAGACATTTCTTAACTAACATGGTACCAATCCTAGGGTTCCTATGAACCGATCAGTTTCATGTCTGTCCAGATGCGGGAGCCTGTATGATAGGTAGGTACCCTACTGTAGTTTTCTCCGGGTTGACTGTGCTCGCCTTTTGGTTGTACAATGTCCAGGAAGGCATTGGTTCGTGAGATGACCGCCGGGACAAGATGAATGCCATGTCAGTTGGCGTGCGCATTCTGTGCTGAAGGACATTCCTCAGGTGACTGTGTGAAACAATCAGCTGCGATCACACCACTGAATGGGACGCTCAGTGATTATATCAAAACTGAATATGGCATTGGATTCCCATATATGAAAACCTATAGAAGCACATTTCATTCAAGTTTCTACCTTGTTTAGTCAAAAAAGATATGAACATAAATACATTTCAGCCCGTCGTTGGCGGCCATCTTGGATTTCTCAATTTAAGGCATTATCGGCCATTTTTGAGCTGGGCATACATCAGATTTGAGTTCAGCACCCCTCAATACCCCTAAAAAGCTTGTATGCCATGAATTAACACCATTTGCCTTCAGCACTTTAAATATCCACATTTTTCACAAATTTTGCCTAGTCTAAATCTAAATTTGCCCCAGGGGTCCTTAATCCGCCCCTGTACTTCAATCTTCCAAAAAATTGGTAATTTGTGAACTTTTATTTCTTTTAGAACCTTGTAGAACCTTGTAGTTGCGTTGTGGTGGGGGGAAAAAAAGGGATATTGCCCCTCCTTACAATTTGAATTTGTCGGTGACGTCCCAGCTAACAATATAACGTTGTGACAACGTCGTACGCGAACGTCCTGAGAACGCCGATTTGTAGACACCTGAGAACGTTGTCACAACGTCCCGGGAAAGTTATTTTAACGTTGTCACAACGTAGCGTACAACGTTGTCACAACATTGTGACAACGTTTTATTAAGGTTGTGTGTCAACGTTGTGGCACAACGTTAAAATACGTTCTAATAATATATTTGCTAGCGATTCACCAACGTCGAAAACGCAAACCGAATCGACGTTGAAATGTCGACGTTGCTACGACGTCCATATATGCGACGTAAATAACATATATTTCTCGCATGGATTTGCTTTATTTATACATGTACCTTGGAATATAAAGCACTACGATCAGACAAAGTACTTTATTGTTCACAAAACGATTGAATCCTACAGTTTAACCATTGAAAATGTAATTATATATAGAAGTATATGCTCTCTCTCTCTCTCTAATATATATAGATCAATATATATATATATATATATCAATATATATGTGACCGGATCAACCGTCACACGTTTAATTATTATTATGATCTAGTTTAACTGGATTTAAGTTGTTTGTTAAGTTAGTTACTTGCTAAGTCATCTACATTCTCTAGTTTCCTTACACACCTAGCTGTTTGTGGTTGATTAGCGTAGTCATGGTCTACGGCAACGCACTTCCTTTGCCTAAATCCTGTTATTGTAGAATATGTTTAGTCATTTCCCTATTTCAGCTTTATTGTGGTTTCCCAACCCAGAATTGTGACCTTATTTGGTTAAGTATACTGTTTACTACCTTTCCAAACGTTACTATAAATTAGGAGCAGTGAACCATGAAAGTTAAGTTATCACAGTTGATTCAGTTGATTTACGATCGCCAGTTCTCCAGACTGTAGACGAGCGCATTATGTTACAAGTCAGTCTACCCTAATAATCCTCCGTCAATAATCCCCTCGCCTGCCTTTTCTACCCCCCCCCCCCTACGGGAATTTCTCCATCCATGGTGCCCAGACCTCGCACGCCGTGGCCGTGTATTTTTGTTTTGCAAACAATTCACAATTTCCAAAAGCCGTTTCGTCGAAGAAATGTTTGAACGTTATCTCGGCCAATATTTAACCGATTTAAACTCTGAAAACAGATTTGAAATTAGCGAGTCAACATATCTCGATCAATATTTAACCGTTTTCAATTCTGAAAACAGATTTGGAATTAGCGAGTCAAAATACATCACATATGTGTCTACTATATAATACGAGAACGTGAATACCCTTCGTAAAAATGGTTTATGTACTTAGAAAGTTAGTCGGCTTTGTCGGCTATGATTATCTCGATCAATATATAACCATTTTCAATTCTGAAAACAGATTTGGAATTAGCGAGTCAATGCCTTTGATGAGGCAAGATTTGCATGAGAACGCTTTTGGTGAAACGAAACGAAATATATATATACGCCTTAGATGAGGCAAGATTTGCATGAGAACGCTTTTGGTGAAGCGAAGTTTATTATATGCCTTTGATGAGGAACGATTTGCATGAAAACGCTTTTGGTGAAGCGAAAAAAAGAAAATAAATAAATCAATAAAAAAATAAAAAATAAAAAATAAAAATAAATAAAATAAAAAATAAATCAATAAAAAATAAATCAATATATATGCCTTAGATGAGGCAAGATTGGCATGAGCACGCCTTTGGGTGAAGCGAAGCCAAATATAATATACGTCTTAGATGAGGCAAGATTTGCACGAGCACGCTTTTGGTGAAGCGAAGTTTACTATATATGCCTTTTGATGACGCACGATTTGCATGGGAACGCACTTATATACACTGCTGTATAGTGAATACGGGAGAGATTGGAGTAGAAAGATGATACATGGATTGTCAAGCTCATATCCTCATAAAATGATTCTGAGTCCTTGACAGGAATCGAACCTGTAACTTGATTGCTTCTAACCATTGAGCTACCGAGACTCAGATGGAGAGTGAAGCTGGTTACAATTTCAACATAATACATTCGGTTGAATACAGTACTGCCTATAGCATGTAGCTTGCATTCACTACAGCAATGTATATATATTAACACATCCAAGCATTACTGATATAATATAATTAATATGCCTTTTCAGTATAGTTTTTTGGTTAGGGTTGGTACTTTGGTAAGGTAATTATATTAGGATTAGCATTTCGTTGAATTATAAAAGACTCTTGACTTGAGTGACGAAGGGCTTTCGCTCGAAACGTTGAATGTCTGAGACCTGTTACACACTATTTTGGCAGTGCACCAACCTTTAAAAGATCTGTATTTCTGACTACAATGTACAGTACGTTGAACAATATTTTATCTTCAATAAAACAACCATAAGATGTAAGATGTAAGACCGTAAGATGTGGAAAATGATTACAGCAAACCCATGTAACCCACTGAATGACTTATTGCCATGCAAGAGAACTCGTATACTGAGAGAACGAGGCCATGACTATATACTTCCTAAAGTAAGAACTGATCGCTTTAAACGAACGTTTATTAATAGATGCCTCTTCAACTTTATTTAATATAATATTAATTATTCTTGTTTATACATATACATATATATATATAAATATTTATATATATTAACTTACTTATTTCTGTAAAACTATCACGTTTGTTGATGGTTTCCTTGTTGATTGAGGATTAATAAAGACTACTACAACCATGTCATGTTATTGTTTGTTAGTTGTAACTTGTATAGTCTGCATTGTGATTGTTCAGAAATCTTTAGACAAATTTTGAAATACTTAACCGAGAGAGTTGTACTATATACATTCTGGATTGGGAAAAGTTTAGACATTATTAATAATAATAATAAAAATACAACACTGGTATTGACGGGGTCCTGTTTCCAAACAAATTACAATTATTATTTATTACAATATAAATTTATTACACATACTGTATTCATATATATGTACAATATGTTACAAAAACTAATTATAACTTGAAAGTTGCATAAATCCTACAAATGTAGTATTGGCAATTAAGGCAATAGATATTAGATAATGCTCTTACATGTATGCAATGAACAAATTCATTGAGATTAAAATAGTTCTTTAGAAATGGTGGTAAAATGCCTTCAAGACATTTCTTAACTAACATGGTACCAATCCTAGGGTTCCTATGAACCGATCAGTTTCATGTCTATCCAGATGCGGGAGCCTGTATGATAGGTAGGTACCCTACTGTAGTTTTCTCCGGGTTGACTGTGCTCGCCTTTTGGTTGTACAATGTCCAGGAAGGCATTGGTTCGTGAGATGACCGGGACAAGATGAATGCCATGTCAGTTGCGTGCGCATTCTGTGCTGAAGGACATTCCTCAGGTGACTGTGTGAAACAATCAGCTGCGATCACACCACTGAATGGACGCTCAGTGATTATATCAAAACTGAATATGGCATTGGATTCCCCATATATGAAAACCTATAGAAGCACATTTCATTCAAGTTTCTACCTTGTTTAGTCAAAAAGATATGAACATAAATACATTTCAGCCCGTCGTTGGCGGCCATCTTGGATTTCTCAATTTTAAGGCATTATCGGCCATTTTTGAGCTGGGCATACATCAGATTTGAGTTCAGCACCCCTCAATACCCCTAAAAAGCTTGTATGCCATGAATTAACACCATTTGCCTTCAGCACTTTAAATATCCACATTTTCACAAATTTTGCCTAGTCTAAATCTAAATTTGCCCCAGGGGTCCTTAATCCGCCCCTGTACTTCAATCTTCCAAAAATTGGTAATTTGTGAACTTTTATTTCTTTTAGAACCTTGTAGAACCTTGTAGTTGCGTTGTGGTGGGGGGAAAAAAGGGATATTGCCCCTCCTTACAATTTGATTTGTCGGTGACGTCCCAGCTAACAATATAACGTTGTGACAACGTCGTACGCGAACGTCCTGAGAACGCCGATTTGTAGACACCTGAGAACGTTGTCACAACGTCCCGGGAAAGTTATTTTAACGTTGTCACAACGTAGCGTACAACGTTGTCACAACATTGTGACAACGTTTTATTAAGGTTGTGTGTCAACGTTGTGGCACAACGTTAAAATACGTTCTAATAATATATTTGCTAGCGATTCACCAACGTCGAAAACGCAAACCGAATCGACGTTGAAATGTCGACGTTGCTACGACGTCCATATATGCGACGTAAATAACATATATTTCTCGCATGGATTTGCTTTATTTATACATGTACCTTGGAATATAAAGCACTACGATCAGACAAAGTACTTTATTGTTCACAAAACGATTGAATCCTACAGTTTAACCATTGAAAATGTAATTATATATAGAAGTATATGCTCTCTCTCTCTCTCTAATATATATAGATCAATATATATATATATATATATCAATATATATGTGACCGGATCAACCGTCACACGTTTAATTATTATTATGATCTAGTTTAACTGGATTTAAGTTGTTTGTTAAGTTAGTTACTTGCTAAGTCATCTACATTCTCTAGTTTCCTTACACACCTAGCTGTTTGTGGTTGATTAGCGTAGTCATGGTCTACGGCAACGCACTTCCTTTGCCTAAATCCTGTTATTGTAGAATATGTTTAGTCATTTCCCTATTTCAGCTTTATTGTGGTTTCCCAACCCAGAATTGTGACCTTATTTGGTTAAGTATACTGTTTACTACCTTTCCAAACGTTACTATAAATTAGGAGCAGTGAACCATGAAAGTTAAGTTATCACAGTTGATTCAGTTGATTTACGATCGCCAGTTCTCCAGACTGTAGACGAGCGCATTATGTTACAAGTCAGTCTACCCTAATAATCCTCCGTCAATAATCCCCTCGCCTGCCTTTTCTACCCCCCCCCCCCTACGGGAATTTCTCCATCCATGGTGCCCAGACCTCGCACGCCGTGGCCGTGTATTTTTGTTTTGCAAACAATTCACAATTTCCAAAAGCCGTTTCGTCGAAGAAATGTTTGAACGTTATCTCGGCCAATATTTAACCGATTTAAACTCTGAAAACAGATTTGAAATTAGCGAGTCAACATATCTCGATCAATATTTAACCGTTTTTCAATTCTGAAAACAGATTTGGAATTAGCGAGTCAAAATACATCACATATGTGTCTACTATATAATACGAGAACGTGAATACCCTTCGTAAAAATGGTTTATGTACTTAGAAAGTTAGTCGGCTTTGTCGGCTATGATTATCTCGATCAATATATAACCATTTTCAATTCTGAAAACAGATTTGGAATTAGCGAGTCAATGCCTTTGATGAGGCAAGATTTGCATGAGAACGCTTTTGGTGAAACGAAACGAAATATATATATACGCCTTAGATGCAAGATTTGCATGAGAACGCTTTTGGTGAAGCGAAATTTACTATATGCCTTTGATGAGGAACGATTTGCATGACAACGCTTTTGGTGAAGCGAAAAAAAAAAAAAAAATAATAAAATAAATAAAAAATATAAAAAAATAAAAATAAAAATAAAAATAAATAAATAAATAAAAAATAAATAAATATATATATGCCTTAGATGAGGCAAGATTGGCATGAGCACGCCTTTGGGTGAAGTGAAGCCAAATATAATATACGTCTTAGATGAGGCAAGATTTGCACGAGCACGCTTTTGGTGAAGCCAAGTTTAATATATATGCCTTTTGATGACGCACGATTTGCATGGGAACGCACTTATATACACTGCTGTATAGTGAATACGGGAGAGATTGGAGTAGAAAGATGATACATGGATTGTCAAGCTCATATCCTCATAAAATGATTCTGAGTCCTTGACAGGAATCGAACCTGTAACTTGATTGCTTCTAACCATTGAGCTACCGAGACTCAGATGGAGAGTGAAGCTGGTTACAATTTCAACATAATACATTCGGTTGAATACAGTACTGCCTATAGCATGTAGCTTGCATTCACTACAGCAATGTATATATATTAACACATCCAAGCATTACTGATATAATATAATTAATATGCCTTTTCAGTATAGTTTTTTGGTTAGGGTTGGTACTTTGGTAAGGTAATTATATTAGGATTAGCATTTCGTTGAATTATAAAAGACTCTTGACTTGAGTGACGAAGGGCTTTCGCTCGAAACGTTGAATGTCTGAGACCTGTTACACACTATTTTGGCAGTGCACCAACCTTTAAAAGATCTGTATTTCTGACTACAATGTACAGTACGTTGAACAATATTTTATCTTCAATAAAACAACCATAAGATGTAAGATGTAAGACCGTAAGATGTGGAAAATGATTACAGCAAACCCATGTAACCCACTGAATGACTTATTGCCATGCAAGAGAACTCGTATACTGAGAGAACGAGGCCATGACTATATACTTCCTAAAGTAAGAACTGATCGCTTTAAACGAACGTTTATTAATAGATGCCTCTTCAACTTTATTTAATATAATATTAATTATTCTTGTTTATACATATACATATATATATATAAATATTTATATATATTAACTTACTTATTTCTGTAAAACTATCACGTTTGTTGATGGTTTCCTTGTTGATTGAGGATTAATAAAGACTACTACAACCATGTCATGTTATTGTTTGTTAGTTGTAACTTGTATAGTCTGCATTGTGATTGTTCAGAAATCTTTAGACAAATTTTGAAATACTTAACCGAGAGAGTTGTACTATATACATTCTGGATTGGGAAAAGTTTAGACATTATTAATAATAATAATAAAAATACAACACTGGTATTGACGGGGTCCTGTTTCCAAACAAATTACAATTATTATTTATTACAATATAAATTTATTACACATACTGTATTCATATATATGTACAATATGTTACAAAAACTAATTATAACTTGAAAGTTGCATAAATCCTACAAATGTAGTATTGGCAATTAAGGCAATAGATATTAGATAATGCTCTTACATGTATGCAATGAACAAATTCATTGAGATTAAAATAGTTCTTTAGAAATGGTGGTAAAATGCCTTCAAGACATTTCTTAACTAACATGGTACCAATCCTAGGGTTCCTATGAACCGATCAGTTTCATGTCTGTCCCAGATGCGGGAGCCTGTATGATAGGTAGGTACCCTACTGTAGTTTTCTCCGGGTTGACTGTGCTCGCCTTTTGGTTGTACAATGTCCAGGAAGGCATTGGTTCGTGAGATGACCGGGACAAGATGAATGCCATGTCAGTTGCGTGCGCATTCTGTGCTGAAGGACATTCCTCAGGTGACTGTGTGAAACAATCAGCTGCGATCACACCACTGAATGGACGCTCAGTGATTATATCAAAACTGAATATGGCATTGGATTCCCCATATATGAAAACCTATAGAAGCACATTTCATTCAAGTTTCTACCTTGTTTAGTCAAAAAGATATGAACATAAATACATTTCAGCCCGTCGTTGGCGGCCATCTTGGATTTCTCAATTTTAAGGCATTATCGGCCATTTTTGAGCTGGGCATACATCAGATTTGAGTTCAGCACCCCTCAATACCCCTAAAAAGCTTGTATGCCATGAATTAACACCATTTGCCTTCAGCACTTTAAATATCCACATTTTCACAAATTTTGCCTAGTCTAAATCTAAATTTGCCCCAGGGGTCCTTAATCCGCCCCTGTACTTCAATCTTCCAAAAATTGGTAATTTGTGAACTTTTATTTCTTTTAGAACCTTGTAGAACCTTGTAGTTGCGTTGTGGTGGGGGAAAAAAGGGATATTGCCCCTCCTTACAATTTGATTTGTCGGTGACGTCCCAGCTAACAATATAACGTTGTGACAACGTCGTACGCGAACGTCCTGAGAACGCCGATTTGTAGACACCTGAGAACGTTGTCACAACGTCCCGGGAAAGTTATTTTAACGTTGTCACAACGTAGCGTACAACGTTGTCACAACATTGTGACAACGTTTTATTAAGGTTGTGTGTCAACGTTGTGGCACAACGTTAAAATACGTTCTAATAATATATTTGCTAGCGATTCACCAACGTCGAAAACGCAAACCGAATCGACGTTGAAATGTCGACGTTGCTACGACGTCCATATATGCGACGTAAATAACATATATTTCTCGCATGGATTTGCTTTATTTATACATGTACCTTGGAATATAAAGCACTACGATCAGACAAAGTACTTTATTGTTCACAAAACGATTGAATCCTACAGTTTAACCATTGAAAATGTAATTATATATAGAAGTATATGCTCTCTCTCTCTAATATATATAGATCAATATATATATATATATATAGATCAATATATATGTGACCGGATCAACCGTCACACGTTTAATTATTATTATGATCTAGTTTAACTGGATTTAAGTTGTTTGTTAAGTTAGTTACTTGCTAAGTCATCTACATTCTCTAGTTTCCTTACACACCTAGCTGTTTGTGGTTGATTAGCGTAGTCATGGTCTACGGCAACGCACTTCCTTTGCCTAAATCCTGTTATTGTAGAATATGTTTAGTCATTTCCCTATTTCAGCTTTATTGTGGTTTCCCAACCCAGAATTGTGACCTTATTTGGTTAAGTATACTGTTTACTACCTTTCCAAACGTTACTATAAATTAGGAGCAGTGAACCATGAAAGTTAAGTTATCACAGTTGATTCAGTTGATTTACGATCGCCAGTTCTCCAGACTGTAGACGAGCGCATTATGTTACAAGTCAGTCTACCCTAATAATCCTCCGTCAATAATCCCCTCGCCTGCCTTTTCTACCCCCCCCCCCTACGGGAATTTCTCCATCCATGGTGCCCAGACCTCGCACGCCGTGGCCGTGTATTTTTGTTTTGCAAACAATTCACAATTTCCAAAAGCCGTTTCGTCGAAGAAATGTTTGAACGTTATCTCGGCCAATATTTAACCGATTTAAACTCTGAAAACAGATTTGAAATTAGCGAGTCAACATATCTCGATCAATATTTAACCGTTTTCAATTCTGAAAACAGATTTGGAATTAGCGAGTCAAAATACATCACATATGTGTCTACTATATAATACGAGAACGTGAATACCCTTCGTAAAAATGGTTTATGTACTTAGAAAGTTAGTCGGCTTTGTCGGCTATGATTATCTCGATCAATATATAACCATTTTCAATTCTGAAAACAGATTTGGAATTAGCGAGTCAATGCCTTTGATGAGGCAAGATTTGCATGAGAACGCTTTTGGTGAAACGAAACGAAATATATATATACGCCTTAGATGCAAGATTTGCATGAGAACGCTTTTGGTGAAGCGAAATTTACTATATGCCTTTGATGAGGAACGATTTGCATGACAACGCTTTTGGTGAAGCGAAAAAAAAAAAATAATAATAATAATAAATAAATAAAAAATATAAAAAAAAAATAAATAAAATAAAAATAAATAAATAAATAAAAAATAAATAAATATATATATGCCTTAGATCAGGCAAGATTGGCATGAGCACGCCTTTGGGTGAAGTGAAGCCAAATATAATATACGTCTTAGATGAGGCAAGATTTGCACGAGCACGCTTTTGGTGAAGCCAAGTTTAATATATATGCCTTTTGATGACGCACGATTTGCATGGGAACGCACTTATATACACTGCTGTATAGTGAATACGGGAGAGATTGGAGTAGAAAGATGATACATGGATTGTCAAGCTCATATCCTCATAAAATGATTCTGAGTCCTTGACAGGAATCGAACCTGTAACTTGATTGCTTCTAACCATTGAGCTACCGAGACTCAGATGGAGAGTGAAGCTGGTTACAATTTCAACATAATACATTCGGTTGAATACAGTACTGCCTATAGCATGTAGCTTGCATTCACTACAGCAATGTATATATATTAACACATCCAAGCATTACTGATATAATATAATTAATATGCCTTTTCAGTATAGTTTTTTGGTTAGGGTTGGTACTTTGGTAAGGTAATTATATTAGGATTAGCATTTCGTTGAATTATAAAAGACTCTTGACTTGAGTGACGAAGGGCTTTCGCTCGAAACGTTGAATGTCTGAGACCTGTTACACACTATTTTGGCAGTGCACCAACCTTTAAAAGATCTGTATTTCTGACTACAATGTACAGTACGTTGAACAATATTTTATCTTCAATAAAACAACCATAAGATGTAAGATGTAAGACCGTAAGATGTGGAAAATGATTACAGCAAACCCATGTAACCCACTGAATGACTTATTGCCATGCAAGAGAACTCGTATACTGAGAGAACGAGGCCATGACTATATACTTCCTAAAGTAAGAACTGATCGCTTTAAACGAACGTTTATTAATAGATGCCTCTTCAACTTTATTTAATATAATATTAATTATTCTTGTTTATACATATACATATATATATATAAATATTTATATATATTAACTTACTTATTTCTGTAAAACTATCACGTTTGTTGATGGTTTCCTTGTTGATTGAGGATTAATAAAGACTACTACAACCATGTCATGTTATTGTTTGTTAGTTGTAACTTGTATAGTCTGCATTGTGATTGTTCAGAAATCTTTAGACAAATTTTGAAATACTTAACCGAGAGAGTTGTACTATATACATTCTGGATTGGGAAAAGTTTAGACATTATTAATAATAATAATAAAAATACAACACTGGTATTGACGGGGTCCTGTTTCCAAACAAATTACAATTATTATTTATTACAATATAAATTTATTACACATACTGTATTCATATATATGTACAATATGTTACAAAAACTAATTATAACTTGAAAGTTGCATAAATCCTACAAATGTAGTATTGGCAATTAAGGCAATAGATATTAGATAATGCTCTTACATGTATGCAATGAACAAATTCATTGAGATTAAAATAGTTCTTTAGAAATGGTGGTAAAATGCCTTCAAGACATTTCTTAACTAACATGGTACCAATCCTAGGGTTCCTATGAACCGATCAGTTTCATGTCTATCCAGATGCGGGAGCCTGTATGATAGGTAGGTACCCTACTGTAGTTTTCTCCGGGTTGACTGTGCTCGCCTTTTGGTTGTACAATGTCCAGGAAGGCATTGGTTCGTGAGATGACCGGGACAAGATGAATGCCATGTCAGTTGCTGTGCGCATTCTGTGCTGAAGGACATTCCTCAGGTGACTGTGTGAAACAATCAGCTGCGATCACACCACTGAATGGACGCTCAGTGATTATATCAAAACTGAATATGGCATTGGATTCCCCATATATGAAAACCTATAGAAGCACATTTCATTCAAGTTTCTACCTTGTTTAGTCAAAAAGATATGAACATAAATACATTTCAGCCCGTCGTTGGCGGCCATCTTGGATTTCTCAATTTTAAGGCATTATCAGCCATTTTTGAGCTGGGCATACATCAGATTTGAGTTCAGCACCCCTCAATACCCCTAAAAAGCTTGTATGCCATGAATTAACACCATTTGCCTTCAGCACTTTAAATATCCACATTTTCACAAATTTTGCCTAGTCTAAATCTAAATTTGCCCCAGGGGTCCTTAATCCGCCCCTGTACTTCAATCTTCCAAAAATTGGTAATTTGTGAACTTTTATTTCTTTTAGAACCTTGTAGAACCTTGTAGTTGCGTTGTGGTGGGGGGAAAAAAAGGGATATTGCCCCTCCTTACAATTTGATTTGTCGGTGACGTCCCAGCTAACAATATAACGTTGTGACAACGTCGTACGCGAACGTCCTGAGAACGCCGATTTGTAGACACCTGAGAACGTTGTCACAACGTCCCGGGAAAGTTATTTTAACGTTGTCACAACGTAGCGTACAACGTTGTCACAACATTGTGACAACGTTTTATTAAGGTTGTGTGTCAACGTTGTGGCACAACGTTAAAATACGTTCTAATAATATATTTGCTAGCGATTCACCAACGTCGAAAACGCAAACCGAATCGACGTTGAAATGTCGACGTTGCTACGACGTCCATATATGCGACGTAAATAACATATATTTCTCGCATGGATTTGCTTTATTTATACATGTACCTTGGAATATAAAGCACTACGATCAGACAAAGTACTTTATTGTTCACAAAACGATTGAATCCTACAGTTTAACCATTGAAAATGTAATTATATATAGAAGTATATGCTCTCTCTCTCTCTAATATATATAGATCAATATATATATATATATATATCAATATATATGTGACCGGATCAACCGTCACACGTTTAATTATTATTATGATCTAGTTTAACTGGATTTAAGTTGTTTGTTAAGTTAGTTACTTGCTAAGTCATCTACATTCTCTAGTTTCCTTACACACCTAGCTGTTTGTGGTTGATTAGCGTAGTCATGGTCTACGGCAACGCACTTCCTTTGCCTAAATCCTGTTATTGTAGAATATGTTTAGTCATTTCCCTATTTCAGCTTTATTGTGGTTTCCCAACCCAGAATTGTGACCTTATTTGGTTAAGTATACTGTTTACTACCTTTCCAAACGTTACTATAAATTAGGAGCAGTGAACCATGAAAGTTAAGTTATCACAGTTGATTCAGTTGATTTACGATCGCCAGTTCTCCAGACTGTAGACGAGCGCATTATGTTACAAGTCAGTCTACCCTAATAATCCTCCGTCAATAATCCCCTCGCCTGCCTTTTCTACCCCCCCCCTACGGGAATTTCTCCATCCATGGTGCCCAGACCTCGCACGCCGTGGCCGTGTATTTTTGTTTTGCAAACAATTCACAATTTCCAAAAGCCGTTTCGTCGAAGAAATGTTTGAACGTTATCTCGGCCAATATTTAACCGATTTAAACTCTGAAAACAGATTTGAAATTAGCGAGTCAACATATCTCGATCAATATTTAACCGTTTTCAATTCTGAAAACAGATTTGGAATTAGCGAGTCAAAATACATCACATATGTGTCTACTATATAATACGAGAACGTGAATACCCTTCGTAAAAATGGTTTATGTACTTAGAAAGTTAGTCGGCTTTGTCGGCTATGATTATCTCGATCAATATATAACCATTTTCAATTCTGAAAACAGATTTGGAATTAGCGAGTCAATGCCTTTGATGAGGCAAGATTTGCATGAGAACGCTTTTGGTGAAACGAAACGAAATATATATATACGCCTTAGATGCAAGATTTGCATGAGAACGCTTTTGGTGAAGCGAAATTTACTATATGCCTTTGATGAGGAACGATTTGCATGACAACGCTTTTGGTGAAGCGAAAAAAAAAATAAAATAATAATAATAAATAAATAAAAAATATAAAAAAATAAAAATAAAAATAAAAATAAATAAATAAATAAAAAATAAATAAATATATATATGCCTTAGATGAGGCAAGATTGGCATGAGCACGCCTTTGGGTGAAGTGAAGCCAAATATAATATACGTCTTAGATGAGGCAAGATTTGCACGAGCACGCTTTTGGTGAAGCCAAGTTTAATATATATGCCTTTTGATGACGCACGATTTGCATGGGAACGCACTTATATACACTGCTGTATAGTGAATACGGGAGAGATTGGAGTAGAAAGATGATACATGGATTGTCAAGCTCATATCCTCATAAAATGATTCTGAGTCCTTGACAGGAATCGAACCTGTAACTTGATTGCTTCTAACCATTGAGCTACCGAGACTCAGATGGAGAGTGAAGCTGGTTACAATTTCAACATAATACATTCGGTTGAATACAGTACTGCCTATAGCATGTAGCTTGCATTCACTACAGCAATGTATATATATTAACACATCCAAGCATTACTGATATAATATAATTAATATGCCTTTTCAGTATAGTTTTTTGGTTAGGGTTGGTACTTTGGTAAGGTAATTATATTAGGATTAGCATTTCGTTGAATTATAAAAGACTCTTGACTTGAGTGACGAAGGGCTTTCGCTCGAAACGTTGAATGTCTGAGACCTGTTACACACTATTTTGGCAGTGCACCAACCTTTAAAAGATCTGTATTTCTGACTACAATGTACAGTACGTTGAACAATATTTTATCTTCAATAAAACAACCATAAGATGTAAGATGTAAGACCGTAAGATGTGGAAAATGATTACAGCAAACCCATGTAACCCACTGAATGACTTATTGCCATGCAAGAGAACTCGTATACTGAGAGAACGAGGCCATGACTATATACTTCCTAAAGTAAGAACTGATCGCTTTAAACGAACGTTTATTAATAGATGCCTCTTCAACTTTATTTAATATAATATTAATTATTCTTGTTTATACATATACATATATATATAAATATTTATATATATTAACTTACTTATTTCTGTAAAACTATCACGTTTGTTGATGGTTTCCTTGTTGATTGAGGATTAATAAAGACTACTACAACCATGTCATGTTATTGTTTGTTAGTTGTAACTTGTATAGTCTGCATTGTGATTGTTCAGAAATCTTTAGACAAATTTTGAAATACTTAACCGAGAGAGTTGTACTATATACATTCTGGATTGGGAAAAGTTTAGACATTATTAATAATAATAATAAAAATACAACACTGGTATTGACGGGGTCCTGTTTCCAAACAAATTACAATTATTATTTATTACAATATAAATTTATTACACATACTGTATTCATATATATGTACAATATGTTACAAAAACTAATTATAACTTGAAAGTTGCATAAATCCTACAAATGTAGTATTGGCAATTAAGGCAATAGATATTAGATAATGCTCTTACATGTATGCAATGAACAAATTCATTGAGATTAAAATAGTTCTTTAGAAATGGTGGTAAAATGCCTTCAAGACATTTCTTAACTAACATGGTACCAATCCTAGGGTTCCTATGAACCGATCAGTTTCATGTCTGTCCAGAATGCGGGAGCCTGTATGATAGGTAGGTACCCTACTGTAGTTTTCTCCGGGTTGACTGTGCTCGCCTTTTGGTTGTACAATGTCCAGGAAGGCATTGGTTCGTGAGATGACCGGGACAAGATGAATGCCATGTCAGTTGCTGTGCGCATTCTGTGCTGAAGGACATTCCTCAGGTGACTGTGTGAAACAATCAGCTGCGATCACACCACTGAATGGACGCTCAGTGATTATATCAAAACTGAATATGGCATTGGATTCCCCATATATGAAAACCTATAGAAGCACATTTCATTCAAGTTTCTACCTTGTTTAGTCAAAAAGATATGAACATAAATACATTTCAGCCCGTCGTTGGCGGCCATCTTGGATTTCTCAATTTTAAGGCATTATCGGCCATTTTTGAGCTGGGCATACATCAGATTTGAGTTCAGCACCCCTCAATACCCCTAAAAAGCTTGTATGCCATGAATTAACACCATTTGCCTTCAGCACTTTAAATATCCACATTTTCACAAATTTTGCCTAGTCTAAATCTAAATTTGCCCCAGGGGTCCTTAATCCGCCCCTGTACTTCAATCTTCCAAAAATTGGTAATTTGTGAACTTTTATTTCTTTTAGAACCTTGTAGAACCTTGTAGTTGCGTTGTGGTGGGGGGAAAAAAGGGATATTGCCCCTCCTTACAATTTGATTTGTCGGTGACGTCCCAGCTAACAATATAACGTTGTGACAACGTCGTACGCGAACGTCCTGAGAACGCCGATTTGTAGACACCTGAGAACGTTGTCACAACGTCCCGGGAAAGTTATTTTAACGTTGTCACAACGTAGCGTACAACGTTGTCACAACATTGTGACAACGTTTTATTAAGGTTGTGTGTCAACGTTGTGGCACAACGTTAAAATACGTTCTAATAATATATTTGCTAGCGATTCACCAACGTCGAAAACGCAAACCGAATCGACGTTGAAATGTCGACGTTGCTACGACGTCCATATATGCGACGTAAATAACATATATTTCTCGCATGGATTTGCTTTATTTATACATGTACCTTGGAATATAAAGCACTACGATCAGACAAAGTACTTTATTGTTCACAAAACGATTGAATCCTACAGTTTAACCATTGAAAATGTAATTATATATAGAAGTATATGCTCTCTCTCTCTAATATATATAGATCAATATATATATATATATAGATCAATATATATGTGACCGGATCAACCGTCACACGTTTAATTATTATTATGATCTAGTTTAACTGGATTTAAGTTGTTTGTTAAGTTAGTTACTTGCTAAGTCATCTACATTCTCTAGTTTCCTTACACACCTAGCTGTTTGTGGTTGATTAGCGTAGTCATGGTCTACGGCAACGCACTTCCTTTGCCTAAATCCTGTTATTGTAGAATATGTTTAGTCATTTCCCTATTTCAGCTTTATTGTGGTTTCCCAACCCAGAATTGTGACCTTATTTGGTTAAGTATACTGTTTACTACCTTTCCAAACGTTACTATAAATTAGGAGCAGTGAACCATGAAAGTTAAGTTATCACAGTTGATTCAGTTGATTTACGATCGCCAGTTCTCCAGACTGTAGACGAGCGCATTATGTTACAAGTCAGTCTACCCTAATAATCCTCCGTCAATAATCCCCTCGCCTGCCTTTTCTACCCCCCCCCCCCCTACGGGAATTTCTCCATCCATGGTGCCCAGACCTCGCACGCCGTGGCCGTGTATTTTTGTTTTGCAAACAATTCACAATTTCCAAAAGCCGTTTCGTCGAAGAAATGTTTGAACGTTATCTCGGCCAATATTTAACCGATTTAAACTCTGAAAACAGATTTGAAATTAGCGAGTCAACATATCTCGATCAATATTTAACCGTTTTCAATTCTGAAAACAGATTTGGAATTAGCGAGTCAAAATACATCACATATGTGTCTACTATATAATACGAGAACGTGAATACCCTTCGTAAAAATGGTTTATGTACTTAGAAAGTTAGTCGGCTTTGTCGGCTATGATTATCTCGATCAATATATAACCATTTTCAATTCTGAAAACAGATTTGGAATTAGCGAGTCAATGCCTTTGATGAGGCAAGATTTGCATGAGAACGCTTTTGGTGAAACGAAACGAAATATATATATACGCCTTAGATGCAAGATTTGCATGAGAACGCTTTTGGTGAAGCGAAATTTACTATATGCCTTTGATGAGGAACGATTTGCATGACAACGCTTTTGGTGAAGCGAAAAAAAAAAAATAATAATAATAATAAATAAATAAAAAATATAAAAAAAAAATAAATAAAATAAAAATAAATAAATAAATAAAAAATAAATAAATATATATATGCCTTAGATCAGGCAAGATTGGCATGAGCACGCCTTTGGGTGAAGTGAAGCCAAATATAATATACGTCTTAGATGAGGCAAGATTTGCACGAGCACGCTTTTGGTGAAGCCAAGTTTAATATATATGCCTTTTGATGACGCACGATTTGCATGGGAACGCACTTATATACACTGCTGTATAGTGAATACGGGAGAGATTGGAGTAGAAAGATGATACATGGATTGTCAAGCTCATATCCTCATAAAATGATTCTGAGTCCTTGACAGGAATCGAACCTGTAACTTGATTGCTTCTAACCATTGAGCTACCGAGACTCAGATGGAGAGTGAAGCTGGTTACAATTTCAACATAATACATTCGGTTGAATACAGTACTGCCTATAGCATGTAGCTTGCATTCACTACAGCAATGTATATATATTAACACATCCAAGCATTACTGATATAATATAATTAATATGCCTTTTCAGTATAGTTTTTTGGTTAGGGTTGGTACTTTGGTAAGGTAATTATATTAGGATTAGCATTTCGTTGAATTATAAAAGACTCTTGACTTGAGTGACGAAGGGCTTTCGCTCGAAACGTTGAATGTCTGAGACCTGTTACACACTATTTTGGCAGTGCACCAACCTTTAAAAGATCTGTATTTCTGACTACAATGTACAGTACGTTGAACAATATTTTATCTTCAATAAAACAACCATAAGATGTAAGATGTAAGACCGTAAGATGTGGAAAATGATTACAGCAAACCCATGTAACCCACTGAATGACTTATTGCCATGCAAGAGAACTCGTATACTGAGAGAACGAGGCCATGACTATATACTTCCTAAAGTAAGAACTGATCGCTTTAAACGAACGTTTATTAATAGATGCCTCTTCAACTTTATTTAATATAATATTAATTATTCTTGTTTATACATATACATATATATATATAAATATTTATATATATTAACTTACTTATTTCTGTAAAACTATCACGTTTGTTGATGGTTTCCTTGTTGATTGAGGATTAATAAAGACTACTACAACCATGTCATGTTATTGTTTGTTAGTTGTAACTTGTATAGTCTGCATTGTGATTGTTCAGAAATCTTTAGACAAATTTTGAAATACTTAACCGAGAGAGTTGTACTATATACATTCTGGATTGGGAAAAGTTTAGACATTATTAATAATAATAATAAAAATACAACACTGGTATTGACGGGGTCCTGTTTCCAAACAAATTACAATTATTATTTATTACAATATAAATTTATTACACATACTGTATTCATATATATGTACAATATGTTACAAAAACTAATTATAACTTGAAAGTTGCATAAATCCTACAAATGTAGTATTGGCAATTAAGGCAATAGATATTAGATAATGCTCTTACATGTATGCAATGAACAAATTCATTGAGATTAAAATAGTTCTTTAGAAATGGTGGTAAAATGCCTTCAAGACATTTCTTAACTAACATGGTACCAATCCTAGGGTTCCTATGAACCGATCAGTTTCATGTCTGTCCAGACTTAGGAAAGGTCAGTTTCTCTGCCCTGCATTGAGACCTCAAGAGCATCTATCCTCGCCAACAATCGGGATAGAATCCCTAATACTGTATTAAAACCAAATTGATGCCCCATACATTTGCACTATATGCACCCCTAGACATTTGAATGATAAAGAGAATGCACTTTCTTCCTTCATTCTTTAACAGTCTTTGGTGTCTTTTTATAGTTGATTATTTCATGAATCACAAGGTCGGTGAGAAGGGGGGACAAAATAGCCTGGGACCTTGCAAGAGGCCCGTCCGCATCGCCACATCAATCACTTGTGACTGGTGTAATCTGCAGACCAATGAAATGTTGCAACCATTTTGCATACCTAACACAAAGTACCAGTTCATCTCAACACTGTTCCCCAATTCCGTCGAATACTGTGAATTAT
Organism: Chrysogorgia sp. JL179-B06; assembly: GCA_035772405.1. Classification (NCBI taxonomy): domain Eukaryota; kingdom Metazoa; phylum Cnidaria; class Anthozoa; order Scleralcyonacea; family Chrysogorgiidae; genus Chrysogorgia; species Chrysogorgia sp. JL179-B06. Next base: position 596,921 of record JAYKKM010000078.1, on the reverse strand, counting down.
TGAACGGAGGTGTCCAAAACAAAAATTATTGAACGCTGATGACGTCACTAGGACAAAGTGCATAACTACAGTACTGTATTACAGTAGTAAATTAGATGACGGAGGCGATTACTTGGGTTGGCAAATAATTTACCGCATTTATCACATGTGTAAGACATGTTTACCCAGCGATGGTCGTGCTCAAAATAACGCAACTTTTTTATTTTAGCCTTATTTATGTTTAATTAGTGGCACTCCTGTAATTTTCAATGACTATTTAGAACTATCGGAGGACTATTTGGGGCTACATGAGGACTATTTAAGACTATCGGAGGACTATTTAGGACTTAGGAAGACTATTTAGGACTATCGGAGGACTATTTGGGACTATTGCAGGACTAGCGGAGGACTATTTGGGACTATTGCAGGACTATCTGAGGACTATTTAGGACTATCGGAGGACTACTTAGGACTACAGGAGGACTATTTAGGACTATATGAAGACTACTTAGGACTATAGGATGACTATTTAGGACTATTGGAGGACTATTTAGGACTATTGGAGGACATTTAGGACTATCGGAGGACTATTTAGGAGGACAATTTAGGACTATAGGAAGACTATTTAGGACTATAGGATGACTATTTAAGACTATAGGAGGACTTAGCGCCCCCACAATAACCCCAGAGTACGGCCAAAAACAATCACACCCGGGAAACTACCCAACACAGTAAACACAAGAAACTACGGTGAAACACTGCAAGTAAAGTATTGGCTCTGCATTACCATCGAGCTTTATATATAAGCGCAGTGCTTGTTATTAATTTGAGTCCCCCATGCTTACATCGCAATTGGTTATCGTGGGCGTTAATACGTTTAGACGCTTCCTGGCCCGAATAAGTGTCCATCGAGACATTTGAGACGATGTTTATTTAGTCGCCCAAATTGCTTTGAAACCGAATTTATCTAGTTAATATAAATTGGCGCTATTTGTCTAGGTTTGCAATCACGTTGGTTTTCTTCCTGTCCCACCGTTCGGTATCTCGACATAAATAATATTCACTGTAATCGTGTCAATATAAGGTGAATCGTTCGGCTGGATCACTCGTTCGGCTGGATCACTCGTTCGATTTCGTCTCTTTCGACAGTCAATCGCTTTCTAGACATGAACGGCAGCGAAATGGGATACTCAAGTTGCGTCGAATTCATAACAAACCACACGACCAAGTCAATTATTAAACACCTGATGTAAACGTTTCAGCTATATACCCACACTTGCAAATCATTCAACTAAAATATTAAAATATTCACAAACACATACAATACGCGTGCGTGCGTCACGCATGCGTTGCTCGACCAATCAGCGCGCGGCGGCATCCCTTTGTGCGCTATATGGGGGGTTACCTACTACTTCATCCCCCAGAATGATTCAGTGTGGAATTCCCCTAAGGTTGAACCGCCCCTTACAAAAAAAAATCCTATAGGATCCTATAGGAATTACTATATGAAAAAAAAACTCATTTACCATTTGCTTTAGGAATTTAGAATTCCTATAGGAAATTTAATAAAGAACTTCATGTAGGAATTCCTATTTAGTATTTGAAATTTAGAAATACACCTTCTTTGAAGTTGGTTTGAGGTGCAGTATATGAAAAAACGTTGCTTGGCAAATAGACACTTAATGCAATTAAAGCTGTGCTTTGCAAAAAGTTGCATAATTAAAACTGAGAACTTCAGTCATCAGCTTGGTAGATACGACCATATAGCTTGCATGTTTAAATAGTGGTTCTTAATAAAAAAAGTAAAAGACTTGTTCTCAATTAAAATATTCAATTATACTACAAGAACATCAAATAAACAAACTCAACTTGCAGTATCCAAGAATCACCGTGTCTTTTTAATTTATATTTCGATTATGTATTGAAGGTAGCAGCTAACGAAATTGACCAATGCTTTCCAGAAGGCTGGGGAATAGATGGTTTGTACGAAATACCGCATCTATGTACTAACCGCAAACAATGACGCAATGGCAAAATGAGAGGAGTAGAAACCATACGCTGGATACTGTATGCGGACGACGTTGTTTTGTTCTGTAAGAATGTCGGCGAAGCGAAAGCAATCCTGAATATTATCAACAACACCTGCAGGCGTTTCGGTCTGAGTGTTTCGTTTAGTAAAACCAAAACACAAGCATTTAACAATATACATCTTGCAGAAAAGCCGTCATTGTTTAGCATCGACGAAGAGAAAGTTGAAAATGTATGCGACTTCGTTTACCTTGGGCAGATGATATCAAATAGAGAAGAGACATGCTACACTGAACTACGGATTTCACGAGCGGTTGCCAAATTTAATGAACTGCGTAAAGTATTATGCGATAGGAATATCAACATGGGAACGAGGAGGAAGATATTGGAGGGGTGTGTCAGATCGCACCTTACGTATAGAACACAGGCGATGTCACTAAAAGAAGCAGAGTTGCAGAGATTGGAAACGTGCTGGCGTCAATGTTTGAGAAATATGGTGAGAAATGGGTGGCGGAGAATTGTGATGCAGCATTTAAAATATATAGCGCACGTCTGCCATCAACCAAATGACGATATCACTAAGAAACTGTTATGCTCCTCACCATCTCGTGCCTGCTACCGTGATCCGTGGATTGAAATATCCAAAATACTTGGCGTGTCAATCGAACAAGCTAAACGGACAACCCAATCGAGAGAGAATTTCGCTGAGCTGCTTCATTGCCGATTTGGGTGGAAGAGCTCAACTCTATAACGAATATATCGTTGCATGGAGGATTACTCAGGATCAGGAGGATTAAAGAGAATCATAATTTGTGTCGTATAACGTTTAAAGGAGAGGCTCAATGAAGCGCCTCAATGAACAGCCTAGACAATATCAGGAGCTCAGTTTACCAATCCCAAATAATTTGCTAAAAGTTCTATCCTATCAGGTTTTAAATTCATATCAGAACCGATCTTTTTTACAAATTTCTACTGAAATTTCAATGAACATTATCAACAATGACAATTTTTAGAAACACATAATTTAATGTTTCTATATTATAATTTAATATAAATAATGTACACATCTATATGCAACTATATTAATGAACTATTATATACATATTGTAATATAATCAGACATTCTTAATAATTACATATTTATACAGGGTAACCTTTTCAGCAAGTATCCATGCTGTTATCAATAAGGGCCCTGTGTACTTCTACAAACTACATACTAAAAACTATATATATATATTTAATAATTAATCGATAATAATTAATAATCTTAATGGATTTATATTCATTCTGGCTAATACCAGACAAACTGTTACAGAATAAATATCTGGAACACTGGCCCTTTCTCGATATACATGTATGAGCAACCCAAATGTAAAATTATTATAGCATCAACCCAAGTCAGTTGGTTTGTATTTCGGTTGTTCATATATCGAGAAAGCGCCGGAAAACTTCCCTACAAAAAATTATCCTGAAATTGTTGTCAAAGATATGTTGAAAATTATTTTCAAATACAAAATACCCAAAGTATATAATGGGTCAACAAAATAACTCCTAGGTACATACACTCCTACAATAACTCGAACAAGTAGAGAAAAATTTACTTGCATGGCCCAACTGGGATTCAGACCCACAACCTGTGGTTTTCTAGTCTGATGTTCTACTGACTGAGCAAAAGGGTGAGTTAGGAGCAGGTCATGGAATGATGCATGGTACTTGGGTTTTTGACATTTCAAAACTGAAAGTCAATAGAGCATCGAACTACCAAACCAAAGGCTCCAATCTCAGCCAGGCCAAGTTTTCTCTACTTGTCCAGTATGGTTCGGCTCTCGGAGAATTACTTAATAATAATAATATTATACATATATAATAATATAATAATTTAATTCTAGTGCATTACAAAAAATTCTCAATGCCCTTACAGTTACAATGCTAAAAAAGTTACAAGAGGATATTCAGAATAAAATAAGAAACTAAGATAAATGATAATACACAATCTTAATAATATCCATTAGGAATTAAAAAGATAAGTTTTAAGTTTTGTTTTAAAAATATCAACAGAAACGGAGGATCGAATTTCTTTAGGTAAGTCATTCCAAAGCCTCGGTGCACAGTTCGAAAAAGACCGGCCACCATAATTCTCTGTTTTATACAGAGGAACATTGAGTTTATTAAAATCATTAAAATTTGATCGTAGAAGACTGGAAGGCTTATGGATAGAGAGAATCTCAGCTAGGTATTTAGGACCAAATCCATTCAAAACTTTATATGTGATTAGGAGTACTTTAAAAATGATACGCTTAGGAACAGGAAGCCAATGTAGCTTTCGTAGGATCGGTGAAATATGGTCTGTTTTTCGAATTTTTGTCACAAGTCTGGCAGCAGAATTCTGGATCCGTTGGAGTTTCGAGATATCCTTATCAGGAAGGCCAATAAGCAGGCTATTGCAGTAGTCCAGTTTGGACGTAACAAATGCATGAACCAACTTTTCGGCACTGGAAGGATCAAGATACGAACTGATTTGACCTAAGCGTTTGATGGAGAAAGATGCCGACTTACAAAGTCTTTTAACATGACAAGACATCGTCAGGAAGTGATCTAGATAAACACCAAGGTTCCTTACTTCCAATGATGGCGAGATTAGTGAGTCTCCAACACTTACTTGTGAGATAGGGTCATGGCGCAGATAGCGTGAGCTAAAATGGACAACCTCTGTTTTTGAAGCATTGCATACAAGCTTGTTGTTCTCCATCCAAGTCATGACATCTTTGGTACATTTCTCAAGTGTTTCCAACGCAGCTGGCCTTTCAGATTTTTCCATAACAAGATACATTTGAGTATCATCTGCATAGACCATCAATTGCAAACCGTGTGCAGTGATGATATGCTCAATCAAGGAGACATATAATGAAAAAAGCATTGGACCTAGCACGGATCCTTGAGGGACACCACAGATCAGGTTATGAGTAGTAGATTCCATGGCGTCGATCACAATTGAGTGGGTACGGTTAGAAAGATATGATTTAACCCATTCCAAAACAACCCCACCAAGACCAAAGTCATTATGAAGTCTGTTTATCAAAATTCCATGATCGATCGTGTCAAATGCCGAAGAGAGATCTAATTGAATCAAAACAACATCCCTGTGACTATCGATTGCTAGGTTGATGTCGTTGAAACACGGAGTAGGGCTGTTTCAGTACTATGATGTGCTCTATAGGCCGACTGCCTAGCAGGGTAAAGCTGGTTAGCATCAAGATGATCATTCAGCTGAATAGCAACCACATGTTCCACAGTTTTAGACAAGAAGGATAGATTGGTGATCTGCCTAAAGTTGTTTAATACTTCCGGATCCAAAGTTGACTTTTTGATTGTTGGAAGAACCAGCCCATGTTTGAATAAAGAAGGTACAACTCCCGTAGATAAAGATTGATTGATGATTGAAGTCAGCGGAACCGACAGCTTGAGCAGAGTGGTTGGAATAGGGTCAAGAGAACACGACTTAGATGGAGAATTCATAACTACATTTTTGATGAAGTCAGATGACACGGAGGAGAATGTAGTAAGTACACATGATATTGACGTAACTGAAGGAGAAACAGACAGACATTGTAGCGACGTGCTCAAACCCTGCCTCAGGGAAATGATTTTGTCACTAAAATGACCACAAAATCTGTTAGCAAGGTCCAAAGTCGAGGTATATGCCGGTAAAGGTCGTTGTGGATTCGGTTTAAAGAGTCAAGGGTTTCCATCCTCTTGCTAACCAGTAGAATATCTTTGTCTGCATCTCACTTATTGGATTTATGAATATGAATTCTCCGACAATCATCATTGTTCTTTTCTACACCTATCAATACTATATTAATTTATCTTGAATTAAATTAAATTATTTGTATCTCAAGATAATTATATATGTGGGTAATATAATCTAGTTATACCTTGTCCTGTGAATCTTTTGATTCCTCCATGCTTTTTCATGAATTTAGGGGCATGATAAACCATGCAGTGAATATGAGGCGTTATGTTTGCCTTGGCATATCCTTCACATTTTCCTCCTAGGGATGTAAAGAGATTCACCCATCTTTTTGCCTAGAATAATAATAAAAGTAATTTGTAATTAATTCAACACATTGGTTATTGATTACCAATTAAACAACAACCCCGAGTTTTCTATGCACAGATATAATCAACATGGAAGAGTCAAGTTGACCGTTTGTTGATTACATCAACAACAGCCAAGTTGTCGATTCCTTTAGCTTAATCCAGTGATCTATAATTGTTTGTAGTGAGTAGTTCAGCCAATCAGAATGCAGGATTTGTAATAGTCCTATTTGGTTTATACTACTTAACACAACAGACACAAAATAAAGTTGTGTGATAATTGTACTATACCTCTTAAAGTAATTCACACAAGAATCTTCAGATGGATCTTTTTCATTTAACATGTTGTAAATGGAATGAAAGTTCTATGAAACAAATTATGAATTGAGATGAATTACAGTAGTAAACAAATCTATTGGATGAAGTTGTGTGAATTATTTTTAATATGGTTTTGAATGGAGACCCTGGATGCAAGTGCCCAGATGGAGCCACCCACCCCTTTGAGCACTAAACTATTAATTAGGATACCTCCCAAATTTTCATCACTGTGTGGCTTGTTTGTGGTTTCATGATTTCAGTTAACTTTGAAGGTAGGGTTTCCAGCAGTTTCTTTTTGTCAGTTCCCATTAAGCTTGTAAATTCATGTGAACCACTTCCCTTGCCATTTGCATCAAGTTTTTCCCACACATTGAAAGAGATACCACAATTGTTAATCGTGCTTTTAAGAGCTACCAAATGAGTATTAACTCTGTGACAAGGAGGTTTATTCAAATTATCTTTATGGTTCCATGAAAGAGCTTCAGTGACCAAATTCCTTGTCATAACATCGGTTTATGGCAATAAAAATAAAAAGACAATTAAATGTTTATACTACATGTACATCCATATAAAATATTCATATAAGAAAGTACAGTAAAACCTGTAACTCTTAGCATTAGATGAGGTTCATCTAAAACTACATTTTCTAATGGGATATTAATCAAGGGCTGATGATCACAGGAAAATGATTTTTTTCTGGCACAATCCTTGATATCAGGTAGGGTTCTTGTGATTTCCTTTCTCCAGTAATAGTCTTCGGTCTTTGACATGTCATGTCTGGAATAATAATTTTGAATGTATATATTTTTTAAATTTTTTAAAATGTATATATTTAATACCATAATTAAAATATGTTGTCGATGGTCATCTCTGAAATTTAAGGACTAGTATATATATATATATATATATACCTGTCCTTTTTGTGAATTTTGCACCACACACATGCAAAATTTGAACTTGCAGATTTCATTCCCATAACCAGCAGAAGAAACTACATGTACAACAAAAATATCTGGTAACACATAATATTGACATTGAATATATAAGAAATAAATTTAGGGAAGACTGCAGTTTAGCATTATATTCTGTCCAATACCAGATGGTTTTATTTGTTAACGTGGGAAGTCTTTGTCTCTTAATGGTATCATAATTTATTTATTAGATATGAAAACTGTTTAGATTTCGATACTTAATAAATAAGCAATTACATATGTATAGCACCTTATAGTCTCCACCTAGATATATTTCTACTGGTACATCAGTGTCATCCACAGTTATCTTTCTTTCTCTTGCAATCCTGTTCACAGTGCTAATTAGCTTAGAAAAGGAAACACAGAGAAGGTCATAACTCTCATGACCTTTCACCACTGCGATTGTATGATTCCCTATTGATAAATGCAGAACTAGATCAGGTATTTGTAGCATAATATTCTTGTAGAAGCATATTGTACCTTCACATTGTACCTTCATTTACAGTGACTAGCCCAACCACTTCCCTATCCTCACCGTCCATCACTAATCAATTCAATAACACAGCACGTGCTGGTTGTTCAAAGTTTGATTAGTTTTAATCATGGGTTAACATAGCTTACATGAATTTTAGTATTCTGTTTGATGACTTACCAATAATTTCTATATGCAGGTGTCTGAACACAGTGATGGTTTACAGGGGTGTGGGGGTGCGCACCCCCTGGCCTTGGCCAAAGGGGGTGCCAATTGCCTTGTCAAATCCTTTTTTTTTATTTGGCAAGACAATTGTCAAACAAAAATAAAATAGAGACAATAAGATAATAGCATGATAACGTACAGTAGTTAGACATAGAGAATAGGGGGCTGTGTCACCAGACCTCTGCCATAGCTCCCTCAGTGGCTCTCCACCCTGCCTCGGTCGCACCCCACACCGCGAGCCTGATCTCACCTCGCTTGCTCAGCAACCCCCCCCCCCCCCCACCCTACCAGATCAATCTGGATCCATCACTGTCTGAACAGAGATTTTCATACATCTTTGTCTAATAGATTACATGTAAGTTTTGAACAACCACGCCCAGGTCATGTATAGTGTGATAATATTAAGTTACCGTTTGACGACATGACATCATCATCCAATATGGAATATGACATGATAACAAAGTTGGTAAGGCGAGTCATCTTTGCTCCATTTCCACTAATTTTAACCCTCGGTGGCTTTTCGTTTTCCGGCATAAACTTTTCTAAATCAATCTAAAATACACAAGATATTGATAAGCATTTCATTGTATTTTCAAACAAAGCAGTGTAATTGTTTCACCACCTGCAGGAAAAGTACTTCTTACCTTTTTCCTTATTATGTCAATAAGCTCACTTTGAAAATCTAACTGTGCACCCTCAGCCTCCCCTGGTGTTCGTGAAATACTGCAAAGCTGGTTCAGCTTGGTCTTACATTGTTTAAAATTCACCACCTGGTGCTAAAGTAAGCTCATGATAAGCGGCTTCCCCAATACAAAATTTGTCCGTTAGATAAAGAACTTGATGTACTTTGTCTTGCTCACATTCGTCCAGATCATCAAATGCTCTACAAACATTTCCAGTTTGATATCCAATCTTGTAATCATTACCACGTTGGTCCTCGAATATTACAGAATTGAGTTTTATGCCAAATGTTTGGGAAAACCAGAGGGCTTTCTCCACGTTATTCTTTAGTGTGCGAATTTTTCTTCTTTTCTGCCTTTCCTGAACGTCTATAATACGTTTTCCAGTGTTTTTTAACTCTTGTTGCTCCTCTAGCTTTTCGACATAGCAAATCAAGGAGGAATTTTCTTGCTTGATTTTCTCTATGTCAGCGTTCGTTTCTACTACTTGTTCAGAAGAGGCTTTCACATGTTCTTGAGCTTGTAATAAATCTTGATAAAGTTCTCAAGCGAACGATCAGTCGGTTATTCTCGTGCTCTATGGCTTGTTTTTCAGCTTTGAGGGTTACAATATCTCTTTCAAATTCAGCCACTCTCTTAAGTTCTCCTTGTCGTATCGCGATTTTCCTTATTGCTTCTGAATATTTAACATATACAGTTCCGGTCTTTTTTGAAAACTCTTTCACCACCTTTCCGATAAGTCTCTGTAATAAGTTTTCTATTCTCTGACAATTGTTTTTGATAAGCACTGCATGGTTTCTTGACAGAAAACAGTTTAAATATATCAATTAATTGTATCCCCAGATGCCTTTTTGAAAATTCAAGCCAACTCTTCAAGCACTTGTTGGTAACATGAATGGTGTAAACAATCTCGTCTTCCGGAACACTTTGTCTTCTGGCATATTGAAGACAGTGGTTGTTGTCCTCTTACCTTCAAGATTTCGGATCGAAATTTTGACAATGCCTTTATGAAAGATGTTATTTTATGAAACGAACTGGGGAATTTTGAATGGTCTTCTGGTGAGTGATTAATTCTTCTTGAAAGTCTTATAGTTTGTCTATTTTACAGCCATTTCATTTCCATAACATAGAGCCACCAGTTCTTTAATAGCTTGCAATGAAAGGAAAAACAAAATAATAATATTTGGGTTATATTTTTGCTCCGTTTTGTTACTTATAACTAGTAGAATCTTAAACTAACTAGGGAATTTAAAGAAAGTAAAACACTTTGTATTTATTCAGTCTTTACGAACGTTCCTTAGTGAAACTATATGTAAATTATTTCTCCATTGTTTTACACAAATGGGGAAGGCTGCTGGCGCATCGCAGGCTCATGACCGCAATATCTGCCCATGCAAGACAAGAAACTTGATTGGAGCTGTCATTAGTAGCGTTTGCCAGCAGGGCGTTCTCTTGCCACCTTTTCTTTGGGGTAGATGTTAAGATGTTCGAAACCATGGTGATCTCGCACGCAACCGGCGACGTCGCAGGTATGGCGATACCGACAAACGGCAGTTGTGAGGAGGGAGAACCTCTTGCTTCCACCGAGGATCTACGAGGCTGTGCAAATTAGACCCGGGAGGCAGCTGAATGATAATTGAATAGTTCTACGTTCATTTTCGACCAGTCCGTTATATTTCGAGCCGCTGCGTCCTGACGAAACGCTTTATCGTAATTGGCCCACGTTAGACCACGGAACTGTTTTGCCATTCGGACAATGAAGAGCTATAACCAGAGGTCGCGAGCTCGGTGGGTGCAAAAAATACTCCCGAGATGGATAAGGCTTGTACCCAGCTTAAAATCTCAGTAATTTGCCTGGTTTTCCAAGGCCCCGGGTTGATGACCAACTGACCATCGAGCAAGGTGCATGTTGTCAGTTCTTCATCGGTTGATTCTTGAATAAGAATCTGAAGATCGATAAACTGCCCTGCCAAATGGACCAGTTTTGAAGGGATAGGGATAAAACCCGGACCAATGACAAAGGGCGCAGTATTCGAGGTAGCTAGGTGGCCCAACGTGGAATGTGGGGAGGTGGACGGAGGAGATGGTAAGAAGGAAGGTAGGATTTGCATGGTAGAGGTGGCGAATGAAGGATACGAAGAAATAGCTGATGAATACACGGGCAACGCAAGCTGCGGTACTGCAGGCGAAGGTGGAACAAAAGTAGGTAGGAAGGCCGGAGCCTGAGAAATAGGCATACCTGTAGACTTGTTGAATAGTGTAGGGTAAAGAGCCAGAGGCGAGCCAACAGAGGAGGTAACAAGCTGTGGTGGGAGCCCTGATCGGGCAACGGGATTGGTAGGCGTGTTTGGTGCAGCGATAACGGACGTCGACACCACGGCATCGGGAGTGTCAACGAGATTCAAGGCAGCAGTACTTTCTCCTGTGTCAACTTCGGATATCGTGGTATTTGGCGTAGCCATTGTTGGTTGCCTGACTGTTTCGGGTAGACCTGGACATGTTCGAGTGGTACTGGTGAACTGTTGAACAATGCTTGGCCTCGTGTTGAGCAGAGCAGTCTTATATAGACCTCTGATCACGTGATCTATCACAAAGAGTTACTAGGCCTAGTCCCCATGGGCTTACGTCATACAACACGGAAAGCTCGCCGTTAACTGTATTTATTGCATAAATATATGAATAATATCAGAGGATATTTTAAGTAGGTAGTTGTCATGGATAGTAAAATATACCAAGCAGCGTTGTTGGAGCTTGCGGTCTGCGGATTTCAATCGATAGGGCTTCAATATCAGGAGAACTTAAATCTTCCCTAACTCTGCAGACAAAAATATATTTGTAATACAGACCTATAACTCCTCCTAAGAAAGTGAATTCCAGAGTTGACCAATAGGTCATTAACTTAATGTATTTTATTTCTAAGACCATTAACATTAGCTTGACAAAAATGAATATGTTTCTTGGGTAAAGTAATATCAATCGGTCCGGGATTTAACAGTAAAGCCACATCCCCAGAACGTTGCAATATAACAGCGGCCATGGCATAGCTTACGAAAGGAATAGCATTCTTGCCCAAAATCTTCACAGACGTAGTCGATGTAAACTTAACTGTCTCCATGTGAATAACTTCGCTCTAAATTCTTTATTTAAACGCACATTTACCACAAGAATTTCACTTCCAGCATTAACATGTTTATATATAGGTTCACTGAAATTGTTATACAATAACCCATCACAGATAGCCTCGAAAACCAACAACAACAAGAGCGTACGCCATACGTGATGACCCGCCATCATAGGTAGGTATCTCAGCTCAAAGAAACTTTGAACATATTGCAATACATAAACGCCACAGTCTGATGAATTTTGTTGTCCAGGCACCTTTGAATCGGCCCCATTTCCAGTCGGCATTGCCAAATTTATTGAGATCATTCTTTGGCATTACTATAAATACACACAAGTGAGTTGTCGTATTCTATAATATAACTTTGTCCAACTTAATATTATATAGGTTCGCCACATGATAAGTTATAAATGCATAGAAAATCAAAACAATCTAAGTGCTCCATTGATGTCTTCAGGCTCTCAGTGTATGTAATAAACCTGGCGAAGCTATTAAATGCGGAAAATGATCAGTTTCCATTAAGGTTTATATACAGACTTTACCATTTCAAACATCCATTTATGACGGTAAGAGTTAATACATGAAACAAACTAATCACATTACATATTAGCATATTTCCGACCCACGACAGTTACTCAAACTCCAATTTTTTCACGAACACATTCCAGTTTAAGGACCTATAGCCACAGAAAAAAAGATTGACGACGGTAAAAATGTAGTAAATTGATTGTCTCAAGTATTTTCGACTTGTTTAATTAAGCCGCTCCTAATTTTTCCGGTGTAGATTTCCATATTTGTTAAACTATTGACTACAACAACAATAACATTGACCCCTGATTGTAAGGATATGAAGCCGGATCAAAGCAGGGCAACGCATCGGAACAGCCGCTGCATTAAAAATTGTCATAATACGAATGTAATGTAATGACACATTTATATAGCACCATATACAGTAACTGTTCTATGGCGCTTTACAATTTTACAATCAAAAAATTTAACTAACAAACTAACGAGTCGCATGTTACACAAGGGAACTGATCGTCTCCCTGTTCGAACAAACTAGTCAATAACGAAAGTTAAGTTTATTAAAGGTTTACTGTTCTTCCTCGTATTCAGCAATGGCTTCAATATTGGCTTGTACATCCTGTGCAGGTTTTCTCTTCGGCTTAAACTTTGCTTCTTGTGGGTTCAGCAGTTCAGCTGGTTGTTGTACGTCACTCTGGAATTCCAGAGGATAAATGAGCTGAACAGGTCGCTCCAAACTTCCTTTCTCTGTTTGAAGCTTGACTCCTCGTACGACTCCATCTTTGCCTGTTATAAGGTGGACCATTGCCAGTTTCCAGGTGTTCCGATTCTTTTTTTCTCCTGTGATGATTACTATTTCTCCTTCAGGGCAGGTCCATTTGGAATCCTCGACACGCTTTGTGTCTTTCTCGTAGCCCGGTCAGGTACTCGAGTCCAACGATTCCAGAGGCCATCTTTCGTTGCACGTAGGAACTTAAGTCGTTTCTTCAGGTCGCACTTGGGGTAGTTGAAGTAGGAACGTGTTTGGCGTCAACACAGGCAATTGGGCGTCGTCTTCCAAATACGTTAAAGGTCGGTTATTCATGCACGTCTCCACCAATGAGCCGCTCAAACTGACTGCACCACCAAGGTGCTTTTGTAAGGTTGAAGCGCCAGTGTATTTCTGGACTGCAGAGGGTGGCGTGAAATTTCGTCTTCCCTGACTTTCTTAAACACGGAACGCGTGCATAATTAGCGTCTTAGACTCTAAGATGGAAGCTAATGCTGGATATATTAAAAATAGACAGCGCATCTTATTGGCTAACTCTAATCTGACGTTCTCTTCAGTTTTTACGGTTCTTCAAAAGTTCGTATAAACAAAGCAAAGCAATATATGCGAGATTCCAGTCTAGTTTCTTTTTACTTTAATAATTGTTTGAAATTTTTATCAATGATGGCAGAAGACAACGCAAAGGTAAGCAATAAAAATATTTATTGATGATTTATAATCGTTTTGTCTATAAATTTGTCAAAGTAAAATTATATCCACGTCGACATCTATTTATTTGATGTAAATTACTGATTTCGAAACACTGCGATCATTCTTGAATTTTACTGGTGGTCAAATCCTGAAAGAAACAAAGGTGTGGAAACGAAAACGAGAGGAATATGGAGAACAACAGGGAGACATCAGGAGAGTTAAATACAATATATAAATATGTATATAAAGCTTGCATGCAGAATTCCTACCTGATATACACACAAACTAATAAAAACCTTGCACCATATTTCTCAGTTTAAGTCCTACACTAATTAACTAAACAGTCTTCTCTTATCTACATCTAAACAGGACGCAAGGAGTATAAACTCGGATGCTTACAGAGTGACACTCATGCTGCTGGAAATGATGACTCGTCTGTTGGAGTTGCGTATTAGTATTACTTGCAAACTCACTGCATCACTTCGCCAGATGAAAACAAGACCCCTTTTCTTACTGCATAAGGTCAAGCACGTCTACAAAACATCAGCAGGCGCTACAAAAATTAATAATAATAATAACATTTATTAACGTTCCCACTGGGCTTTTCACGCTAATTTACAAAATCGAGTTAACTAGCTTATTATATCAAGTCTAATACTAAAAAACCTAAGTGCAAAAAAATTGCTCTAACAAATAATTCCTAAAATCTTTCTTAAAAATGACAATGCTTGTGCTGTCGGTAAGATCGCATGGCAATGAATTCCACAACGATACGGCCCGATACAAAAAAGACCGCTGACCAGCAGCTGACTTATACGCGGGAATATTCAACTTATCCTTATTTCGTGTATTTCTTGTATGAACCATAGAACGTGTTGTAAATCTATCAGAAAGATAGCTTGGGCTTAGCCCCTTCACGCATTTAAAAGCTAAAACACCATCTCTGAACAGCAACATCTGGCTGACAGGCAGCCAATTTAGCTCCTTAAGGACTGGTGTTACATGATCAAATTTTCTAGTGCCGCTTACAATTCTTGCTGCGAAATTTTGCACATTTTGGAGCTTACGAACATTCTTCTTGGATGTGTTTGACCAGACTGAGGAGCAATAGTACAATTTGCTAAACACCAAAGCGTTAATGATATTCAGCAAAGTCCTAGTGTCAAAAACGTACTTCATTCTACTGATCTGACTTAAACTATCTATACATGCAGAAACCGTGTTCGTGATGTGTTCATCATAACTTAATGTCGCGTCCACTTGTATCCCAAGATCTCTGACTGAAGGAACAGGCAACAACTCTTTCCCCAATAGAGTTACAAGAAATCCTGTAGGAACCCTCTGCAGCATCTGACGTGTCCCTAATAGTAACAACTTGGTCTGAACATCATGATGTTCAGCGTCTCTGTTGAATGTGATTGTCTATTCCC
The DNA here is from genome assembly GCA_035772405.1 of Chrysogorgia sp. JL179-B06. Taxonomy (NCBI): domain Eukaryota; kingdom Metazoa; phylum Cnidaria; class Anthozoa; order Scleralcyonacea; family Chrysogorgiidae; genus Chrysogorgia; species Chrysogorgia sp. JL179-B06. The sequence continues at coordinate 581,615 of JAYKKM010000078.1, read as the reverse complement.
GCTTTGATGCTCAGTAAGACACTTGTTTTTCTTCATATATGAAGTATACTGATTTAAGGCTATGCGCTTGCATATCTTTGATGCAACGAGACGGGGCGGTTATTGTTCGCCACTTCGTGGTCTCTGTCTTTCAATAACGGAATGACTTCAGATGTCTTCCAGGCAGTTGGAAACACGGACGACATTAACGACCGGTTCACCATGTCCGTAAGAGTAAAGAGAATACATGGCAAAGCATCCTTGATTACAGACATGGATATCTTGTCGTACCCAGGAGCTTTGTTTGATGGAAAGGACATCACGGTCTTTCGAATCTCTTCAGAAGATACAGAATGGAATTGAAACTTGTCGGACTCCAGGATTACTTGTGCTACAGGGGAAGTCGATGTCGTTGGCAGATTATATTCAGCAGCCAAGGACGAAGACGTCTCTGATTCTCTATTTCCAACGGAGACGAAGAATGCATTGAATTCTTCTGTTATTTCCTTAAGATCCCTCGAGTACACTGGTTGAGTGATTTCCTTGCGGGGAATGCAACTTCTAATAACTTTCCACATGGAGCTGTTCTTCTTGCAATGCTGTAATTCTATCTGCACATGCTCTCTTTCAGCATCCCGTAACCGGATCTTAACATTCTCACGTGACGTACGATAATTCCTCCAGTCTTCAAGCGTACGAGTTTGCTTAGCGATCTTGAGTAACTGATCTCTGTTGACCATATCTTTTATATCTTCGTCAACGAATGGACAATGGCGATGTCTAATCTTAACTGTTTTGATTGGCGCATGTCTGTTCAGGACTTGCAGGAAGTTAGTGTTGAAGTGATCGACTTTCTCACTCGCATCATCAATCAGAGCGTTTTCCAACCACGGGACCTGTGCTAGGTCTGTCACAAAACTATCAGGATTATACCGCTTATAACTCCTGGCGATGACGTAATTAGGTGACGGCTTAGGCAGCTTGAGATTGAGCAAAGAATAAGTCAAATAATGGTCGCTGATGTGAGTTTCGACCACTCCACTTTCGACAACTAAGGTGGTATTTGACGTCATAATGACGTCAATCAATGACGAAGAATGGGGTGTGACCCTTGTTGGCGAAGTCACGAGCTGTGTCAGATTTAGGCTGGTACATAAATCCCTCAAAGCATCTGCCTCTGGGCAACTCTTCAACAGATTACAGTTTAGATCGCCCACCACAAACACTTCCTTTCCCAAAGTGAGCGCCTGTGTATAATTGTCCATGAAATCATCCACGAAACATGTAACTGGACAATCGGGTGGTCTATAAGTAACGCACAACATGATAGATCTCAATTTTTTATGTTGAACTTTTAACCACAGCTGGTGAAAGCCTGACGCTGATGTTCCGGTTAGCTCCTTTATTACTTTGGTTTTCAGTGATGTACCTGTATATACACACACACACATCCCCCCACCTTTTTCTGTCTGTCCAGCCTTGAGATTTTGTAGCCCTCAATTATCGAGAGTTATTATTTATTTTCGATTTATTTTCGAGAATTATTATTACAATTATCGAGAGTTATACAAACTGTTGAAGAAAGTTGGTCTGTGGTGCAACCCTTCATATGTAAATAGAAAATATCAACTAGGGATCCTGATTGATGACATTAGGGAAGTTATGCCTAACTGTGTGGTAAAAGATGTAAGGAGCAGGCATACAAAGGACATGTACCCAACCTCATAGATATCTGTATTTATTATATACACAAGCTCTGGATATGAGCTATTCTGCAATCTGATTGGTTCCTCTACTACTAGGCTATCAGCTCATATCCTACTAGTAGAGAAATCTAGCAAAATGGCTGCCAGATTTGCAGAATTAAACGAAGGAGAAATTCAAGTTTTACTGGGAAATAGTGCACCAAAATGCACACAAAGCAACCAAATTCGGAATGAAAGTATTTGATGGTAGATAGAACAACTAGATTTTACGAAAAGCTCTCCAAATTTCATATTTTTAGAAAAACAGCGAGGTTTAAAGTGGCGTTGCTAGAAATATTTTTGGCCTTCAAAAAATTAAATGTTAGCGTTTCTACTTGGTTTACGAATGAATGGTGGAAAGAAATTTGACAAGTACATAACAGAAATGTCCAAAACAAAGTTAAATTCTTGCTTAATAAAGCAATTTCACATTTCTGCTAAGGCAGAAAGATGGCTTGTAAATAAAAACAACAATGAAGTTCATTAGAGCTGCCATTTAGATTTATCAAAAAACTTCAAACAAAGGTTTTAGCATAATTGGTGACCCTACCTTTGCTGAAGCTAACCATATTCTTGAAGCTTTCGTCAAAGACTTGAGAAAGTCTGGCAAGATAGCTGGAGTAGTCTACAAAAAAACCATTTCAAAAGAGCAAAAGGCGGCCTCGGCAACACGGAAGATGAGTCCTATGGCAAAATCTTCCGTATTCGAGACTCAAGCATCTGCCCTGTCGAAACGATCCAAAAATACTTGAAGCATCTAAATCATGCCTGTGAAAGTCTCTTTCAGCGTCCAAATGATTCAAAATGCAATAAGTTTGATGGCAACATGAACGGGGTTCGGTATTCAAACATGGCAGTCGGCGAAGCTCCACGACAAAAAGTACAGTGTTCAACTTTCACCATTGCAATGTGAACATTTACAACTGACTTTGCTGAACTGTTTTTTTGATCGGTAAAGTGGTTTTGCAGAGCGAAACTTTCTTTGTTCAAACTGTTTATAATATGAATGCCTTCCATGAGTGATTGATCGGCGTTTTACTTTCACGTGACATAATTCAGCTCATATACGACTCGAGTTCGTGGAATAACTGCTAAATGTACTGTATTTGTAAATATAACTTGAGATCACTTGTATATACAGAGTATTATACCATATCATATCATGAATATACACGTCTGTATTCTAAAAACTCGCTCATACTCGGTGAGGAGTTCCTAACACTCAATAAGTGCAATCTAATAGTAGTATGAGTCTCCACGCACCCTTACTATGCAACCATGCAAGTATAGTTTCATAGTCGTCAAGGTGAGTAGAGAAACAGTGTTTGTTGAGCTACACTTATTGACTGAGGAACCATTCATTAGGTATGAGTAACCTGTTAGAATACAAGCCACAGTTTATTATACAATATATCATCTACCAGTTAACCGAATAAAATGCTGACCATATGTTGTCCCTAAAATGAAATGTTTTTGGTTTTAATACTCTGTATGGTCAAACTTTGAACTGTATGTGACACGGTCGATATTTTCATTCTGCAAGACAAAACATCTAGTACATTGTAATATCTTCTCATTTCTAAAGCAAATAATTTCTATTATTAGAACTTCAAATAAAATTTACATGAAGACAAAGGATGATTAGGGAGCAACTGTTTAATATAAAAGAAAATGTTTAGGTATTTATGACATAAATTTGAAAATAAATTTTTAAACAACAGTTCTACAAGCAATACCTTCAGCAATATAGTGGTGATTTACATGCCCAAGTTTAGCAGCCTGGCACAATCCTTCATATTGTGATTGGAGCAAACAAGCAGAAGTAAAACCATGCACCATCCTAAACATGCAGTAAACAAACAAATATGAAAGATTAAATGATAGCCAGAGAAAATACATATATACATAATATATACATGTCATATTACATATACATATACATATATAACTATAAGTAACATTTGGAATTTCACTACATTAATCTACATGTTAATTCATCGACACTTCCAAAATTATTGGTTCATTCATACAAACAATTTTATCAATTTTGTACTCACCTGACATTTACATAATATTTTCCAGCTGAGGAACTGCTCATCATGGATGATGAAAACCACTCTGTCACATGCTTCTTTACACATCCAATAACAACCTTTACACAATGACTATGAGGTATTACTCTTCCAATTTTAATGCTAGACACATTAAATTTCGAACCACAACGGCACACATTTCCACTTTCGACAAAATATTGAAATAGGCGCTCTAGAGCTGTCCCGCAAACAAGATAAATCTCGTCATTTTCCTTACAGACGCTGTGAAGTTGAACCTTTGGGTTGACATAAAGTGATGGTGAGACAGATGTTGATTCGAGTGAGTGATCATGAAAATTAACTGGTTCATCTGCAGAAGCTAAAGGATCAACACACTGCCCCGTCTGACTAGCGTCTAGCCAACTGTTAATGAGCGCTTCCATGAGATCAACATTTGTCTTCGTACGAAGCTCTGGCCATAGCCATTCCTTGACGATGTCCAATTTGCTTTGATTTCAGCCAAGCGATGAGCATGTTCTTTTGCTACTTCCAGTTTAAATGTACAACTCCCTTTGTTGGCCTTTAAACTATCCTTATTTTTTTCGTAATTCTGTTGATTTCGCCGCCGTCTTTTCGTTGATGGTGAAAGCCTACTTCTGCTTCATCATTGTCTGGCATCATGCCTTTGTTTGAAGAAAAAGCTGCCACAGTGTCTATGGTAAAACATGGCAGGGACATTCAGAAACAGGTGACAGAATACCTAAATCCTGGTCAGACACCTGTTCTTGTCTGTGATCAACCCATCTTTGCTCTTGCCAAATTTGTACAATGGAACTGGCCCCATATTTATGGGGAAAGCCATTATGTTGTTATGTTAGGCGGCCTACACATAGAGAGAGATGGCATTGTGGAATGTCTGCGGAGATCTTGAAGCTACCGGTTGGACAGGTGCTCTCAGAGAAGCAAATGTCAGAATCCTTTTTAAATGTATTGCAGACAAGCACATCAAATCACAGCTGTAGCCTTACACAAGCTCTTAAATGATACATACAAGAATACTTGGGAATTCTTTGAGAATGATTTCCAGTTATGGAAAGCTGAAATAGTGAAAAAGTATCCAACCTTTTCATTCTGGCATATGATTATGCAACTTGAGATCAACATCCTCATATTTGTCAAGTCTCGACGTGAGAATAACTTCCCACTGTATGTCGAAGTCCTGGAGTCTCTAGTACCTTGGTTCTTCTCACTCGACCACACGAATTATTCCCGATGGACCTGAACATGCAAGAAATGACTTTCATAGATACTGGGTCATCTCGATAGACAGAGCCCACGAGCAAAATAATGCCATCTTAAAAGGCTCTGGTGGAATAAATGGTCTCATTTAAAACAAGTCAGCATTAAGAAAGTGGATGGTGGCCGGTCCAGAAGTATCTCGGGTTTTATAAGAATTTGAAGATCATCTCAGATATGCGACATCCTTTCAAAGATTGCTTCCCCGAACTTGTTGCTCTTGATTCAAGAAACTGTGCTGATGCGTCTTTCGTGGCCAGTTTACAATCCATACAAAGGTAAAGGTGTCATGCTAATCATCCTACGAACTACACGACGGACGCAGCTCAACGCGGCCGAGTCGAAGGTTTAGCCGAGTCGAAGGTTTAGTCAAGCCGTTGGATTGCCAAAGTACAAAAAGTACGTTAAGGAAGTCATCGAAGAGAGATCTGCTTCAATTCATGATACGATTCCAAATAATTATTTGGCTTTGTTCAAGCGCCAGAAGCCAAAGGACATTCCAAAAGCAAACAAGTTGTTATAACATCAGGTGGTTGTGATTTATAGATTGATTTATGCCAGTATTTCCTGTGTCAGTAACTTTTAATGTTATACTCAGCAAGTTGTATCCAGCCTTCAAGATCACAACATGGGTACTTGCAATCGGGTCTTACTGCATCCCGGGCGTTCTTTGTCAGCGGCCGCGAGCACTTGTCTTCTGGACGATCCTTTTATTAGTATTAAGGAAACCCAACCCCAACACAACAAAAGATCCTAACCCTAACCCCCCACCTAACGGGTTAGGGTTAGTAAACTAATTAAGCGGGGGGTTAGGATCTTTTGTTGTGTTGGGGTTGGGTTTCCTTAATACTAATAAAAGGATCGTCCAGAAGATGAGTGCTCGCTGGCGCTGACAAAGAACGTCCGGGATGCTGTACAGAAAGGTGGCACGAATGTGCTCATCAGAACTGTTGTTACTGACGTCATGGCCTTATTGGTTTCTTGTTTTTCTATGCTTCGCCAAATCCAGCCCGCGATCCAAGTTTATATCGCTTTTGGCATGGGAATACACTTCGAAATTATCTGTCAACACCATTTTCCAGAACCTGGGTGAATGTTACTAAATTCTGTTCCCTTCCATTTCTTCATGCATTCACTGGATGTGACACCACATCTGCTTTCTATGGGATTGGCAAGAAGTCTGTGTGGGATCACTGGAAAAGATCCCCTTACACAAGTACGTTATTTTAGTCAATCTTAACATAGTTTGCACTAATCACTGTTGTGCTATTTCTAACTAGGATGCTCTTCTTCTTCACTCAAACCGAGCCCTGTATCAAGCATCCATATGGACAAGTCTCGAATGCCAATAAGTCGTCCCTCCCCCAGGAAATGTTTGGATGGCAACTCGTAGAGAATGTTTGGAAACCTCGCTGGACAAGCATCCCAGAAGCATCGAAGGATTGCAGCGAGCTTCTTAAATGAGGCTGCAAAACAGGGTGTTCTAAATCATGCAGCAAATGCCTAAAAGCAAGTTTGAAGTGTACTGAGCTGTGTACATGTTCCAGTGGCTGCTTGAATAATTGATTTTTTGTGGCACCCCTTCTAGAATGGCTACATCTATGCCAAATAATCATTCTGACAAGTTTCATGCTTTTACTCAATCTGTCACGATCAAATCCATAACCCAACTATAAAGACTTGAAGACAAATTTGATACTCCCTTCGAGATTGTAACGACGGCCAACTTAATGTAAGATGTAAATCAGATTGTTGTACTCGGCATCCTTCAATGATACTAGCCGCCCTCCTTTGAAGCTTATCCAAAAAATCGCAATTTATCTTACCACAATTATCCCAAACAGTAGAACAATAATCAATAATCCACCATCATCAATCTCCCCCATGAGACATTATGCAAATCCACAGCAAATCTTTCAGCTGAATAATTTTTCAAATTTCGAAATTCTTAAAAGTATTTCTTGCCTTTTTTGCTCGCCTTATTAAATAAATAAGCGAATGTTCACCAATCGAGCATTGAATAACCCCAGATGCAACAATGTTTTCCACATCTGTTGCTAAGGCAAGATCAATTAAGGTCGAAGAATTGCTTGTGATGCACGTTGGAGATTTAATGAGTTGAGTTACTTGATAAGTATTAAATAACTGACAAACGCCCTTTGCATCAGCAGACAGCTTTCGAGGGAGCATATCACTGTTAAAGTCCCCAAAAATAAGTAATTCAATACCTTCTGTTGATGTTTCTTCCAGGATATTTTCGAAACCAGCTTTAAAGTTGTTAAATACCATGTACAATATATTTTGGCTTTGCTGGTTTTCGACATCGTGCTGATCTAAACGTCTCTGTCTCAGCTATGGGAGAAGCAGCAGTGTGACCAGGTTTTTTTACATAGGCAATTACTACATCACGTGGCAAAAATTACCACATCATAACCCCCTAAATGGCGAAAATAATGAATACAAATCAATGAATACGAATCGTAAGCCTGGCCACAATTTGAGCAAACGTTTTCATCTATATAATTCTACATAGTTCAAATTAATCGTGTAGCATGTGTGTAGATTCTTGAAAGTCAAACCTAGGTAAACTGTAATTGAATTAGGAAGTGCAACATGTTCCACCCTGCATATTATCTTTAAACGTTAGCTGTTCTTATCACGAAATGTGAAATGACGTAGTTACTTTTTACGGGTGAGGTTGCCACGCAATCGTGTAATATATAAGATGATGTTTTACTCTAATAGGTGGTTCTCCGCTCCAACTCTGGCGTATGTTTTTGTCCATGTTCTGCATCTCGTCGGACTCTGCATTTAGTCAGTCTGGTGGCAGCGCTAAAATGGATATATATCGAAACGGGGTCAACACAGTAAAGAAAGTGGTGTGAAGTTTGGAACTTTATGGTTAATGGCCTTGAGATGAACTAGGATTGAAGAATGAATTTAAGATCCAAACAGAGTTGAAACGGAGATCCAGATCGTAGACGTGGTCACCCGACGACCTTACCAAGACCAAAACATGACTACATGCGAACTGGCGGACAACGGAACAAGAAGGAAAGAAAGAAAATAGAAACCAAGTGGAAACGAATTCGAACTGTCACCATGTGCGTTACGTGTTTGTTGCTGATGTATAGTGTATGTACGTATGGAACGTGACAAGTTATAAAGTACGGACTACTGATCGTCTCCGACGTGAAATTGTCTATGTATCATCTGGCCGTCCTACCAGCTGTGAAGTCCTGGTGTTTTCAATTCTGCGCTGATTCAGCCCGTAACAATTGTGGACATAATAGTAATACATATTTTATATAGCGCCTCTATCCATAACAATGATCAGGACGCTTTACAAGAAAACTGTGACAGATGTGAACATCGTGTTATATGTACTGTTGCCTGTGAACTGAACTAGTCAATCCATTAGAAAATTTTAAAGGAACATTATTTCACTGTTAGGTGTTGAATAGATTTTTCGTTGTCAGTTATATGATACGTTATATAGTTAATTTTGTTAAGCGCGCGCGAAGAAGAAACCTAAAATTAAGAGTTCTATCTTACTAATGCACGGTTACAACCGTATACTAAGAAAATAATTTTAAAAAGTTGAGGATCGTAGAAGAAAAAACGCAGTAATGTTGGCAGAAACAGCGTAGGTCCGGTAGTAACGGCAGTCGAAAAAACGTTAGTAGCTGCAATAGTTAACTAGTATGATGACAGTAGGTTTAGCACAACCACAAGTAGTGTCAGGTCGTGGGCATGCGAGGAATGAGGTAAATAATCCCTTTAGGAGATAGGGACGAGAAGCATGCGGATTGGTTATTTCCAGTTGTACAGTAACTGCTCACACGGAAAATCAAAGGCATATTTCTTTCTTAATTACACACGTACCTGCTCAGATAGACACCCCACAAAATTCATAATCGAGCATTGCTGTTGTTCTCCTGCTTCGAAATCTTTCTTTAGCCATCGGTAGTAGTCGATTACATGCGGTTTGTGCATGTACCACTTAAAGTAAATGTACCCCCATTAAATTATTTTCACAAGAGCAGAATCAATTTACTTCTTCCCTCAAAGGCACTTGTTCGTAAAATGACTTCCCTGAATTAGTAAAACAAAAAGTGGGAGAAATTAGCGACATGCAGCTTTGGGATATACCCAGGGGGAGGGATATAATCTTGACCGAGTTTTCGATTTGGATGATCTATGTTTATTTCTATTGATAATACCTTGGTTTGGAACATATTCCTACTGTAGGAAGTCGCTTGAACACCTGTGGGAAGTCGTTCAAGCCATAGCATTCGTAAATGCCACATTCCATTGCGTTCATTTTGACAGCGCGGGCGATGTGGTGTTCATTGTTTAGTTCGCTTTGAAAGTTGAACATTTTCAACTTTCAAAGTGGACTGTTTTATCGGGTCGACTGCCAGACTGAAAGCCGTTGACTTGTTGGAACCAGATTCATCCAAAAACAACGTATATATGTTTACCAGCACTGGGTAAAGACTAGATGCTTGGTCTGTGGTGAAATAAGGGCTGATAGATATAGACAGTTCACAAATTGAAAAATTACCTTCCGCAGCTTCTCCGCTATCGTTGATGGCCACTGCACGAACAAACGGTTCTTCTGACTTTTCATCAGCATTCATAACATTCGCATAAATGAATATAGCAAGTGCTTCTTGGAACTTTCTTGGTTGGCGCTATCTCCTCGCTTGATGTTGGCGATTTCTTTCGTAGACTCGAAGCGCTTGCGGAACTCAACACCGGAACCACATAATTTTTTTTATTTGGCCAAAGCTAAGGTGTAAGACCGAGCGCTGGATGGATTATGCAATTTTAAGATGTAATGCAATTTTAAGGTGCACTGTGACACAGCGCTCAAAATAACGGGCGGTAAGGGGTCATTGACCCCCAACTTTCATGATTTGACCACCCAAAATCAGTTATGTGATGTCAGCATGACGAGTCATATTTTAACAAACCATGCTGTTACAATACTGTCAAAACGGCATTGCTTATTGCATTTTATTGCTGTTTTGTTTGTTCAATGTGGTGACTATGTGTCAGACCTTGGCATTTTTTCACTAGTAAAATTGTGCTGACTTAATTAAGCATTGAGCTGTTGCTCAATGCTTAATTAAGTCAGCACAATTAATTAGGGCGACATCTGTGTGACATGTGTATACCATTTCTAGTGACTTGACTTCGCCTTTTAACAAATGTCTATGGCCATGTCATGAGTTAGTAAATCAAGGAAAGAACACGTTTTTTATGCAAAATTATTGACCGTCCAAATGTTATATCAAATTTACGTGTGCTGCTGTGGGAATTACGCACAATAGAAAACACTTGTTAGTTGTATGTTTGAATTTTCAAGTCAAAGAAGCTTCAAACTGTACAAGTTTGGTTTATGTTGAACACACACGAGAATATATACAGGCCCGCTTTCATAAGCAATCATGAATTCCCCACTACTTATTGACCCTCGGGAGTCAATACCAGTTATATATCCCGCAAGAAACCAAACCAATCATGACATAAATTATATTTATCTAATACGTCCAGTTAAAAAGTACTCAGCACAGAACATCCTTGGATATTTAGCTCAAAATGTTGTGTTTAAACCATGTAATTAGGGCTCTAAGCCCAGTCTGTGCATTTGTCAGGATTTTGAAAGCACACCCTTCCACTTAATGGCTAAATATTGATATATTTCATTTTCATTCATACAGAGAGAAAATGTTGATCTTTCTTCTAAGGCACCATCTACACCAAAGCAGGCTTGCATGCAATAGGCCCCTTCAAGTATTTCCTCTGCATCGTCAAAATCTGATAGTCATATCTATCAAGGAAGACCCATTCACACATTCAAGTGTTTCCTCTGGATTACCGAGATCAAGCAGTCCTGTATCTGTTAATAAGGAAGACACAGATTGCTATCTTGTAACATGCACCACAAAAACCTGTGTTTGTTATCTACTCTGATAGTGAGCTGAATCATGTTTCTAAGCAAAATTATTTGTCAGATGAACTATTGAATCGTCTTGTACGAAACACTATTTCAATCGTGAGAACTGCTGCTCAAAATCTACCCATAGCAAGAGAACCAACAAATGATATCCATTTTTGCTAATCTTACCTCCGTTGACGGCAAACCAGGTCTGATTAGAACTAATCAGACCTTGTTTGACGCCAACGGAGGAACAAAATAAATACCCGCAAACATATTACAAAGTAATAGCATAAAAAGGTGCATCAGCTATTAAACGTCCCGCTCGAAGGGAATTTTACTAAATGACCCTCATCGAGCAGGACGTTTAATAGCTAATGCACCTCTTTTTATGCTATTACTTATAATAATAATATTGCTGGGGGGCCTGCTAACTAGAAAATTTTACCAGTCAATTTAGCTCTTGTGTGCATAAATTCTCTATGTGTAATGTAAACCTAGTTTAGTTGTTAATTATTTAGGTTTCAGAAAGGGCACAAAGGTTAAAAACCATAGCAGATACTGAGCACTATTTATCTAGTTCATCCAGGGATGTGCTCAGAACATTTTGAGTTCCGGGTAAAAATTTAGAGCACCAGAGGCATGAGAAACCTCTAGGGGGTCACGGGGTGTGCCCCCTCGGAAAAGTTTGAAACCTGAAAAAGGCACTGAAATGCCATTTCAGAAACCTGTCATTCACCAATCAAAAATAAGTAAAATGGATTGATATCTAAATTAACCCATTGCTGCCTATGGGTTTCCCTTTGACAAGTAAAATTGTCTGGTGTTAGAAAGAGTAAAATAATCTGGTATTGGACAGTCAGAGTAAAACTGTTTGTTGCCTGGCTACGTCGTCAATGGTTTAATGTTTATCGGACCTAGCTAAATGTTTTGATCCTCTTATCTGTTTGTTTGTAGTTAACAAACTGCAACAAGAATCTACTGATGATGTATCCCATTCAAACGAAGTCACATATGATCCTAAGTGCACTCTCGGTATTATAAAGCCCAGAACAAAGGAAGACAAATCCAAACAAAGCTGTCATAAAGAAATACCTGGATTTGGAATTTCTCTCAAGAAGGAGGTTTCTTGAAGAAACCCAGAAAGACGAGAGACCAAACAACATTTTTGAGGCCTACCCTTGTTAATTTAAGGATCCATGTGAGGTATATGCAATAACCATTATATATGGCCGCTACTGAGGCCGTCGAGACATCGGTCACCAACAACAAACTTTCTCAAAACTACAACAACCTGGACGATCAACTTCACACATCTAGTATTGCCATTACAAAGCAAAATGTTAATATGTATTATAATCGCCTCCAAACATTTTGTTTCAACAGGGACGATTAACGTTGTATATCCCTCAATCAGAACTAATCATCTTTAATGAATACTGGATGAGAGGCGATTAGTTCTAATCATAGTTAATAGAACATGGTTTGGAAACTCGATAAAAGTCGTTGTTTTATGGTTTTGTTCGGGTTCATGCAAATTTGGGTAGCTTCGTGATCACGGGACACATTGTGTTTTATGTATAATGAAGCAATCATCCAATAGCAAGTTGTTTTGGTTTAATCTCTCAACCATACTTTTTATATTAATAAACCTAAAACAAAGGAATTGGTTCCTTCATGCTCTTTCCAACATAAATTCATTGTTCCATGATTGTTTGCACCTTTGAAGTTTATGTTCTATTAACTAAGATAATAAGATTCACCTTGATGTGAATCACATATATAACTGTGTTCAATATATTTTTGTTTTTTGTTTAGGTGGTTGAGGAGGTGAGACGGACTCTTTGTCTACCAGCTACAGGAAATCTTGAAGATTTTATGGGAAAATCTGTCAACGCATTGAAGGCGAAACTGGATAACCTGATATACTATGGTATTTCCAAAGGAACACTGAAGGTAAAATATGCTCAAGAGAATTTTAACTATATGCATATAATTTATAGACATGGTTGTCCAAGAGCCGATTAGATTGAAATAACTACCTCTTCAACATTTTAATTAAATTCTAACCCAGGACTATGTTATTATTTCCCTCCCATGAGGAGGAGGCTGATGTCGACATGCCAACATTGATAATTAAGATCATTGTTAAAATAATTTTATTGTAACCTCTTAATTATTATTGGACCTCTTTAAATAAGATTATTTTTGTTATAAGCTATGTTATGACCTTACAACAAACTCAAATAAGCAGAATGGTATGGGAGTGACTGCTTTTGAGAGTTTCAGTGGCAGACTGGTAGAATACCCTGTATTTTGCTACACGGTGTGTTGTCAGTCCACCTCTTTTTCACTGGGCTATATCTTATTCTACAATACTGCCTTGCAGCACTTTAATTGAAATATTAAGCTCTGTCAATTTTACTCGTTTATCTTTTTCACTACCTGCCTAGATTAGCTTTTGCTATCAGCGGGTTAGTGTCACTTTGTGAATATTTTTAATAAAACCGAAACTAAATAACAAAATCTTAATTTGTGTTTTACTATTTATTCCTAATGTCAATGAAGTTGTTTTTATTGTTCCATATTGATATTTTGCAGATGGCAAAGTTATTCACCTTATGAAAGGGAATTAACACAATTTTTAAGTGGAAAGGGAAAATATCTAAGCAATTAAAGGCACAAGAGATTTTTCGTACTATTGAGGTATGGTATTCACCAAAAATGCATTACATGTTTCATATACCAAGGCAAATGCTGCAGCTTGGTCCTTTGGTAAGACATTGCTGCATATGGTTTGAAGCAAGGCATCGATACTTCAAGGATTTAGCTCCGCAACAGAACTTCAAATATATCTGCTTGTCCTTGGCAGAGCGTTCTCAACTTGATGCCTGTGCTGACTTTGAAACAGAAAACCCTCATCAACACCCGCTGTTTTCAACTGAAAAGGAACTTGGACCCACCAGGCCAGTGGTCAATGAATCCAGGGTTACCTTCCTTGAACGAATTCATTATGCAGGATTATTTGTAAAACCTGAATGATTGAACAAAGTTTTTACTACAAAGTGGATTAGATTGTTTGGAACAAAGTATGTGACATATAACTGTTGAATAATTGTAGTTGATGCGACCTTCATTAACAGAATGCCCATATTTGGAGTGCTTCAAAAAATCTGGCTAGCAGATGAAGAAATCCTTTTTGAATTCACACCATTGAAAACCATTCAATTCAATAGTAACCTACTGGCTTATGAAGTGACGAACCTGAAGATGATACAATTACCAAGTTCTGTTTCTGCAACCGTATGCTGGATTTTAATGTTTACTCCCTCCAAAAACAGTTTGATGGAGTTTACATCACACTTAAGTATGACTTAAGTATGGCAGCATATCATTGGAGAAAATCCTTTCCACTTTTAAGCACTGTTACTGAACTGGGATGTCATGTAGAAATATACTTGGCCTACCTTACTAAGGTAATCGCTTTTAGCCTTTTTGTGCGTAATAGGCCTTAAAATATGCATTATGAGAATACATCTATTAATGTGTACCACCAGAATCCTTTTCATTATACTTTTTGCGTCTTTGCTTAGCAACGTAAACACTATGCTATTGTGGCGGTTGTAAAACGACATTCTGGCTGAGCACCGAGCGTTTTTTTATTAATTTGTGTGAAAGCCTGCAAAATGTCTGCAGCCCATCGCGTGCATTGTGGTTTGGCCACAAGATCGATTTTCTGTCAGTTCAAACCGTTTAAACGTGCCGGAAATTACTCAAACTCATTAATAATCCATAAAGATAAAACAAAATAAATCAGTACCGAGACGGTGTTTGGATATGTGAGGAAGAACTTATATAAATTAACCAATTTTCTTCTCAATTTTCTCCCAAAATACGGATTTGTGCGTTAAAAAACTCGGCTGGGCCTCGTTTTTTAAACACTTATCGGTGTTTGGATATGTGATGAGACACACTTCCCCGTGTTTCATATATTACTTCAAAGACACTATTTCAAATGTTTCCAGAGGAGCATGCTCCTGGAGACCCCTAGAAAACAGATACACTTGAGCCTACTACACTGTCAGGCCCCCAATGATTTTTCACTGGCGCTCGGCATAATCCCCCTTTTAAAATGTATGTTCGTTGTCTTTATTAACTTGTAAACTTTGTTTTGGATTGATTGGATTGGCCAAGGATTACTGGGCGAACCTACAGACGTTTATGTCCGAACAAATGGTTCCAAAATATAAGGATTTTCTTTCTGGGAAAGTGGGAGAGAATGTTGCACTGACATGCAACCAGCTGTTAATGCTAACGAGAATGAATTCCTGAAAGCAATGAAGGTGCTGTTTAGGAAGGTTGCTAAACATCCAGATGAGGTAATAACTCATCTTGTGACATGTACTTAATGTAGTCTCATTCATGTCCTTTCCGTTGTATAAAAAATAGACTGCCATTTTGATTTTTGTCACACTCCTTTTCACCAATTGGAATGCATAATCCAGTTAATTTTCCTCTTTCAAACAATCAATTGGTTTGTGCAGCTGATTGTCATCCACTAGTTATATACATCCAGCTCTATAGATTTCCCTTGTAATTGATTATTATCTATGTTATGAATTCCCATAATTCCTTTCCATGTTCATATAATTTTTTGCAGGCAAAAACGTTTTTCAAAGCCCAATTAAAAACAAAAGGTTGTTGTTGTGGTGAGTCATTGGGAATTTCTCTGATCAAAGCAGTACCATTTGCTACTCTAGAGAGAAGTCCTGGGGCAATGAGACATTACATTGTTTCAAATGGCATAGGATGCAGTGGAGAGTACTAGTCTATGCAGATTGGGGATTCTTCCACAACATGTGTACATGTTAGTCGCAGAAAGTTACCACCAATGTTGTTAGACATTCTCAAAGAAGGTATATGTAACTGGTATCATTTAGTTACTTGAATCCACTTGTTACAGGATGGCTTAGTTGGACATGCAACCACGATGTTCAAACCACCAATATGTCGTTTGTGTGGGGTGCGCTACTTTCGGAAAATTTTAGTGTCAGAAATTTAACGCTAATTTCTATGGAACGCCATGTGTCCAAAAATTATTTAACGTTTATTATATGATATAATGAATTAAAATATCATTATATATAAATAATTGATAAACGAACATATATTATATCATGACTTGTTCAATAGTATAGCACTTGGGGGTCAGCGCAGTTTCGTGATTTGTACGACGGGTCGAGACCAACCCACGTTCCGCCGAGCCCAGCTGAGTGTAGTAGTGCAGTTTCAGACAATCAATATGAGAGAGACGAGAAGTACAACTCGAAAGCCATCTCAAGAGACCAAACTCGACTGTAGAAGCGTGGCTGATTTTACATCATTTTACAAATTTGGGACTACGCCATCTTAGGTCGCCAGCTGATGTTATTGATGTCGCTTCATTTACTGTTTCGACGGACGGTCTCGCAAATTTGGTACACTAATTCTATCGCCACACTAAACCGCCAAGCTCTCGGTCTCGACCCGTCGTACAAATCATGAAACTGCGCCGGTACCCCCAAGTGCTATACTACTCAACCGCACTTCAAGGGCACATCATTGTCATCACCGATGTTTCATCACTTGATGTTTATCACTTGATGTTTCATGATTATTTATCACTATTATTTATTATTATTATTTATTATTATTATTTATTATTATTATCTATTATTTATTATTTATCATTATTATTTACTTGTTTATCACCGATGTTTCATCACTTGATGTTTCATCACCGATGTTTCATCACTTCGTGTTTCACAAATTTCACGCGCGAAAAAACCCCGCTAGACTCAGTCCAGTGGTAATTTCAACAAATTCTACGTTTCGTTTCACAACTAAATCCACGTTGGCTCATATATCGCCTCAAACGCAGTCCATTCACCGTGGAAACAATTGCAGCCACCTTTTATGCAAATCAAAGCGATGTTAGCCACCCATCATTTTGCGGTCGATGTTGCTAACAACAACATTCCATTGGCGCTAGCAACCGTGATTTTTAAAAAGAAAATTTCAAAAACAGTTTTAAATAGTGTAAACATGCACCACACTGGTTATAACAATCAGCGTTTATACGCTCATCTGATGGCATGCTGGTCTGGCCAATGGCTTAGTGTGTCTGTGTAAACACCTTTGTCCTGTATTATAGGCCTAGACAATGCCAGTCTTATAGGCTTGCAAATATGTATATATTTACACAGCTTTTGTAGGATATATACTGTATATAGATATATACTGTATATAGATATATACTGTATATAGATATATACTGCATATATCATCTCACTGACAACCAACCCATACCCAGGGTCTCATCTGAGGTTGACTGACAACAAGCAGCTGAAGGGAATTTCATCTTGAATTAATGATATATTGGTGAAATAATTGGATTAAGCAATGTTGTTCTTTGTTGCATATTATGGGCTTTTGTCTGCATTTCATCTTTTTGAAATGTGTTACCAGTACTTGAATACCATAATTGAAATACCAGTACATGTATGCACAATTATATAATATAATAAGATTATTTAATAAAAGCAACAGAAGTCTTCTAACAGAATAAAAGGTTTATCGAGCTTGTCAATACACAGACAACACTCATTGAAAAACTCGAAAATTAGCTGATATAGAGAGTATACTGGTGTCTGGTAGTAAGGATGTAAAAAAGTACAGACTTTAGCTGTTTACATATATTGCAAGTCTATAGGACCAACCTGGCCAGCCACCACCTGGGCATGGCTTACATTTTATTGACTTTAATAGTGTAAACATGCACCATATGGCTATAACAATCAGCGTTTACGCTCATCTGATATTATGGCATGCCCTTCTGGCCAATGGCTTAGTGTGTCTGTGTAAATGCACCTTTGTCCTGGATAATAGGCCTGGACAATGCCAGTCCTAGACTTGCAATGTATATTTTCACACAGCTTTGGAAGGATAAATACTGTATAATGTATAATTGGGTAGGTTATCACTCACTGTGTCAGGGGAACATGTTAGGGATTAAACAACTGGTATCACCTCACTGATAAGAAGCAGTTGAAAGGAATTTCATCCTGAATTAATATATATATTGGTGAAATAATTAGATCAAGCAATATCATTCTTTGTTGCATATTATGGGCTTTTGTCATTTCATCTTTTTGAAATTGTGTTGAATACCATTGAAATACTGGTACATGTATGTGCATAATTATATAATATTAATAAAAGAAACAGAAGTCTTCTAAAAGAATAAAAGGTTTATCAGGCTTATCAATTTGGTCTAGGATAAATTTAGGTATTGAATCTTTTGGGATCTGCTTATACTGACAATTAGATAATAATTGGAACATGCAGATTACAGTAGGGTACATGTATGTATAAGGTTATGCAGTCTCGTGAATACATTTGTACTTTGAGCAAAATTATGAGTATGTTACTGTAAACATGCATGTCGAAATTTATTATGAAAACCATAACTGACATAATTAACTTTAATTATGTAATATATAATTAATAAAATTATTGAAATTAATAATTATTAAAATTAATTATTAATTTCAATAAGCAAGAGTTACACAATTGGTTTCTAACACTGCCTGCAACACAATTTAGTGTTTGCAGACTTTCCCACTTGGGTTCTGTTCAGTGCACTACCCACAAATTGCACCCAAAAAATAAGCAGTTTGAAAATCTGTTCAGATTGGCAATATGTAAGCGGGCGAGGGGTTGTTGCGTACACGTATTTCTAGTTAATTGATAAATTGCACAGATTTAGTGATGTATGTATGTATGTGTGTGATAGCTCTAAGACTGTTCACTGGCAATGAACATACTGTATTTTAAAGATGCTATCAAACCTCAGACAAATTTCTACAGTTTTTCTCTGTGTAAACACAAACACTTGATTCTTTTGTAACAAACCAGCTGTATTAGTAAATCACTGTGTGTATGCGTTAATGTACAAGTACATACTACATTGTACATGTATGTATGTATATACAGAACATTATGTATACTGCAACATGATTTTTTGTTATTATTTTATACCTTTCATGGTATCAATTTCAATGGCTCTTTCTAAACTGCACGAACTAACAATATTGGAAGCAGTAAGAAGATGGATGTTCTCAAATTTTCGTATTTCTTTTTGAGGAAGTCCAGCCATGACCATTGACTATGTCTCCAGTCTGTTCCATTTTCTTTATAGTATTACCACTTGTCTCATCACTGAAAATAACAAGTGGTAGCACTGCAACTTGTTTCCCTTCTGCTTTTTCTTTGATCTCATTAACTTTCAGAAATTGCAATTTTTCCTAGTAACAAGTGATACATGTACTCTATATATGTAGGCCCACCATACTGTACATACTCTATGCCTATGCCAGACAGTGAAAATCGATTATATATTGTACCTGTGCTGATGTATCTCTGAGATCTCCATTGATGTTTATATGGAGAATTTTTTCTTGGGTGATGACAATTTTTTCAGAAATGGCTGAAGCTAACACTTGTAATGACACATTTGGAAAAATACAGTGACAGTCAGGTCCTTTGCAGTTCACCATTTGAATTTCAGCCCAAACATTGTGGTCGTTGTCATTCTTCTAAGTGAGTCCACAAGCATTTACAGTACAGTATTATAGAAGTATATCAGATTAAGAACATTATATGAATGTTTTATATCCAACTACAGTCGAACCTCTATTAAGCGGCCCTCTATTAAGCGGCCACCCTCTATTAAACGGCCGCATATCAAAGTCCCAAAATATTTGTAATACAATTACTATAAAATATCCCTCTATTAAACGGCCACCTCCATTAAACGGCCGCGGCCACCTATGATGTTTTATACAAGTTATTACCTCTATTAAACGGCCAGCTTGCATGATTTATTTGGCACAACTCTTTCAAAAAACTAGTTTAACGTAAGAATTCAGGAAGTGGCAGTGCAAACAGTTAAAAAATATTTAAGCGAGTTAAAAATGCAAAGCGTTTTCATTAGACAAAATGCCGAAATCTCTGGCGCAAAATGCCGGATATCGCACCAAGTTATACCACATACAAACATGGTTTAAGTTGTCATGTTACATGCCGCGGCCAATCACTGCGCATTTCTTGACAGAAGCCTGTCAAGACTATTCTACTGTGATTGCTTCATGAAATATCGTATCTTGCTTCCTCATATACGGACCAACAATACTACACAAATGAAATAAAATGTGCCCTGCTTACTCGGAAATGCTCATGCCACAGATGATCTTGATTATGATTCACTAGCAATTGTTCAAACCAAAACTGAGCCCTTGGATATACCCAGACCAATCTCCTTGTTCTCCTGCGGCGACGAATATTGCCACGATTGTGTTGCTGTATTGCAAGAAAAGATGCGATTCGTCTTCTCCTCCTCATTTGAAGGGAAAGTAATAGCAGATTTTTAAGGAAACGCTTTTTTCTTCCAATGAGAACGGCAACTACCAACAAGAGAGATGTGCTTCTTCTCTCGCCGTTTTTCAAATGAATTAAAAGCGCGATGTAATTAAATCCATCTGACTTATAAACACCTCAAATTTCACAGTGAAAACAGCCAGACAATATATACTACAGTCAGGAGATTAAAAACAAAAGGAATGTTAAGCTAGAAAAATTGCCTAGTGAAAACGCGCCGCTAATGTTTAATAATTTGCTTTATTTACTTAATAACACTTAAAACTAATGTTCAACACATGTCACTTGACACCTCGCTCAACTTTACAGGTCATTAAATTCAAAGCATTGTAAGCAACAAAAGTGTCGGTGTTTGCGTTGCATAGAAACGCTCTATTACTTCGCCTCAAATCCCTCCTTTTTTAACTTTGCCTTTAGCCAACTGATTGAAAAGGCATCTCCTGTGAAATGAAATTCACAGGGAATTTCCAAACCATAGCCGCCACCTCTATTCACACGCTTTCCCTTGACCACTGCTTTACCGGAGTTCGCCGCTCGTTTAAGAAACTTTGTGAGCCAGATTGCCATTAATTTTGGAACATGTCCAATGATTTCAAAGTCCTCCTTCATTTCATTCGGATGCGAGTATCGTTTTTCGGTAGATATATCATGACGACGTCGCATTGCACGTTGAACTGATCCAAGACTAAGATTTTCGTCCATTTCGTGCAAGCTTTCGCGAACAACTGCCACAGCATTAGAGTCCTCTTTGTTACTTGGTTCTCGCTTAAGATCATGTTCTTCTTCAACGTTTGGCACCCAGCCTCTGATAAACGAAATTACTTTAAATGTTTCCGTGGAGGACATTTCTATGCTATATATTTCTGATCTTTTGGCTGGCAGAATTAAGACGTATACAGGTGTGAACGGAAATGAGTGTAGCATTACAGTTGGGAGGTAAAGCGCCATAGCAATGTAAGGTATTCAATTGGAAATGTCTGAGTTGACGAGTACCGCATTTTGTCAAACGTGTGGTAGTGAAACAAATTACGAATGTTTGAGTTGCAGAAAAGCTGTATGTAACAGGTCAGCTACCTGTTCCACTGCCGCTCCTGAAGAGACACCTGGTTGGAAAGCTGGCTCAAGTGTGTCCTTTTGTCATTCTTGCAAAGATGCAACCGAGAACATAAAAGAACAGGCAACATGTAAAGCTGGTGTTAAAACAAAGCTGAAGACCGGCCACAGTAACAGCTGTCCAACCGATCGCTGCTCAACCTTCACGAACAAGCGCAAATGTCTTGACCTGTCTGAAAAAGTTGCCGTAATCAGATTTGCTAAAGATCACCCTGATCTCGGAGCCAGAAAAATAGCAGAACACTTTCAAACTGGAAGAACACAGATCCAAACCATCATAAAAAACAAGGCATCTATACTTGCTTTGCACGAAAGCACTGATAAACGAAGTCAGCAAAAGCGACAGCACACAGCCAAATATTCGGATGTGAACGAACCCGTGTGGGAGTGGTACACCATGTGTAGAAACTCTAACATACCAGTTTCCGGACCAATGCTTCAAGAAGAGGCCCTAGTAATAGCAGAAAGGCTAGAAATGATAGGTTTTACAGCATCAAATGGTTGGCTGGAAAAATTCAAGAAACAACATAACATATGCAATATGACCGAGGGAGGCGTGAGACCGGAAACAGTTGAAAGCTGGAGTGAAAGGGCAGGAGAAATCACCAGAGGATGGAAGAAAGAAGATGTGTGGAACATGGATGAAACTGGAAGTTTTTGGCGTGGTCTTCCTGAGAAGACTCTCAGCGAAAGAGGAAAAAGATGCAGTGGCGGCAAAAACGCAAAGATGCGCATCACGTGGGCATTTTTTGTTAATGCTGTAGGGGATAAGGAAGATCCCATTGTTATCGGGAAGTCTGCAAAACCGCGATGCTTCAAGCATTTAAAGGACAACAAGCGTCCGTCCAAATGCAACTATTTTTCAAATGCCAAAGCCTGGATGAACACGGGTATTATGACTGAAGTTTTGTCAAAACTTAATCGTCAATTGAAGCGAAAGAACAGACGTATTTTGCTGTTTATGGATAATGCCCCTTGTCATCCACAAAGCTTGACGGACAGCTTTTCGAACATAAACATTGTGTTTTTGCCAAAGAATACCACATCCAAGACTCAACCACTGGACGCTGGTATCATTGCCAACTGGAAAGTTAAGTACAAAAAGCGATTGCTTCGCTATGTATGTGGTCAAGTCGACGGGTCCAAGAGTGCGAGCGACATTGTGAAATCTGTGAATCTTCTTATGTCCATCGAATGGGGAAGACAGGCTTGGGACGAAGTGTCCTCTGATACAATCCAAAGATGCTTCAAGAAGACGGGATTGTCTCCGCAAGAAATCGCTATCGAAGACGATCCCTTTGAAGGAGAGGAACTGCAAGATCTTCAGGAACTTCTGAGCAGATTCGAAGTGCCTTGTACTGCAGAAGAGTACATATCGACCGAAGACGATCTTGAAGTTTGTCCTGGCTACATCGACAATTCTGACCCGAACTGGAGGGAAGTTGTTCGCGAGGAATTGCTGGGAGACAATCTAAATGATTTATCCGCTTCGTCAGATACAGCGAACTCAGTAAGCGATGACGAATATGACAGAGATTTACAAGAACCTGAACTGGAGTCATTGACGGAGGCAATTGGGCATGCTGAGGATCTGCGAAATTTTGCAATTTATAACGGATATGAGGAGCTAGCTCAATCAATATCTAAGACAAATGATTTGCTCTGTGCTTTGAAACTCAATGCACTGCGGCGACAAATGCAGATTAAGGACTATTTTAAGCCAACATAGACTGCTAATAGTAAACGTATATGGTCGAACATATTGCACTTTTCCAAATTTAAGTTGTTAGTCTTTTGCTACCGCTTTGTGTAGTTCTTGGACCAAGTTTGAAAACTCTTTTGTTAACAATTACTTCTTGATCTTTCTAAAATCTACTTATTACTGTCATCGGTGATTTATGATTGAATAAATAGACATTTGACCACGCCCAAGGCCTAATTATTGCGTACCTCTATTTAGCGGCCACCTCTATTAAGCGGCCACAAAGCCGATCCCCGAGGGTGGCCGCTTAATAGAGGTTCGACTGTAGTACATATATTGAATAAATATTAATTTCTTTTGATTTTTCTTCATTAATTATTAATGATTTGATAGTATTGCATTAAGGTGGTCTTATACAAAAAAAATAAATTTTAGTGAATTTTTGAATTAGCCATAAATTAAATGGTTAACCATATTAGAATAGATAATTGAAAGAAATGTTGAAAATTCGTAAAATTCCAAGGCTGGACTGCATTTGCCGCATTAACAACGCCCTTACCAACGTACATTTGGATACAAAAACTGCTTTATTTTTCCATGTTGCGCACATTTTCTCCAGCACCACCTCTCCGTAAATGAAATTTTATTATATTTTAAAACATTAAGAGTGAATTTATTGGTGCGTGGGTAGTCATGTGACCGATCTTCAGGCATATGTGATATTGTTTATTTTGGTTTAAGTTAGCGAGAGAAGTCTTGCAATGGGCGGACGCTTTTGATGAGAATCAAACTGATATCAGGTTGTGCCCCTTTGTACCTTTTTGGGTTTATTGAATTGGACACTCCCTCCACATTAAAATACAATACAGAATTTAAAGCAGGGACCGGAATATGCAGTTCCTTGAAAATTAACCAGAGAAAGTCCAAGTCTGCTTGTGACTACAAGAAATTGAAGAAGAAAAAAAACACCACACTGTTTTGAGGAAAATAAATAAACTGACTCTTTCGGTTAATATGTGGGAAAAGTCGCCATAGCCCAATTCCAATTACATATTCTTACCTTGGGTTGACAAATGTTGTGTACATAACAATAGAGGAGAAAGAAAATCTTTGACGGAAATGGATAGACGTCGGTCTCGCTATCGTCATCACTTTCATCTCCATCACCACCAAAGTCAAAGCAGTTTTGTGACTCATTTATTGCAAATTCCTGTGATGCAGAAGGGCTTTCATTGGGGAAGAAAAATGACTGTATTGTGCCCCGCTCATTCCCCAGTTGGTTGACCTCTGAGCCATTACCTTGAACTTCGTTGCGGGCAAAATTGTCTGTACCTTCTTCGTCTGCGCATAAACGGGTTTCAATATCAACATTTACATCTTGAACGAGCAACGTTTCGAGAGAATTATCTGAAGAAAGAAGCTCTTCAGCTCTTCAACAACATGCCTTCTTGATTTCAAATGTATCTCGTATCTTTTCCTGTCCTCAAAGCCTAGGCGACAAATCGCACAATAATGAAGACACATTCGCTTTTTCATGCTGCAATTTAAATCCCCCATGACAACCCGCAATTAAAAACTTTGTTTTGCCGGAAATTATTAGTCAACTTGCTCCATTCCCATTGGCTGCTTATAATTGAAGGTTCGTTTTGATTGGCCCTCGTGACAACAACAATATAGCTGTCTTCGCGATTTTTTACTTTTCGTATGTATCTTTTCAAAAAATTGTCTAAGTTAAACTACTCGCAAGGAGAAAATATGAACATTCATTCAAGTGCTCATGCTACCAGACGTGCATTAGAGCCAGCTCTGACTGAACTCGAAAAGTAAATGAGGTAGCGGTTTAAAAAGTTAAGTTTTCATCTTAGTTTTGTTTGATTCATAAACTATTAAAACAGCGTTTACACTCAAGGAGACGCTTTCCAACATCCACTAAGGCAACGAAGAAGATTAGATAACTTCTCATATGAAAGTGAAGGTAAGACTTAGAAAAAGTAGATATATTTTCGTTCATATCAGAACTCTCGCGTTTGTTTAATATTGCAAAAAGTTTGTGTTGAACCTTAAACATTTCAATCAAATGGTGATAACAATATAATATGTTCAACCATTATAGAAATACTACAATGAATTGTAAATATTACTTCATTTAGATGATCAAGGTCAGTCAGGCAGGAAACATTGAGGGAAATTAAGGATATGTTAAAAGGGATAGTGAATAAACAAAATGAAATGGACAATACATTACAGCTGTTGAAGAAGGAAATGCTTTATAAAAATTTTGAGTTATCAAAATCGACTCTTGAATGTGGCCGGCAAGTCATGTTATTTTTCTGAATATTGAACATGGATTGAACGCATGGTTACTTCTGTCTTTTCCCTGTCTTTGGCTTGGTGATAGTTGCTTGATCGATCTTCTCTGTGTTTTTTACAACTTCAGTTACGTTTCAGCGAGAAAAGATTCAGTTGTCAAGGTAAGCCACGACTATTGATAGTAATGTAGCTAAACTGAAATATTGCCTTCTAGCCTACACTTTTATTTTTATGTGAAACGGCAAACTAAAGGCCTTTTAATAGCCCGAAAACATTGACCTCTTCTCAAAGGTTTAAGATTTGTTTGTGAATAAAACATATCTTCTATTTTTAGGTGTATTGAGTTCTTTAATACAAGAGCAAGCCATTGTTCCACTGCTACGAAATAATATCCAAAGGTAAGCCTATATATCCAAAAGTAAGCCATTTGTGCCACTGCTACAGAATATATTATAGAAGCTAACCATTGTGCCACTGCTACAACATATATACAAAAGCAAGCCATTGTGCCACTGCTACAAAATATATACTCAAAAGCAAGTCATTGTACCACTGCTACAACATATTATATACAAAAGAAAGCCACTGCAGCCACGGTCCACTGCTATTAATTAAACTACAATAAGCCATTGTGCTCGTTGAAATCAAACAAGTGAAGAAAGATATATATTTCAAAGAAGTGAAATATACAAACGAAGGCATAATTGTGCCTGTACCTGGTACTTAAAACATACTAAACATTTGCTCTATATGGGAGTAACAATTGAGCAATATCGTGCTCGAATTGATGTAACAATCAAGCAACATTCAACTCGCAGTTAATTTTTGTGATAATGCAATATCAATGTTATTTCAGTTGGTAATAATTATTATAAGTAATACCATGACTTGAGGGAAATTAGCGATTAAATTGCCCGCCGCCGAGCGAAGATTTCTGATCGCCCGAGGACTTTTACAAATCTTCCCGAGGCTAGGGTGCACCTAACGCCCCCATGATCCCCAATTTCTTTGTAGATTGGTTTAAATGTTCCAATCCGATACTTAGTAAATGTGGAAAATTTTTATTGAAATCCGACAATATCTATGTGGGCAACTGATGCCCTTCTCTTATTGAGGTAGCCGCCATTTTGGATATACCCAATATTAATTAATTGTAGAAAATAAGTTGCCATTTGGCATCTTTGAGATTCCAGGGATAATGGGATATGAGCCATACCCATTTTAAATAATAAAATGGGACACAGCTGCTGCTAAGCTGTTCAGATAACAACACTTTACTGCTGTGCAGCAGAGTGCGGGCTCAGAACATGGCTTCTTTTCAAATTGGTATCATTGGGATCATGCTGTAGAAGATGGTAAGTTTATAGAATGTAAATTTGGACAGATATACAGTGCCAATTCATGACTAATCGTTTTCAGGTTCATAAGAATTGAGTTGAAGGACATTTTGAAGTATTATATGAAGTTATCTTGGTTACTTGGAAACTATGTTTTTCTAAATACAGTACTTTCATTGTTTCAATTCTTTTCAAGTTTTTAGAGCCAAAATGATCACAAAAAAACCCAAATATAATGACTGCTACCAACACCCGAAGTGAAAAAGAAATTTATGGTTTAGGGTCAGCTGTAACCCAAGCAGATGCAATAATCACAGGGAGTCGTCTACCGACTGCCAAGCAAGTGCTGCGATGTGTCTTCTTCCATCTTGTGGATGGCTATTCTCAGAATCGTACCAAATATCAGTCTGCTAAAATTGTGCTTGGCCATGTTTCACCATTTTATGAAAAGGGTGGGATTCCTATTAGTAAGGTCAATCTAAGGATAACATCAAAAAAATTGCAACAGTTTGTTTTATGGTGGTTTTATGTTAGGCTGTGTCTAGTCAACAACATACTAAAAGTTGGACAAAGTTGGAGCATGGGAAAGTTTCCAATTTCGAGATTGACTTTTATCCGTTTTTAAGTCATTTTCCATTAAAATCTGAAAACTTCAGAAGCCATAACTCGGTCAATTTTCAGGATAAATCAATATAACTTGCATCTTTATCTAGGTTTTCAGGGACAATCTTTCAAATGGAAGGGTTGTAAGTGATGTTGGGCAACCCCTTATACCATATCTAGGGGTACCCCTACCCCGCCCCCCTTGTTGGCGCCCACCCGGATTGACAAGCAGCCATAACTTCGTACTGCTTCTTCCAAAACAAGTAAATTTGGTGTCATTCCATATGTTTTCGAGGTCAATAATTCATTTGGAGCTATTTCCAGTGGTTTTCCATTGCCCACTATATCATTTTGGGGGTTACCCGTGCCCCAAAACACTTGGTCTGACCACTAACCATAGTCTATGAACAGGCATGACAGGCACAACCTCACACGTCATCGTCATCATCGTCTTCTAATACTGGCTCATTCGTGCTATTGTCGCAGTTGCCATCTTGGCAATGTCCACATGCACTGGTACATTCGAGTCCATGCTTCCTGCAGCTACACCTCAGGGTACTGCATCCTCCCGAACAGTTGCAGTGAACCATCTGAATAAGGACCTCTGGAGCAGGGCTTTTGTCTGTCATCATTGGAACAAGTTTATTCCCTTCTACCCTCCATCCCCACTCAGTTGGCTCCATTTCATCACTGCAACCCATCCACTCCATCACCTGGTAGTAAGTCCGTAGGGAGTGAAATTTACAGGCCGAGGTAGTTGGCGGCAGTCTTTCAGGCGTTACGAAAGTCTTAGCTCTTGCAACTTTCTTGCATAGCATATTATATCTGATAGATGCCAGGGACTCGTTCTAACACCCGTTGGTTTCGACAACATCCTGACTTTGCTTTGGTGAACTGAATGCTTTCGAACAGTTTTTGAATCCTTTATCTTTCTTGACGATTCTTTGGAACACCGACTTCTTTCCTATCCCGAATACTCTAGATGTAGAGTCGCATCCGGTGAAGGCATGCAGAAACAATAGATCATTGCAAGCTGCTTCTCCAAGGACCTGCTTAATGACCTTGATATTATAGGCACTCGATTTCGCCTTGTCCGATCGGAAATAGAGTTCAGTGCACTTTGACACCACTACATGGTAGAGCAAGAGTACCAGGAGATCTGTGTCTTCTCCAACAAGGGTGGTAGATTTGAAAGCAGACATTGCGATGGCTGCTTTTGCAATTTCAACGTCGGCATCACCTTCAGCTTGCATCACTTCACAGCCTCTCTGTCGCATTTGTCCCATGATCAGCTGGATAAGGGCCTGCTTGTTTGCCTCATTCGACAAGAAGTCTTCCTTTTTCCCAACAAACTTTGTCACCCCTGTAATGTTCACCTTGTTCGCATTCAAATTTCGACTTCGACGCTGATGAGTACAGTCCTTTATACTTGGCCCAACCTCATAACCATCAAACACTACGGTGGCTCTGCCATAGTGTTTAACTGTGAATGATGCGTAATCATCAGCAATTGAACTATATGTGGACCCGTCTGTCCATTTTAGGCGGTGAATAAGAGACCCCCCGTCTAGTACATAGTGATCTGTGACTGCGACCGTCTGTGTGACGGCATTGTCTGCCTTTGGTGTTACGTAGTTCCGTATCGCTTCTGCTAGTTGTGGTTTATCCGGCGCGCGCAAGATGTTCTTTCCTTCGAACAAAGACATTGGGTAAGGACATAGTTCATAGCTCATCACTTCATCGAGCTGCAGATCACCCGTCTGTGAGACAACAAGGAACCTCTGGAATAGCAATGCTGGATCTATCGTCCGGTCATCAGCAACTTTCACTGCCTTGCTGGATGCAAGTGTCTTGACCTTCAAACTCCGTTTGTGCGAATATGAGAACACAGAGTGTTTGTCCATCTTCTTAACTATGTCATTTCCGATTACGAACAGGTCATGTACATTGACATCCTCATTTGCATTAACTCCTGTGATGATGTTACGCAATGATTTATCAGCCGAATATGGTGTAAAACACTCCAGTTTTGCTGCGACTTTTTCAAGATCCGCCTCATCCCTACTCACTCTAGAGTTGGACAAGTCCTTATGCTGTTCACTTGTTGTGTAACTATTCGTGGTCAGTTCTTGCATGGCGAGGTTGTAAGATGATGTCACAGTAGAAGACATTGTCCAAACTGCTCTCTCGTGCTCCGACATCCCACTTCCTCGCGTTAGTCCCCCTTGAGCTTTTAGTGAGCGCATTAGTGTTTGCTCAATCACAAGATCAGAGCCAAGGCCAGCCCAGTATTGGCTGCTGCGTCTGGTTACATGAAACCCAGATTGGAACTTCTGATAAACCTCGGGGTTGTCATCATTCAATCCGCGCATCTTCTGGAGATAGAGACGAGCTGACTTCAGATAATTCGGATGGCCAGCGGCCGCGAATATCGGCAAGCAAGCTGAGATGGCACTGAGATGCATCTCCCAAGACCCCATTCGATCAGCCGCAACAAGTCCCCTAGCAATACCTAACATTTGCTGGTAGTGGACCCACAGTTTGCTGGTTTTGGAGGTCTCTGCCAGTTCATCCCTTTTCAGAGTTACTGTTTCGTCAATTTCGCGAATGCAATCTGCTTTTAACAATGACTCTAAGTCGCTTTCGTCAGTCTCCATCAGCGTGTACAGTCTCTCAAGTTCTTCCACTTGGTCCTGAAAACCAGGGTCATCCTCCACGATTTTAGCAACAATCTGACGTGTAAGGCACTGATCCACCAGCAGATCTCCACGAAATGCTCGTTGCACCGCCTTCCCGCTCATCATGTGTAGAACGGCATTTTCACCATACACTGTCTCCATGATCTCCTTAATTCCACTGCCATCCATCAAAGTACCAATGGCGCCCAACAGATTCATGAAGGTATGAAAGCTTCCAAGCATTAGGACCACATTCCTGATCGGGCTATCATCTGGAACAGCATTCGCTATCTCAGAAGCCTTCCAAAATAGCGGTTGATCGAAGGTAATGATAGCCGGCATGTTGTGTTTTGACGAAAGTTTGCAAAGGTATTCTAGGGTTGACAAGATACAAGTTTTGTCCCCTGGATTCATGTCGATCATTGGGAGAAACTGTACTGATGATTTCCCCGGATAATCACACTCCCTGTGCAGTAGAGACATCATACCTTGCCAACTGGGGGTACTCTGCTGGAAGCGAAAGGACATTTCCCAGAAAATGTCAACTTTGCGGTCACGGGCAGATGAGAATGGTAGAGGCTGAAATTCAATCTTGCGGTTGACAAGCTTTGCGTATCGGTAATCTATTATATCAATCTTCGTCAGTTCGACAAGTTTCAAGTCGGCCATTTTCTGTCTTGAAATGCTGCGACTAACTTGCTTCCCAGGTGTGATGGTGGCTATCATGCCCATCCCGTGAAAGGTACCCTTTCCGTCCAAGGTTACAATGTTATGATCCACATTGTCCCCGGCAAATAACAGGGACATATCAAGAATGTCCATGTCACCCAACACATCCGGAGCAAGTGAACAAGCTGCATTCACTTCTAACCTTTGCACTTCTGAGTAAGATGAAGAAAACCCCATGGTTGAAAGACTATCGATCAAAAACCGTGACCTGTACAAATGATGCATTTGCACCGCAAGACCAAGCTGTAAAGGCGCAATTACAGCCCTTGGGCGCACGGCTTGAATAACAGCTTGTCCAATACCAGCAACCATTCTGGACGTATCCTTCCCAACAAACAGATGCTGCAGCAAGAATCGCAAACTTGCTGGCACGTAATCCAATGCAGCCGTAAGTTTCAGTTCTGACGGAGTTGGATATGTATCCCCCATTGGCGCAACTGTCTCCTTGATGTCACTTCTGATAAGTTTTGCTGCGGTTTTTATAATTGCTCGTTTCTGTGCTTCCTCGTCATCTTCTTGAGGTGATTTGTAGTAATCACGAAGAATCTGACAAGTTTTTTCCCGAAAGGTCACAATGTTTTTGACACCCTGGCCCTCAGTCACGAATATAGATCTTCCATATCGTCTTACAAGCATTTCCTTGAGGTACTGGTTTCCGTATGCTGCAGATTTGCTGTCACACAAGTATTCTCCCATTTTAGCTACTAGATCAGATATCGTTAGCTGTTCTTCATCATTTTCCTCCAGGAATGAACAAAACCTTTTCAAATGCCTCCTCCTGATCACAGTCCTTTGGTCTTCCACTTTTTCGTCGTTTGGCGGAATCGACTGACGTGAACTGTTTTGGAATGTCCTGCAGTGTGCGAAAATTTACGCTACATGATTGGTGGTAAACACAGTCTGCTGCATGAAGATCGCCCCCAAAATATTCGATGCGGCCTTGAACAGCAATGGCCCATGCATCCCCCCTGGTTCTACAATGAACCAATATCGTTTGAACAAATGCATCTGTCCTCACACAGTACACCCTTTCTTCACTATTTCGTTTAGCGTCTATTTTCTGAGCTTCGGTTCCACAGAAAAAGCAATGTGTTTTACTGTCATGTAGTCCCAGGGAAACACGAGCGCTTCTCTTTACTGACTGAGCAGAATCTGTCTGATCTTTCTTGCTTGAGATAAGAATATCCTTTTTGTTTATGTGATTTACCCGACATGTTTTGTGCACACTATTCCCAGCTTGGACTCTGACGTCAACACCTCTCTCGATGCTAGCACGGTTGATACCTTCAGCTCCTTTTTCACGAACCACCACGGTCTCCTCACAATCCAATTCCCTTTGGCATAATGGACACGTTTCTTTGCTTGAGCTGCTCATATTTTACCCCTGAAAATATTAGTTTATGTCTCAGAAAAACATGTCATATGTAAGATAAGCTTCACAACGGAGGGTCTCACTGCCGTTATGGCGACATATACAGCGAAAAAAATTGGAAAATCGACCCATATGGAGCATGATACTCAGGGAATAATTCGGCCGTTGCGAAAATATATTTTTACGGGTTTAGGCAGACGATGGAATAAACGGTCGCCGTTTCGTCGGCATTCATCGGAAAAATATAATCAGCGTCTTGATTTGAAGCTGAGAGTATGGGCTATAAAACGGTATCTGATTGGTTTGGATAGAATAACAAACACAGCGATTGGTCGGCCTTTGCTATGAGGCCACAATTCACGCACGCAAATTTCACTTCCGGTCACTTCCGGTCCGAAAAAAAAAAGCCGTCAAGGCCGATATTTACCATTTACAAAGAGCTTAGAGGATACGGAAAGCGATGATATCTTTGATAAAGACTATGGCTACATATCCAGTGAAAAAAAAAAAGGAAAATCGACTGGCAATTGATCGATTTAGACGAATATTCGAGCTGAATATGAAATACGATATTCGGTCATGGCCATGGGGGGAAATATATCTTTACGGGTTTCGCCGAAGCGATGGAATTCTAGTCGAAATTCCCTTTCAAACGAGGTATGGCTTGCCCTATTCCTGTAAAAATTCATAAAGATACTAACCGGGAAATAGTTTACTCTTATTTTGACTTATTTTGGTTTATTTTGTTGCGTTTGAAGTGGGCTATTTCGCTTGTAACTTCTGTTATGTTCACACGTTTTTGGCCATACTTGGTGTAGTGATAGTGTAAGTTTTATAATTCGATATTATCTCAGCGAAATTAATTTGAAACCCGTATTTTCAAAATTTTCAAGTCGAATATTTAAACTTTTTGCTTCATTTTGCTAATTTTTGCTGATTTTTTCAATGTTTTTCCAATTTGCGACGTTTATTTGTAGAAAGTAGAATATAACTCTGAAAGGTAATTGTATAGGCTTTCAAAAGAGATATAGCATGCCCTATTATTGTAAATAGTTATTGAGATACAAGCCGACAAAGGGGTTCACCCATATTTTTCGGGAATTCGACCAGTAGAGAAAGAGTAATGGAAAATGACTTAAAAACGGATAAAAGTCAATCTCGAAATTGGAAACTTTCCCATGCTCCAACTTTGTCCAACTTTTAGTATGTTGTTGACTAGACCCAGCCTAACATAAAACCACCATAAAACAAACTGTTGCAATTTTTTTGAAGTTGGGGTACTTTGTCGCTATATTGACCTTACTATATGCTCAAAGAGCAGGCATGTTGCCAGAAAATCATCAAATTGCTTGAGGAAAATGAGAAATTCCGTAGGATACCCAAAGCACGAAGAACTAGTCCGTCAACAATTGCCAAACTCCAACGATAGCAGATGGAACTGTCGGAAACATTCGCTCTATGGTCGCCTAATGCTGAAGGTGAAATAGATGATCCTGATGATTTGGAATTTTTAAAATCGATGAAAACTGACAGGAAAGTGACAATTGCTGGTATAGATATGTTAACACTATCAAAATTGAAGCGAAAGCAACTAATAATCTCCAGTGCTGAGAAACGCCGTGAGAAGTCTGCCAAAGATTCGCAAACTTTGTTTTCAACTGTGCAACTTGATGAAAGTTCATCCAGTGATGATGAAATACCTCTGGCCTCCTATGTTCCAACCAAGAAACTCGACTCCAAGCCTCATAGAAGAGTGCGCACAGGGACAGACTGTTTCATACCTCCTGACATTATAAAGTCACCAAGATTGGTTTCCTTAGCAGCACGGATGAGAATGACACCTGCCCAACAGGCGGCATTTACAGAGGCATTCATAGAGGAAGTTGGGGGAGATCCATCTAAAGTTTGTACTTCATACAGACATGCCGATACTTCTAGACGTGCAGTTAGCCAGCAGATAGCTAGTAAAACAAGGGAGTTGTGGATCCCACCAAAGTTGGCCTCACTACACTGGGATGGGAAAAGTCTTCCCACTCTGACTGATCAGTACCAACATGAGGAGCGATTAGCAATTACCGTAGGAAACTCAGAGGAAATGAAGCTACTTGGTATTCCGAGTTACAAGTCAGGCACAGACCAGCAAGCCGGTGACATTATATCTAACCGGACATGTGAATTATTGAAATCTTGGCAGTGCTCTGATACAATTTCCAACATGGTATTTGACACAACATCGTCTAATACAGGCCATCTGACGGCTGCATGTGTAAGCATCCAACGCGATCTTGGACGTCCATTACTTTGGTCAGGCTGCCAACACCATGTGGGTGAACTGATTGTGTCTCATTTGTTTGATGATCTAAAGATAGAATCGTCCAAGTCTCCAGAAGTAGCTCTTTTTTCCCGTTTGAGAAAAAACTGGAATCTCATACCACGTCAGCAGCAACCCTTGCAGCATTTGAATATCAACAATTTTCCTGAAAATGTACGTACTGTTGTCACCGAATGGAAAGATGAAGTGATAGAACTGGCAGAGAGAAAGATAAAGTATCGCAGAGACGACTACAGGGAACTGCTGGAACTATGTAGAGCATATCTGAGTACAGACAGTGATTGTGTGAAATTCAGGCGACCTGGTGCTGTCCACAAGGCCAGATGGATGGGAAAGCTACTCTATATGCTTAAACTGGTATTATTGGAAACAGAGATATGTGAGCTCCCAAAGGGTACCATAACCACCAGTGCTCAGGTACCGAAACTACGAGACTTTGTCAATTTCATCGTGCTAGTGTATTGTTCGTGCTGGTTTCGTGCTAGCGTTGGGGTGGATGCCCCTTGGAATACTCTACTACTGTATCAAAACATTCTCAAGTACAGAAAAGTGAACAAAGTAATATCAGAGAGTGCAAATCGAAGTTTTGATAGACATTTGTGGTATCTGGTGGGTGAGATGGTGCCACTGTCATTGTTCAGCACCAAAGTATCTAATGTTGACAAGAGGCAGATTGCAGATAAACTACTAAGTGTGAAGCCAGAATTCCCAGTAGCAGCACCAACAGACCGGTTCGGAACTGGTTATGGAAAACCAGTCTTTCCATCCGACATCAACGAGTCATCAAAACTGGCAGACTTCATAAAACAAGACTCCTGGTTTTTGTTCACCATATTAAATTTGGATGATGGATTTCTACCTCTTAGTGTAGACAAGTGGTCAGACTCAGAAGCATTTCAATCATCACTCTATAACGTCGGTGCAGTTAATGTAGTCAATGATGCTGCAGAGAGAGGGGTAAAATTGTCCACTGATTATCTCAACAGTGCTAAAACTGAGAAACATTACCAGAACATTCTTCAAGTAGTTGAACAGGACAGGAAGCAAAAACCTAATCTGCGGAAAACAAAATTATGCCAGGGGCCCAGGGCCAGGACTAATCTCGAGACGAAGTATCTTAGTACTGACTAACTTTCCATTGACAGTGTTAATTTAATCTTCTAAACTTACACAAATGATACATTTTTATTATTTAGCTGTGCTGTGATCACTGGAAATACTTAAAATGTCATTTTAAATAAAACTTAACAACTTAATAATCTCTTACCAAGTTGATTTAAACCTTATTAATTTCATGAAAATGGGTGAAATGTTGCAATTTCAGCGGCTGTGTTGCCCACATAGATATCGACCGATTTCGCTAATTTTTTGTCTGTGTTCATATCTTCAGTAGTGGAACATAACTTTCGATCTACAAAACATTCCTCTGAAAAATTCTCAATCATGGGGCGCCAGGTGCACCCTAATACAGGTGCTGTTAGTATTGCACGACAACCGGACAAGCAAACATGTTTGATTGCTCTAGGAATTAACTTTATGGGAAGAACTAGCGAGCAGAATTCTCCAAACCAACTGAATGAAAAACAGTCGACGTCTAACGAATTCGGGTTAAAATATCTCGAGTAAAACCGGGAAACTTTAAAGTTCTCACAGCTAGCGAAGCAATCTATCGTACATTTTCCCCAGTGGGATTGTAGCATCTTAAAATATTTATGCTTAATTTTCCAGTCGTCATAGTCCACAATTTTACTCAAATAATCGGCTCTTTCATTTAACGTACGAGGTATCCACTCAACCTCCATCTCAATATCGTTGTTTTTAATACAGTAAAAGATTTCCACAGCTAACTTGTGCAGGTGCACTTTCATACTGCCTGAATTAAAAATTATCGCTATGGCTTGATTATCTGTAAACCATTTAACTTTAGTCCTGTATAATAATGGTGTTTAAACTTTTTAAGTGCATCCTCGATGCATCTCAGTTCCCTCCAAGTGGAGCTTTGATTCATTTCAATTCTATTCCAGTTCCTGTGAAACACCGGTGTGTTATCAAGCGAAATAAATGCGGCACAACCAGTGTTGCTCGCGTCTGAATAGACAAGTTTCGCTGCCCTGGCGGGCTTAATTGTAGTAGACCTACAATTCAATTTTGGAACAGCTTCCAACCAGAATTTTTATTCATTTCTCGAATCCGAGTCTAAAATCAAATCGGATTCCCAACTTACTCTGCAATCAACATTACGATGTAAAGCTTTCGTCATTAACTTACACGTGTTTCCAAACACAATTAAATTCGAAATAATTAGTCCAGTCACAGAGGCCAGCTTTCTAGCCTTTAATTTTCTCAATACCAATATCTCGTTTATTGCAGCTAGCATTTTCGAAATTTTCTTTTGAGGAATAGACAAGGTTTTTAATTTCATGTCCCAAACTAGACCCAGCCACCACGTTATGCGCTGAGTGGGAAACCACACACACTTCTCCTCGTTGGGAATAAATCCACAGCTTATAATATCTGACCGTACTTTACAAGATTGTTTCATACAATTTGAAAAAGAAATGGATGCCCCCATGCCATCATCTAAATAAACGACTATTTTATGTGCGGAAGTCCGCCAGTACTTCACTAATGGTCTCATTACCTTCGTAAATATGTATGGCCCAGTGGCTAAACCAAACTTTAAAATATTTAACGACGTCTTCGTGTATCCAAGAAAAACCTAAAAACTGTTGGTCATCCAAAAAATATCAATATGGTGATAACCTGACTTAATATCAAATGAGAAAAGCCAATTTTGAGGACAATTCGACAAAGTTATCAACATTTCTTGCGAACCTTCAAATTTTACTTTGCATTTCTTCAGAAAACTGTTTGGATACCTAAGATCTAGGATAAGCCGCTTTTTACCACTCGACAGCCACAGACAAAGGATTAACTATAGTTGGCTGGGTAAAACCAGTGGCTAGTAAATCTGTAATAGCACCCTCAACGAAATCAATATATTTAAATACAGACTCATTATTCTTGAAAAACGCTCTAGAGGGCATAGTGACCAAAGGAATAATGTACCCACAACGAATCGTGTCTAAAATAAACCTAGATGCCCCTATCGTCTCCCAAAATTTGACATGTGAACGCAGTCGCCCTTTTACTTTTATAGGTGTAGAATTCTCTAAGAACTCTTGGACATTTTCCTGTGTATGCTCAATTATCTCTATATTAGAGTTCACACAAAGATATAAATACTCATCTTTATTCATCCTTTCTGCCGCTGTTTTGTCTCGGATCTACGAGCACGTCAATTGGTAGACAACCCCGAACTTTGATTTCTGCGTCTGTTAGAACAGATGGGCGAGCCTGTCCAGTGACCAAGTTGTCCACAGCTGAAACATTTGTCGCTAGATTGAGGTTGTCGGGCGCCACGAAAGGGCTGACGAAATTTATGGAAAGTTGAAGGAAAAGCATTCTTTCGAAGGAATGGCTGTTGCTGCGGCACTAGTCGAGTAAATGTACTCGTTGGCTTTTGAGCCTTGATGGTTTTAATCTTTGCCAAAGCTCTTCTCTCAGCATATCTTAGTTTCTTTTCATCGTCTGAATCCTCTGCTAAACCATCCGATTCGTATTCTTCGACTGTGGTCCACCCTGCAGGGCTTTTATCTGCGAAGCGTATCAGCTTCTTGCGCTTTTCAATCGCCGACTTTAGGTTCTCGAGTGCAGAATTCGCTTTTGTTAAATTTGCTGCTAACAAACTGTTTGTGATGGCTTACTGTATTTTGCGAAACGAAATGGTTTCGTTCAACGAAACGAAGTGGTTTCGTTCAACGAAACGAAGTGGTTTCGTTCAACGAAACGAAGTGGTTTCGTTCAACGAAACGAAGTGGTTTCGTTCAACGAAACGAAATGGTTTCGTTCAACGAAACGAAATGGTTTCGTTCAACGAAACGAAATGGTTTCGTTCAACGAAACGAACTGTATCTTGCGAAGGGTTGGGACAAAACGCGGATACGGACGGACGGATAAAAGTACAAAACGCGAATGAACGCAATTTTGTTGATATATTCATATATATATTATGCTTTTCCCGTACTTTTTTAACGAGTTTATTACGCCTTTTCTTTATTCAATATATGATTCATGCGACAATATTATGTGACATTAAATAAACATTAAACATGTTTTGATTAGTAGCGTGATTATCATGCAGGTTCGCCGGTTCACAGATCAACTACACGACAAGAAAAACTTCGCAGTTTGTTCAGCGATGCGTGACTGATCGAGAGAGTAATAAAGGATTATCGAAACGTTAGCTTCATTCTTTATTTGCCTGAAGGCAGTTCTAATTCTCTTCAAGCTAGTCGTCAGATTCGCCACGAATCGAGCGATTTAAGCGAATTGGTCATGTTGTGGACAACAGCGACGAATAACTTTAACCAATTAATTTTCTGTCAAATTAGTTATACATTTTACAGTTGATTTGTAATGTTTTTGAGGCTCCACATTGCTTCGAACTTTCTTTGTCGAGGCAGTTAAATTTCGTTTGCCTAAAAACTTGATTGACAGGTTTGCTCTGTTTGCATGCCGGAATATCACGGAATATCACGGAATATGGCGAAATATCACGGAATATGGCGAAATATCACGGAATTATCGTGTATAATATAATGAAATCCTTGACAAGCAGTATTCTCGTTCATTGCTTTTGGCTAATGCTTGCCTCGTATGGACAATTCTAATCATGGTAAGTGAAGAAAAGCACAAAACAAACCTTTCTTTCGTCTTGTATAAATATGACACGTTCTAGATAATTAGATTTAAATGTTTATACTTGAGTAGGTTTTGCGAAATATTTGTAAGTTGCTGGTTTATTTCAAGTACCTGCAACGCAAGTTTAATGCCTTTTGAACTAATTTGGTTGCTAAATACACACAACTTGTTCTCCAGAGCCTGCAGTTCTTTTAGCCAGTGGCAAGGCTCTAGCGTATCTGATGCGTGTCTAGGAGGATTTGAAGTTTAGGCGATACAGAGACGGCAGGGTACGAGCCAGAACTTAAGTAATCAATTTTAAAGAGGGTTCTCCAAGGGGAGTCAGTGTTCTCTTCAAACTGGTCCTGTGTTACCACATTTTCCCCTATTTTATCCACGCACTTTGTAAAAGAAAATTACTATGACCGCAGATTTGACAAACTAGCAAAATTGACCATGATACATTTTCTGCGTGGATTTTGATTAGATTCCCAATTCCTAATATTCCGGCATATTCCGTGATATTCCGTGATATTCCGCCGTTCCGGGTTTTCACAACGGCCGATTAAAACCATTTGATACATTTGAATGGTGAATACTAATACAAATCATATAATAAATATTCCATTGAGTGGTTTGTCTGATAATACTGCA
The DNA here is from genome assembly GCA_035772405.1 of Chrysogorgia sp. JL179-B06. Classification (NCBI taxonomy): domain Eukaryota; kingdom Metazoa; phylum Cnidaria; class Anthozoa; order Scleralcyonacea; family Chrysogorgiidae; genus Chrysogorgia; species Chrysogorgia sp. JL179-B06. Next base: position 541,565 of record JAYKKM010000078.1, on the reverse strand, counting down.
GGGCGTTTTACTCGTTTCTCGCATTTTAAAATACATCCGAAATTCGTAAACTTGTACTCGGCCGTATATAGTAACTGTTCGGTTCATGAGAAGTATGACGTTTGAATTAGTTGTCCAGTCTAATCCAAACAAAGTCGAAATTCCTTCATGAACTTAACTCGCTGAATTACGTTCGGAAGAATGAGAAGTTCGACGTTTGAACCGGCCTTTTAGCGGTCTGTATTAAAAATTATCATCAAATATTATTTAATAAAACAGAAATAAAGAACACAAAAACATAAATTGTTGTTTACGCGTGTATTTTGATCATGTTTGTTATGATTGTATAGATCTTATCTCTGCAGGAATTCACCCCAAAAATAGACAAATTTTATCCAACAGGTTAAATCGCGAGGGCATGTTGTGGGATATTTCCCCTGTTGAGGACTCATGAGGGGACATGTCAGAAAAGGAAAAGGAGAATAAAATAACGTTCTTTGATTGGTTTATTTTAGTTTTGTCGTAGGGTCTAGTTGCCGTTTATACGATGGGACATGTTGCGGGACAAAATTTTGTCTGCCTCGTGTGTCCCAACCAACCAGTTGAGATGGCTATCTGAAACTTATCCCTTACGCCGGAGTTATACGGTACTCCAAAAAGTAGAGTTTAAATAACTCCTGTAAAATAACTTTAAAAGAGTTAAAACAACTCGTTGAAAATAACAGTAACATTGTCACATATTGTCGTATGAATCATATATTGAATAAAGAAAAGACGTAATAAACTCGTTAAAAAAAGTACGGGAAAAGCATAATATCTCGCACTTTTATCCGTATCTGGGTTTTGTACTTTTGTCCGTCCGTATCCGCGTTTCGTCCCAACCCTTCGCAAGATACAGTTCGTTTCGTTTGAACGAAACCATTTCGTTTCGCAAAATACAGTAAGCCATATTTCAATTGATTGTATTATAGTGTACGTACTTTTACTCTCAGGATTTTCTTTTGAGACTATTTTTTTATTTTAATGTTTTAGTTTTTATTCTATTTTTAGTTGTTATTCTAATTTCATTTATACATTTACATCCTTTATAATTTACACAGGCAGCAATTTTACTGCTGAAGTGTTTTTATCCTGTTAAAATATTCGTGGTGATAATAATTTACTCGCAACAGTTTGGCAACTCATAACTCTGTCAGCACCCACAAGTTGAACCAACATTGGGTTGAACTCTACTTCATTTACCACAGCGCAAGTATCGCCACCAACAACAGTCAACCAGTGGCACGACTGGCCGCTTCTTCCTTGGGCAGCTCCTTGGGTCTTCACCCAACAATGGCGCAGATGACGACAGATAGGCCAATTAGTGGGGCGCCAACTTTACACCAAACTTTCTTCCGCCATCAGGTTCAGTAATTCCTGAATGCGTTTTCGTGCGAACGTCGATATCGGGTGTCCCATCCACACCATTATATTCCACCTCGACTGCTATGCCTGTAGTCGCTCCCAATCCATTCAGCTTTTGGGCTTCCGTCCTGTACTTCCAACGCCAACCCCTTTGTGGTCGGCCCTGGGTTTATTCTGTCCAGTCAAAAATGGTCCAGTCTATTGTGAGTGGCCAGTTCATCGACCTGCCGGTTCTCGTCCAAGAATAATGTGAAGATGAACCAACGACCTGTACTCTTGGACGAGCACCTTATCATCAACCTGGGACCGCGGAAAACTAAAGTCATTACGGACATTATCACCTGGGTGCAAGTCTTCTCTATCTACGCAAGCATTTTTTGCTCATACCAACCCCAGCGAGCTCACGACCTTTGGCTATACCAGCTGTTTATAATTAGTTTGGCGAAACAATTCCGTGGCCCTACGTGGGCTAACTATAATAAGCGTTTCGTTGCGATGCTGCAGCGAGAAACGTCACTGATTGGTCTCAAATGAACGTGTTGATTTCGTTCAGCCCAGCAGAGCTTCGACAGAGGCTTTCCCTCCTCCAATTTCATTTGCCGTTCTTGGAACAAAGGCCACTGCTCCTGCTCGGTCGCTGTCTGCCGTTATCGTCACGTGTGCGACGTATCAGGATGTTTCTGTGAACCCCCGTGGGATCAACCATGCTCAACAGTCTACGACCTACGACAATCGCCCGGCCAAGCGCTTTCGGTAGCGTTATAGACCTCTTTCATAATGGCGCCCAAATTAAATATTCTTTTATATTCATTTAAATTAGCCTTTCTGACCTCGTTCGTGTGTCTGTATCGCTTTGTAACGAGGCCAGAAAGGCTAATTTGCATGCATATAAAAGAATATTTAAACTGGCCGCCATTATGAAAGAGGTCTATGACGATATTCCCGTTTCCTCGGTTTGCTCTTTTCTTTGCATATGGGGTGGTAACGTGATGTTACATACACGGGTGTGTTACATATACGGGCTAGGGGTTACAACATGAGATTTATACGTGTTCCCGTTCATCCCACGTTTTCCCTATATAATGAAGGCAAGAATATTTCCAAATAGCATAATAAGTATATATACCTTCATGTTTCAGGGAGTGAATATAGTATTTTAGCATGAAACTCGATCGGTGATGTCGGCTTGAGAACTATAAAGCTAGCTAGTGCTTCAAAAGACACTATTTAAAAATAAAGACTATATATCATCGGTATATCCGATGATAATTCATAATTTCATAGTTTTTCGGCGCATTATTTATTAGTTTAACGACATTGTCTGGTCAAGGATCTCATATAAGTGATATAACCCAGGGATTCAGAGAGGACATAAACTGAAGAGAGAGAAAGATTATTAAGATTTATTTAAAATTGAAACATGAAATACATGCGAAACGCACATGCTCAATAATGCTTCACACTTTTGGACTTTAACCCATGTCAAGCCGGTCGCCGGTTTTCAACTCATATTTTTTTGCACCGCCCTTAAAATCCCTGTTGGAAAGTTTCTCTAGTTCGTTAGTACAGTTTCTTTTTAAAACTTCGCATAAGTGTGCTTATTTCTATCTTTATTAGCTTATTTCGAGTTTTAAATCTAGCCGTTTTTAAATCGAGCCCGTATATGTAACATGCATTGCCCGTATATGTAACGTCACGTTACCACCCTGTTTCAACTAAAGGGTGGTAACGTGACGTTACGTATACGGGTGCATATATATACTGAAGCATTAGAGCCCGTATATGTAACCTCATGTTACCACCCTGTTTCGCGTGCCGAGCCCGTATATGTAACATGCCTGTATATGTAACGTCACGTTACCACCCCCGTTCTTTCTTTGTGGGACATACCCTATTACCGTTTATTACCGTTTGTGGTCCTTAATAAAGTTTCAAAAAATTTCCAATCTGTGTTTGTGTACTATTCCTCTTTTGCCTTGCCATTGGTGTCGCGCCATGCTTACTTGTTCTCGGGTCGTGTGGTTTTGTTTTTGTTTTTAGTGTTAGTTGTTTTTTCACGGTTTTTTTTGGCCCCTTTTCTAAGCGGGTTTTTTTGGCCCCTTTTCTAAGCTCCGATAATACGGACCTCTCTGCTAGGGAATGGCCAGCAACCTCACTAGTCTCGTACACTTAGCGGACTGTAGTTTTAATTTTTGCCCGCATTTACGCCGTAACTTTCATGCACATAGCACACTGTTCGAGTGCTTGTGACTAAACATAATTCGGGTTAATATAGCTTTACCTAGAAAATGTTGAAAATGTCGATTGATCTTGTATAAAATGTAATGAGCTGGTCAAGGTTGTTTACAACGTTGAGGACTAAAGCCCATAAATGCTTCAGACAAATGACGCTTAGGAACGTCGTCTGACTGATTCTATTGGCTAATACCGAAACAAGCAATCTTCGACTGGGGAGTGTAGTGAATATTCAGTACATTTGGTTGTCAGCTTTGGCTTATCATGCATACTGGGAAGATCCTGGGTGTATTACGAAGACGAATATTACCAATGATCTTATTGCCGCGCTGGATATTTAATCGCAACGAACTCTGTATTCCTGAGAGTCAATCTCCTTCGGACAACCCCAAAGTTATTCTACTTCGAATACGATCACAGGAAAAAACTGTAAAAAAACAATGGGTTTTTCAATGGTTAATGACCAGTTTCCATTCAAAAAACCATTAATGGGAAATCCGAACTGTTCCTTCACATCTCAACACTCAACTCACGTCACTCTGCACCTCAGACTAGTTCCCAACATTACAACACTTTGTGAAACCTATAACATTATACCAAAATAGCGATGCCAAATTAATTTACTATATTTCTAATTGGATGTGACTGGAAGAAGGTACGATATGAAGATCAACGTGAAGAAAACGAAATCGATGAGAATATCAAGGCGAGGAGGAGTAAAACTACATATTGAAATCTATGGAAATACAGTAGAGCAGGTGAAGAAATTCAGATATCTGGGAGCTTTAGTGACGGATGATGGTAGATGCGAAGAAGAAATAAAGGCTAGAGTTGCGATGGCAAAAAAGGCTTTCAATAATAGAAGAGAACTGCTAACCCAGAGAATGGATATAAAGTTGAAAAAAACAAATCATAAAATCTGTTGTATGGACTATGGAGTGTGGCCTTATATGGATGTGAAACTTGGACAATGAGAAAGAAAGAAGCTGAAAGAATACAGGCATTTGAGATGTGGATATGGAGAAAGATGGAGAAAATAAGTTGCCGAGACAAGATGTCAAATGAGGTTTTAGGTTTGGTGAAAGAGAAAAGAACGATAATGAATGTAATGGAAAGAAAAAAAAGTGGATTGGTCACATTTTGAGAGGAGACGTATTGCTGAGAGAAGTGAGAGAGGTGATAGAAGGACGTATCATTGGAAAGCGACCAAGAGGAAGGAAACGTGTGATGATGTTAAACGACTTATGTGGAGGAATCAACTATGCTGAACTTAAGAGTATGGCACAGAACAGAGAAGTTTGGAGAAACTACATGCCCAAAACCTGCCAACTGGCAGATAACCAATGATGATGATTTCTAATTACCTGATTTTCTGAAACGTTTTTCATGACGTCGGTGGTTACTCAGAAAGATGTGAGATACGAAAGAGCTCTACATTACCATCCCTTTATTTTAGGAGTTTGTTTAAATACCTAAAACTTAATTTTCGTTTCATAAACACTTTAAGCTAGCTAAGTCAACATACGCTATATAAGTCCTTATATATATATTTGGCAATTTGCAGAATGCAGATTGCAGAACGCGACTACAGTATATTAGGAGCACGTTGTAACCAATACATTTTGTACCCAATAAGTTATTCGATTGTAAGCAACCCCAAAACAACAAAGATCCTAACCCTAACCCCCTGCCTAATGAGTTTTCTAACCGTTCGTTCCCCAATCTGCAGTCTGCAAATTACCCCCGCCAAAAGAAACTGAATTATTATAATCATGTTCGGTGGGTTTCGATGTATATTAAAATAACAGATTGCTAATTTGTTTGCTCTGACACAGGCCATAATCAAGATATGTTTAAAATAAAGCTGTGTATATACATAAGTTGGGCTAACAGATGATAAAAGTAGTTGTCTACAACAATTATACAGAATAAAATTGTTATTGATTTTTAAATTTGCGGCATGTCCCATCAATTGTCAACGAGCAAAATGACCAAACACGTTAGTTTTCTACAATTGGCTTTTTCCAGTATACAATTTAACCAAATTAATACACGATACGTATAAGATAAGACCTTACTTTACGTTGTACATAGATTCTTCTGTGTAGCTTGTGGGTCATTTGATATTTGTTTGCCTGATCAGTTTTCACAACGTCGACGCTGAAAATGTTATGCTCCAACCAAGAAACCTCGCCAGAAACATCGTCCAACGTTTCAGCCTCTTCTGCCACAAGCCTCTTTAACTTAATTTGGTCGCCAACCAGTTGTAAATCACATGCTTTCAGCTGCTCCTGCGTACCATTTGATAAATAATATGACTGTCTCTCCATCAATCTGTCACTGGCATATTCGTGGACATATTTACACACATACATCATGAAACCAAACAGAATATGTCCATTAAAAAGGAAACAAAACGCACAATGAAGGAATAAAAGTTGAAAATGAAACGAAGTTATAAAGTAACTCAAAACTGAATAATATATAACACCATTAGAAAATGAAAAATATCGCTATACTATTTTCAATGGCTATTTTACATTAATGATTTCACATGCACATGGATGTTTTTCATGGAATTACCATTAATGAAATTCAAAATTACATGAATGGTAAAATTGGTCGCCATTTTACATTAATGATTTCACATTCACATTAATGTTTTTCATGGAATTACCATTAATGAAAATTAAAATCACATCAATGGTAAAATTGGTCGCCATTTAACAAATGTTTCTTGATGTTATATAGAGCTCTTACCCCATCAAGAAAAAGATTGCGTTCCAAGGTATGTCTCTATTTCTCTCAGCGCGATGATATAGTTGATTCAAGCATGTATAGTCCTAAATTCTATATATTATTTATAAACATCGTACACATTTCACTCCACTATAGACACAGTAATTCCACTACACACATACTACAAAACACCCTACACTCCACTATAATCCCTGCCTAAAAAGCAGCTCACAACTTCACAGCTCGCAAATTTATATTTGTTAGACATATACAGTGCTGTAATGAATGGAAGATTGGAGTAGGCAAACGATAAATGGATGATACTCAACTTCAAGCTCCAATCCTTAGTTGTTCGATTGTCGATATATGTTAAATAGAACGTAAAGTGCATCGTAATTACCTACACTACGTTGGGTGACAGAGGCTCTTGTGGTAAAGCCAGGAAGCCGAAGAGGAAGAACCTTTAATGAAATCAGTTGAGAATCTCGTTTTCACGCTTTACTATAGCTACAGAATCTGAACCTGGATTGTGATTGGATCAATTTGTATTGCCTTACAGAAGAATTAATTGGTTTCCCAGCAGAAACGATATGTTTAATTGAAGCAATTTTAATTAAAAATTATTAAAATAGTATTGATCGAAAGGTTTCGTTACAAAGTATCGAAAACTGACGCGACTTTAACATCTGCATTTGTGTATTCTTTTCATTGCCCATAGCAAAAAGCAAAAGAAAGTGCACCTGCGAAAAGGTACGTATAACAAGAACCCCTTCACTGTATTTCACGTGTTAAAATATCAATTTCTTCATGGGAAATGCGAGAGGACGTTTTTAAAGAATGAAGGAGTGACGAGTGTTGTACTCATTTGGACTTAAAGTGCCTATAACGTCAAAATTTCTTGTTTTATTTGGAAGAACTTTTAAAATGATAAAGTAACTTATTTTGAAGATTTTTGTTTTTGAAATATTTCAGTTTGTTTCAGGGGCGGATCAGGGTACGGCAAACACGGCAAGTGCCGTACTCTAAAATCCCACGTTAATTTATTCCTGAATTAATTAATTAAAAAGAAAAGAAAAAAGAAAAGAAATTTGAAATTTTTAAATTAAAAATTTTTTTTAACATTTCACTTCAATTCTGAGTCCATGTTACCGCTGTTTACTGCACAAAGCGCTCATAGCGGCAAAAAATGTCGCGATTTTTGGTCGAAGCATTGCTTCATGTAATTTCATCAAACTGTTTATTATATGGGGATTGGAGAGGTTGCCATTTACAATTGTGGATAATCGGAGTACGGCAAAATGGCCGGAGTACGGCAAAACGGCCGGAGTACGGCAAGATAACGCTCACTGATTGGACAAAACATGAAAATGACGCCGATTTTACGGCGGAAGTGATAGAGGGTACGGCAGAAGTAAAATAATTTTGGTAACTTGTCTTTTGATTGACTAAAGCCATCGACACGGCACAGACACGTACGGCATGAGCCAGCACAATATTTAACTCGACTTCAAACTTTTGCTTGAGACGGAGTTCGGTTTTGCTATGGCGTCTATAAACGATGTCGCAAAACTTGTAGAAAATGCTCTACAGAGTGGAAACGACAAGTTGCTGAACGACTTATTCAATTCAGCGTCAATTATTTAAATACGTGCATATCGTCGAATATTATTTGCATTAATGCATAATATGAATATATCTAAATATCAGCATAATGATAAAAGCGATTAGCATTTTAATGGCGATTTGCCATGGCCCAATGCCCACGCTTTCTTATAGAAAATTCACTGTTTTATTCGATAATGTTGAATATTGACTTGCACGACTTCGGACTTCCAATGCCTTTGGTTGGTAGAAGTAGAACAATACAATTTTAACAATTTATTTATCGCCCGATTGCTTTGGATTGAATTTTCTCTATAAATTATAAAATAAATATAAACTATAAAATAATATTCTCATTGAATCTGAATTGGTGTTTTGCTACCTCATTTATATAGCTCCCAAGCATCTGGGAATTGCTTATACAGCTCTCTTTCCTTGGCTCTGGTAGGTAATAATTCTATTGTTAGAGATCTTCGCCTTTTAACATCTATTGAGTTATATCTGAAAGCAGAATATTATTCTCAGCAGCCATATTTTTTGTCTGCCTATACGAAACATGGAGTAAAAATCTCTCATAGTTTTAAAAACCTTTTGCCCATGTCTGTGTCAGCTGGTGCAGTTGATTCTGACCTTTCTGGATGTGAGCTTGTGAAGAAAGAAGCTATTTTAAATTGTTTTGATAAGACATGGCGTAGTTTATTGTGTATTTTTGCTTTAGCTTCAGTCACAAAGACAAATATTTTTTCTTATTATCCTGATTGTGGGGAAGAGAAGTATAAATTGCTTTTTAATGGTGAAGTAGAACCTTGCCCGCCTACAAAACCTGTAGCCGATATACATGTCTTGTTTTGCTTTCATGGTATTGTGGAATCAGGTAATGCATTTCAACCTAACCATTTTGTCCCTATTGTATTTCACAACAAGCAAGCTGGTGGTTTAAAGAGAAAACTTCCTTCACAAAAAGTCATCCCCCATCTGCAGTCTAAAAAATCCTATCAGTCAAGGATTAATTTTTCTTCCCTCTCAGCTAAACCCAGTCTTCCTGCCTCATCAACCGAGGTAAGTCAGTCTGGGTCTCTCCCCGCCCAGACAATACATGCACCAATTATTCCCAGTCCATCAACAGAAGTGGTGATAGTGCGACAACTCCTCCGGTTGATTTTGTGCACGAGTATGATGTTGCACATTACAGAGAAAAAGCCAAGAACATGACTAATGTGGAACTTGGAGTACTGATAAAAAATGTTTTTGTACCAGGTAATACCTTCCATTTTCCCATAACAGATGGTAGGAGGTTTCGCCTATAAATTGGTTGAAATTGTATCCTTGGTTATGCTATTCACCCATTCATGATGGTGTTTATTGTCTTCCTTGTGTATTCGGTGATCGATTTCCTGCACAAGTTCTGAAAAAAAATCCGCCTAAAAATTTCTTTTGTCAACCATTTAAGTATTGGAAAGATGCCACTCGGAATTTCAAAAAGCATGCCGGTAAACATGGTTCATCTACATGTTTGCATTCCAACACATCAGCAACTTTTTTATTCATCCAGCAGCAGTTATCAGGTAATGTTCAGGAAATTGATGTGTTAGTTAATGAAAATAGAAGGAATAAGTTCTCAGAGAACAGGAAAAAGCTTATTCCTATTGTAGACACGATAATTACTTGTGCACGTCTAGGTTTATCTTTTAGAGGACACCGTGATGATTCACAATATCATCCAGATGTTGGAAGTTTTTCCCATGGTGGTATTGGCAATTTTGTTGAGCTATTGAACATGAGGGTTCGTGCAGGTGATGTTGATCTTAAAAACCATCTCAACAAGTGTGCAAAGAATGCTTCATATATCTCCAAGACAACCCAGAATGAAGTCATTTATTGCTGTGGGCAAGTAATAACTGAAAATATTATTAATAAGGTTAAACAAAACAAATTTTTTTCTATTCTTGCAGATGAAGCATTAGATTGTTCAAATAAGGAACAAATGGCCCTCGTTTTACGCTTTGTTGATAGCAACTTGAACATCAGAGAAGACTTCATCAAATTTATGCATTGTAGATGGGGGCTGACTGGCGCAGACCTTGCAAAAGTTATTTTGAAAGCATTGGCTGACCTTTCTTTGGATATTGAAAATTGTAGAGGTCAGGGTTGTGATGGTGCTGGTGCACATATCTTAAGACTCAACCCAAAGGCCCTTTTTCCCCATTGTTTTAGCCATAGACTTAATTTAGTTATTTGTCATGCATGTTCTGTGCCAATTGTTAAAAATATTATGACACAGGTAAAAGAGTTAGCAGCTTTCTTTAATAATTCGCAGAATCGTCAATTAATATTTGAAAAGAACATCTCAATCCATGTTAAAGAAGAAGTTAAAAGATGTGTGCAGAACAAGATGGGTTGAGCGTATCGATGGTTTGGATATTTTTCAGGAGTTGTTTATTGCAATATTTTTTACTTTAAGGGAAATGAGTTTAAATGAAGAAAAAAAATGTAACCCCAGCACATCTTCCCAAGCAACTTCATTTTTAGCTATGATTTCATCTTTTCAGTTTGTTGTTTCTCTTATTATTACCAGACACATTTTTTATCTGACTCTCGCTGTTACACAGTTATTGCAGGCAAAGGATATTGACATCTTTAATGGCATTAAACTGATTCGAGCATTGACGAATACTGTTAACACACACCGTAATAAGGTTGACAGTTTTCATGATATCTGGTATGGTGAGGCTGTCAATCTGGCAAAAGAAATTGGAGTTGATGTAGCTCTGCCCAGGATATATTCTAGAAATTTCCCTGTTAATGATCCTTCCCTGTATTATAAATCCTCACTAACAATTCCTATTTTAGACCACCTGAATTCAGAACTTCAATGCAGATTTGAGGAAAGTAGTTTAAATGTTTTCAATGGTCTAAGTATTATTCCCAGCCAAATGATATCATTGATCAATAAACCTGGAATGATGGACTGGAAGGAAGCATTTAAAAAGTTTGTGGAATTATATGAGGAAGACCTTCCAAACCCCCTTGCTCTTGATCTCTTGATGGTGAGTTGGAGTTGTGGCAGACATTTTGGGTAAGTAATAACATGTCATGTCCTACTAGTGTTGCATCTACCCTTAAAGCCATCAACTTTGATTCCTTTGCAAACATCAAAGTTGCCATCAGGATCCTTGGTACATTACCTGTGACATCTTGTGAGTGCGAACGTTCTTTTTCAGCCATGCGTAGGCTGAAAAATTATACCAGGAGTACCATGGTGGAGGAAAGGTTAAATGGGCTTGCTTTGATGGAAATCCATCAAGAGATACAACCTTCTGTTGAGCAGGTCATTGATAAATTTGCTACTGATAGTAGACGACTAGAATTTACTTGAATTTATTGAAATAACTTACTGTAATTTTTATTAAAGACTATGAAGTATGAACAATTAAATATATTCTAGTACTACATGTACTAGAATTTTTGACATTCAAAATTAATTAACATCCTTTAATTTCACAGTATGAGCTATGAAACATATAATCTACAATTTAATATTCTAATAAATATTTAAACTCTTCTGTCTTCCACAAATTATCTCTATATTCCCACAATCACCGAAACATTCACAACACAACTAAAATGAAAAACCAAAATATTCATCGTTTGTAGTGTCAGACTGTCAGTGCCACTACTTGTAAGAATGTAAAGGTGACTTAAGTGAAACATGAGCTTCTCCCAGTCTTTGGTCTTTACTCAGTACACATAATGGTAAAAAATACCTAAATACGTTCTTGAGGGGGAGTAGGTGTTATGTCAAAACTAGAGTACTAGACTGCTAAGCTGCATAGCTGGGTGATAGTCATGAGAATATAATATAGACTGGTGCATTTATCTGCTGAAGTGCATACATAGTCTGAATCTTTTCTCTCAATTTCCCGGTATTCTATACCAGTATTCATGATTATTACATTTTTATATTATAATATCTATTAATTCATATTATTGCATGAAACACTCTTTAAGATAATAATAATTATTGTGATTGGGCCATTAGGATTTAGGATGACCGGGATGGTGTAGAGAGATAAGCTCCTCTATGTCTATGAAATGTCCCATATGGTCTACTCTTTCAATACTATTTCTGAGTTCTGACTACTTAGCTTCTAAGGCGAGTATCTGGCGCCTCAAAACCAGACAGCTCAAGTAGATAAATGTAAAATAGTTTAAGACGACCGGGATGATATAGAGAAATGAGCTCCTATGTCCATGAAATGTCCCAAATGGTATACTCTTTCAAGTTTCAATACTACTTCTGGGTTCTGACTTTCTAAGGCGAGTATCTGGCGCCTCAAAACCAGACAGCTTGGCAGCTAAGGGGTTAGAAATGTGGGCTCTTGCCCTCTTGGGCCCTTGGCTGTCCATGTCTGTTTCACTGAGCCAGTGATTCATAGGCATGCTGATGAGCTCTGATAGAGTGAAACAGTCCTAAAATCCTGTTTCTAATACTGTGATAAATGACAATATGGAAGTATATAAGTTAAACCATCTTAAAATTTCTCCAACATTTTAGGATTTAAGGCCTTAAATCATAAGGTAAGTGTTGGAGAATACGTTGGTGGGCTTTTTCTCCAGAGTCCAGTAACAATTATTTTAAAAGTGCAGAAGCATTTTTTTTAAAAATCGTAAAATGTGGTATAAAAAACGCAAATTAGAACTGTAAGATTTTTCTAAAAAATCTTGTCAGAATGTGGGAAATGCCATTTCAGGGAGTCAAATTTCAAAAATTTTCCGGGGGGATGCCCCCGGACCCCCCTAAAATGCGCTACTTCCGTGTTTTGCCGTATGGATCCGCCCCTGTCTCAGCACAATGTCCACTATATGCTAATTGTGAAAATTGCTGTCCAATATGGACAGCAATTTTCACAATTGACATGAGCAATTGTTAATGTTGAAATGAATATCAAAGCCCAGCAAGAAGCACAAAGTAAAGCTATACAATAGTGAAAAAGTGAACTGCTGAGGTTTTAATAACAAAATACTGACGTTTCAAGCACAGCCCTTCATATAATATACATCAGGTGACAATTATGTGCAGCATATTTAGTTTAATCTTCTATTTTATTTTTAATTTCTCTTGTTAATGTAAATGTGTGGCTTTTAATTTAAGCCTTTGGCTACTGAATTGGCCCTTTAGTATTTTACCCCAGTTAGTCAAAGGCCTAATACTCGTACAGATCATATAGTATAATACTAGAGGGGGCATTGGCAGTAACCACAATGGAAGCCACTATTACCTATGGTATTTCAGTTGATTGGTTGGTAAATGTGCTAGACCCAGTACTTTGCCAACCAATGCGCCTAATGTTTGCCATGACCCCTCTAGTATTATACTGTGATCTCTATACCAATAGTAATCTCAATTAACCATGTGACTATTGAATTGGCCCTTTAACTCTGTTGAAGGTTTTACTCATAAAGAAGCAGCCCATAGGAAGCAAAAGCAGACCTGCAAACTGACGGTTGACCATACAATATCTATGGTTTGACCGTGAGACTCCCAGTTTCAAGCAGTTTCCTCCAGTCACCCGGTATGACTGCCACTTCTCACAGAAGTTATGATTCTTGGTATCGTGCTGAACCTCTTCCAATGATTAAATATTTAAAACACAAATGATCAAGTATATACAGGTGTAGCTTTATTATGAACAAATTACAAAAAATGTTTTTTAAATTTATTCCATGCTCTTACAATCTTGATTGTTAACCCTTTTACTACTAAACTGGCCAAAACCGGTTATTCTATGCTGCTGAAGGACAACCTGAAACTACATGTATATATTAAATCAGAATGATATGGTTGCTTATACTAAATTTGCATGTACGTGTGCAGAAAGTGCTATATTTTTTCATTAAAATTGCCATTTATTTAGACTAAATGTCAGCCAGGACTGTGACGTCACAGACAATGGCATTCGTCGTCCCTAAGCTAAATAATTTCATGGTAATGTCCACCATGTGACGTCAAAATGACGTTTTTGGCTGCGTTTAATGTTTAATAAACAAGCAGCAGTGTTTTATGGGATTTAAAATAATGAGGGCGTAGCCCAAGTGGTTTTGACCGATAGAACACGTGATGCGAGCTTATTAACGCCTCTTCGGCCCAAGTCCTAAGTGGTTTTCAACAGTAACTTGAAACAGGAATGACAAAAGTTGTTGATGTCAAAACGAAAATTTGCATGTTATTGCTGTAGATAGATTCAAAAGTAAGACTTCTTGTGAGATGTGGACTATAAAATGGTGGTAAACTGCCACGCAGCACTACTTGTTTATAAAATGTTTCATTAAGGTTTTTTCGCACTATTTATAGAGAAAGATAAGGATACGCTGCGAAGCTCTAGTTTGACTTGTATAGTTACACTGTTTCGGTGATACAAAATAATTAGTGAACCGCCATGTTCGAAAGCTCCGAGCACTGAGTGATGCTGCAAGGTTTGTTATAGGCTTTTTGTTATTGGCTCGGATATGAATTCTTAGTTGAGCGTGGTTTTTTAAATCAGCTTCGAATCCTTATTAGTAAGTATTCTTTAAATAAAGAATACTAATACGATCCACCACCGATAAACACGGGGCATATTTCCCCTAGCACGAAATTTATATTTAATATTTTCCTCTGAAATTTTGCACATGTTTTCCAACGCAAAGCTACAATCAATAACAAATAAACGTGGGACACGTTAAATAACAGCCCGTACTATTATAAAATATTATAAATTAAAGCGTTTAACCCCGCTTTAAATGTTGCAGTGATTCAAGAAGAAATCTGCAACAATGATACAGTGACATGGAAAACATCTTTTTGCACATTCAACATTGAATGTTTTTCACAATTGAACATTGAATTATTTGCAGTGCATTTGTCCCAATAATTATGTCACTGATTGTCTGAAAATTACATAACGTCTATGCCTAATTATTTTAAGTATAACTGCAAAATTAGAAAACATTTTTTTGAAAAATGACAGGACACTTATATGATATGTGCTTCAATTAAAATATTTTTTTACAAAACTAATTAAATGACGTCATTAGCGTGTTTTTTTTCCTAAATATGCCTCAGAACAAGTTTTTGACAGCAGAACAGTGAGCTTTAGCAGTGCTTTTGAGACATGAATTCAAGTATTCTTACCGAACAATTGCTATAAAAACAAAAATGTCGAAATCAAGAATTTTAAGAGCCGTTAAACAAGCTGAGAAGAAATATAAACAGATGCCAAGATGAAATTTAAAAAATGCAAGCACGGACGACGTGAACTGTTAACGCAATGTAATCAGCGGAAACTTAAACAAGCTATTATCATTCAAAGGGAAAAAAGATGCAAACTTCATCGTTATGCAAGTGGTACAATGCAGTGGTGTTCCAATAAACGCAGCAACTTACAGAACTTTTCTTCGATACATCAAACGAATTGGATATGGTTTCTATCCAAGCCGTAAGAAGGGAATTCTTACAAACAAAGACTTTAAATGTCGTAGAAAATTTGCAAGATCGATGGCGAGCAAACCCACTGATTTCTGGACAAAAGACGTTGCTTTTTATTTAGATGGTGTATCCTTCGTTTATAAAAGTAATCCAATGAGCGATGCGTTAAAACCAAAAATTCGCTTATGGCGAAAGAAAATTGAAGGATTAGCACTTACAACAAAAGGAAGCAAAGATCTTGCTGGTGGCAGACGACTGCACTTATTGGTAGCCATAGCCTATGAAAAAATGTCTGGCCCATATTTTGCACGCTTTATACGTAGTCATTTCCCTATCCTTTTCGACATCGCCGGAAAAGAGGAAGACCGGAAAATTTTCGTCATGGATAATGACCCATCAGACTTCAGCAATTGCAAGAAATGCACTCCGTTCTATTGGTGCAAAAATGGAGACAATTCCACCAAGATCGCGTGACCTGAATCCAATAGAAAATATGTTTCACATATTGCGCAAACGTATGGAAGCAGAAGTAAAGGGAAAAAACATCATTCGCCAGACATGGGTGAATTTGTAAATAGAGTTAAATTAAATATCTGGTCAATTTCCCGAGAATATATAGACAAAACAATCGCTAGTATGCCAAACAGAATAAAAGAAGTCCTTTAAACAAAGGGACGACGTACCAAATACTAATATAACAAATCCGTCTTACTGATAATTAATAAACACTTTGTTTCTCATATCATGACATGTTGTTTGCTGGTTTTGTATGCTTAAACTGATGTCCGCCGTTGTTTTTGTAAGGTGTAGCAGGCTAAACATGAAAGCAAGCCATATGTTTCACTTACAAGGTACCATCATGCAATCACACGCAGACGTTTTTATTGAAGAACTTCAGTAGCACCATAATTAATTGAAGGATTATTTACATAATATAGTTTGCATGCTCAAGTTACACAACGTTAAAATTTTAGGAACAGGGTTTCTACAAGAACAGCAAACAAATGAAGAATTTCAGTGCACTGACTACTTTATGCATGCGAATAACAAAGTATTTAACTACAAATCGCTACAAGTAACCACAAGTAACAACAAGTAACCACCAATGAAATAAAAATAAGAAATGATAATCTAATTTATATATTTTGCCATGGTTACTTGTGGTTACTTGTTCTAACTTCTTTAAGCTTGCATTTCGACCATGGTTACTTGTGCCAAAATGGTAGAAGACTACTTGTAAAACCTTGTTCGTCCATCAGTTTAGCAATATTGGTCCTTTGAATGTTTCTAACCAAGGATTAAACGAGCGAAGCACGCTGAAGAAGGTGCGACTTCATTTTGTTCTGCTTGCGGGATCTGTCTGTTGAAATTAAATACTTTCCATCTCACTGCCATCATCTCCGTTTCTCTCTCATCAACGCTGCCGCCTTTGACAAACACGAGTTGGTGCTTGCTTGTGCTGAAGATTGGAGTGTCCTTATCGAACAGCGTGTCCTGGGAAAAGTGAGATTTAGGCGCCGGCAAATGAACCAACTGACGCTCAAGCATTAGGAGAAGCTTGTGCCACACGATTATCTGCAGCGACCATCTAAAATCATTAAAAAACACGAACTCCACTTTGTCGGCTGCGACCCACGCAAAACTTGTTGAAGCAGGATTAGTAAAAGTGTGGTAAATGTTGTCGAGTGGATTCAACAAGAAAGTTACATAATGTTGCGAAATTTCCCGAACACAGGAATTCCCGTTGCTTGTAAGCAATTCCGATGCACACGTGTTCCACTGCAATTCCGGTACACATATGTATTCTCCCTCCTGCGCTTCTCGAATAAGTTCCATTCGACCCTTCTGTTTGCGTTCTTGCGTCGCCTGTGCTGATTCCATGGGTCAGATCGCAGTGCTCTAGAACGTCGATTGTCATTGGTTACAATTAAGACTCACTTCCCCCATCTCACAGAAGATCCTAACCAATCACAGAAAGCTTCTAACCAATCACAGACCTTCTTCTTTAGCACTGCGACCTTACTCGATTCCATCTCCCATGCTGTTGCGATGAGTTCGTTAACGACCTTGCTTCCCCGATTTATAACAAACTCTGCCAAGTCAGTCTTCCCTTCACCTCTCTGCATGTTGGCAAAAGCTAAAAGGTCCGTTCGATTTCGGAGTCCCTTGCTTATAATTGTTTCCACAACTTCGTAAGCGCTCAGGCGTTTTCGTTTCTTTTCCTTCTTTGCCGACTCAACTGCCCTGTCGTCACCATCGTCCTCCAGAACTTCGACATCGCCTTGTTCATGCAACTCGCGTTCTAAACGACGTTTCTTCCTTAGAATCCCGTTTTGCCTCATGTGCTTTCATGGTGGAAGGTCCTACACTGCCGTTTAGATCCGGATGGTCTTGGCTTTCCTTGCTTTGTCTGTCCTCTTTTGTCACATTAAAAATTAACAGATATGCCATTTTTTAGAAGGGAGTCAACGCTGGTTCCCGTTTAACTTTATGCACATATGGTAATGCACGCCTGACCTAAGTAGATAACCCCCATATACCGTAACAAAGGGATGCCGCCGCGCGCTGATTGGTCGAGAAATGCACGTCATGCTGAGCGTGACGAACGCCGTGACTCACATGACTCGCGCGTGACGAACGGAAGTAATTGGTTATAATTACGTAGTGAATATAGGATATTAACCTGGTGACTTTGTATAGTTGTTACTTTTCCTACAGTGTTCTATACTCTATAGATTTTACAGTTTGCTGTCTTTGATAGTGTTTTCGCTTCTCCTGGAGAATTATTTTCGACGTTTTGTTTGATTGAAGGTAAGATTTTGTTGTGTACATGATTTATATTATATCGTTCACTATGTATTTTAAGTATTTTAACCATATTTAATATGTGTTTCTTTTATAGAAATGGATTTTGTTGATGTTATCAAAGGGTGTACAACCATGGAGGAGATTGAAGTGTTGGAACGGTTTTTCGATTTTGACGAAAGGCATCGAGAAGCCGCTCTTTGGCAAAGGGTTATAATATGGTCAAACAATTTGGCACGAGACGTAGAGGTCAAGAGACGTGGGATATGTGCAGATCTGTTTACTGGCTGGTCGACTGAAGAACGCGCCGAGTTCGATAACGATTGGAACGACGATTCTTTCCTCGCTAGTCTACCATCGATCACTGAAGTTATTCCCGAATGGTTCAACGCAGATTGGAACGATGATTCTTTCCTCGAACACTTACCTGAAGTAATGCCCGAGTCACAAGAGACCAGTTCAAGATGAAGACGGTGTAGTAACATGTAAAAAACCTAGAACTGTTCCGTTCTTTACTATTAAGTCTGTTAAGCAAGTGCGCGTGAAACAGTTTAAAACCACCGGCCTTGATTACCGAGTCCAATTTGTTGATTTGCAAGTACAAGGCTTGCATGATGTTCTAAAACAACTACACAAAGTGTTTGAATTAAGTCACAGATGGAATTGCGACGCATGACCAAATTAGATTTATCATGCATTCTCCCCAACTCGAGTATCCTATTTCATTGCCGTTTATGTCTAGTGAGAAAGAATAATCCAATCGAATGATGCGTTTAAGTTAGACGAGTCAATTACAGTTAATATAATCCATGTCGAGATGCCAAACGGTGGGACAGGAAGAAAGCGAAAGATAGCCAATCTAGATAAGTAGCTTTCAAACAAAAGAGCCACCGTCTGTATTCAGAACAAAGACGATCTTTGTCTTGCTCGAGCCATTGTCGTCGCGAAAGCCAAAGTTGATAACGATGAAAGATATCAGCGTATAAGCAATTCGCAGAACACTTGACAAGGTGACCTTGCTCATGAATTGCACGAAAAAGCCAGCGTTCCGCTAGGACAGTGCGCTATAGAAGAGGTCAAAAAATTTCAAGCCTATTTGAGCGACTGTCAAATAAACATTGTCTCAAAGGAACACTTAAACTCGTTGATTTATTCTGGTCCGGAAGCGTCAAAACGTATTTACCTCTACGCCCACGATAATCACTATGATGTGGTGACCAGTATGCCCGCATTCCTCGCTCGCAAGAAGTATTGCCATGTTTGCAAGAAAGGCTACGATAAAATCGAAGATCATCTTTGCGGAGATACATGTAAGGCCATGGGAATGAAAGTCTCTGATTTGCGTTCACCGCCCGCGTGCTCATTTCATTATTTACAAAAAAATCATTATTTGCAGAAAATAGCTAGCCGTTAAATAATTTCAAGTTCCAAATCTTAAAACGGCCTAAAACATTGTATCTGTAGCTCGATATAAATTTCAACTACAATACGTCATATTTCGACATATTTGGCGCTTCGACGTTTAAATATTCGGCATTATAAATCGCCATTTCGGGGTTGCGACCATACTTGCGACCATATGCTTTTTAAATATTGCTTTTATAATTTGATTTGAGTGAAAGTGATCGTGCTAAATACCGAGGCAACCAAGCGGTAAGTGTCAGCTGTTTTAAACAACGATTTCCATAGTTTAATATGTATATTTTCTCCATATATTTACATAAAAAATTAAAATGAATTGATAATTTATGTGACTCAGTGGTTATAGTATTCCATATTATAAAAATAAAAACAGCTACAGAAGTTTATAATAAACAATGATATTTAATAAACCAACTTTTTGCTATCCCACATTTCTGTATTTTTAAAATATTTGACGAGTCACATCATGAGCTATTAAAATATATCTTTGATATATTTCAATGCTGCGCATGCTGTACTGCAGTACCAGTCACGTGACTGTATTGGCAAGCCAAATTAATGTTTCAATAACTCTGATCGTGAATATACACGAAAAAAATATACAGATAATACCAAGCAATATAATTGTTCTATTTTAATATTAAATGATCATAATTGCCATTGGCCTTGGCCTTTTTTTTGTTTTTTAAAGGTAAACCTTGGATGGCTTGCCAGAATTGCAAGCATGCCAAAACAAATAGCAATTTGCATATGCAAAGAGGATGGGAAGATTCTAAAATCCTGGACATTTGTATCTTTATTAAACTATGATTGGTATAGTTATGATCAGCTTTGCAAAGACATTCTCAATGGTCCTCTCACACCAATTTTTAATTTAAACCTCCCCTGCCAAATGTACGATCTGAAAGGAATCACAGCATCTTCAACTTTAGCCATGAATGAATGTGTGCATGGAACTTCTGATACAGACATCATTCAGGTGATTGAACAATTTGGGATGCGTTTCTTTAAACTTGTTGTTGAACACTTGCCATCATGTGCTACATGTTTCCCTAATCAGGATTCTTCACAGCCAGTTAATGCCTTTACTGTTTTGATGACAGCAGCTAGAGATGCTGTGGGAAAGGACTTGCCAACCATAGTAAAAGATCTAAAAACAAGCACGGAAAGACTAAATAATGAAGTACTAAAGTTCTTTGAAGAGAAAGAATGCAATTTCCCAACAAATACGGGGGTTCGAGCCGCTTCCTTTGTCTCCAAGTTGGTTGAAATTTGAATTGCTCTATTATGTTGATGGTCACTACAATAAGATTGAGTCTGTGATATCCATATCAACAAAGGTGCCCACAGTCTAAAACACGGTTTTCTGGCTTTAACCGTCCTGAAAAACACAAACATAAGAAAAGAAATCTCAGCAATCTGTCTGAGCAGAAGTTAGAGAAGTACTCAATTCAGATGCGTGAAGTGATTCAAGGGCAACAATTCTTGAATGAAATGCCCTAGGCTGAAGTGAAAACACAAATACTCAGCCTTGTTGAAGTCTTGGAAGCCTATTGCCTTCGTCTTAGAAATCAGAGTAAGAAGCTGGCAGAAGCTACACCACGCAGTGAGCTGGAGGTGAAGACCGATGTGAAAGTTGTGAATGCAGCAAGAGGTACTGTCAATCATGGTTTATCTGACCTTGATAGAGAGCTTTCAAAAGCAGAACAGTTTGTTCCAATTTGTGTACGGGAGTTTCTACCTACATGCAGTAACTGCCGCAGAGTTCATTACTTAGTTGAAGAGGTTCATGATAATGGCTTGTCACAAAAGTGTGTACACTATATTCACCATGTAGGTGGAAATAAGCAAAGTTTGCACTTTATTTGGGCAGTAGGAGACCAGGAAGAGGGAGAAATGATCAGCAAATGTACTAAAGTAATACGTAAAGTTGAAGCGGAAGCCCTGGTGTATGAAAGGCGCATTACTAAGAAGAGATTTATGCAATCCTTTGGTTTTGTTGGTGAATCTGTTGCACTTAGGGCTATCTTCAAAGACTTAACAGGAGACAAGTCTGCACCAAACACTTTATCAGAAAAGGAAATTGATAACCGATTCTCTCATGCTATGCTGTGTGAAGATGCAGGGATTGTTGTTGACTTGCGTCATACTGTGATTTCTTTGCAGAGACAGAACACTATTTATCTGAAGATATTGGTGTTGCTTGTCATGAGCGAAGACATGGTGAGCAGTTGTACCTAGCGAAAGCCGTCAGTTTAAAGGATTTGCATCAGCGTGTGAAAGAAAGGGTTCCTGAGGGGACAAATATTCCTTCTGTAAAGTGGTTGAGATACCAGTTCCAGCCTGTAAATCCACGAGCAAATACGGCTAAATATTGGCAGATGGCAGATGAACATAAAAATGATGGTTCAGAAAAGACAGGTGAGAGTTTAATACCAATTTAATCATATTTAATATCTATTAAATACTGTAATGCCAAAAAGAGTGTTATTAGTTAACTTTACTGCAATTCTGTGTTATGGTGTGTGTGAACAGGGTGCTACACAAATTTACAATTTCATCCATTTAGCATTTTTTGTTTATAGATTCGTGTAAACCACGTTGATACCCACTACTGTGCCGCTGCTTGGCGATATATGCGAGAGTTTGCTGTGCAGCAAAGAGAGCTTGTTACGCTTGTGTCCATGGACGACAAGCATAAAGTTAAGGTGGGGGAACCGTGTCATGACTGTTGGGGATCATGATTTCTCTAAAGCTACTTTAACACCTTCTGTGAACTTACTGATAAGCTAATATTTGTGTCATAATTCAAAATCTAAAATCAGGGACTAAAGCAAACTGCTTGGTCTTGAGATCTGATTGCATTCTTTTAAAATATTACCAAAAGTGTAGTGATCGAATTAATATTTAGATCCAGTCCTAAGGGATCAATTACTTCAGACATCCAGTACTACATGATTGTGTACCATGTCACCAAACTAGAGCAATATGATTTCTATTTTGTATTTACGGTACATGTATATTACAATCTGTCTCAACACCAGAGTTTTTCTATATTTGTTATATTGCAGATCGACATTCCAGACAGCGTAGTTGGTAGCTTTTACCGTGGTGATGTATATGTTGGGATCAAAGATAGTGTGCTACAACCTTCATCACCTTTAAGGCATGCATGTGAGCTGAAAGAGATCTTGAAGTTGCGTGGAGTAGTTGTGATAGTATTCTTTCTGGATGGGTTGGCAGAAACATAACTGCGTGATTGTTACAGAAAATTTTGATTTTAGACATTGCCAAAGCAATTATTTTCTCTTTCAGATGTACCTCCAATACTGTTTATATATACAGATGGTGGACCTGATCATCGAAGCACATACATGTCCGTGAAGCTGTCTATGATCGCTTTGTTCATTGAGCTAGATTTAGATGCATTGGTTGCACTGCGAACAGCTCCAAGCAATTCCTGGGCAAATCCGGTGGAACGGATTATGAGCATTGTTAACAATGGCCTTCAACGCATTGGCATTATGCGAAAGAAAGGAAGCGATGACTTTGAGAAAGCTATTTGTGAGTGAATTTTCATTTCCTGTATGTTATTTGTGCCTCCACAACATAATACTACTTACCAAATATATAATTATACATTGTTTTTGTTTTATGAATATTACAATATTTACTTTCCCTATATAGCTAATGCTAATAACATAAAGGAAGTCAGGGAGAAGTTAGGAACTGATAATCTCAAACAAGAGTGGAAGGATTCTCTAGAAACTCCTGTCGATATGCTAAATTGCCAGATGAGAAGGCTCAGCTTAAAAGAGAGACAATTTCAACACCTTTTCAGCAGCTGAAGATGCCAACATTGACGAGCTTTGGAAGAATTGTCTAAAGATAGGAGAACTAGATGTATTGAATTGCATGTATTGTATAGTACATTCATCGATTTCCCAAACATGACAACTTTATAGTTTATAATGCATTTACAGTTAATGTAATTTTTGCCTTACAGAGAGATCACCTGACTGCCAAAGATGTCAAGAAGTTTGACAAACTGTCTAAATTTCGGAGTCATTGCTGCATAGAGGGGCATTACTGCTTCCAAATTAAGAAATGTGGACTTGCCAACTGTACTATTTGCAGGTAAATGAAATAAATCTTCCAAAATTCATATTTGTTGCAGTTTGTGTGCACCTAATTCAACTGTATAATCGATAATTAGTACCGTCAGATGATATTGTTGTACGCATGAAGAACTAAAAACAATGTATAATATTGCTTCGATTACAGACCCCTTCGAGATGAAAGGAGCAGAGTTGTTGGCACTTTGCCTTTTCCGGTGCTGGATGATGGTGAAGATCACTACAAGCCATTTGCTAATGTGTATAAAACTGAGACATGTGATGTATGAAGCATTATTCGTGTTGATCTTGTTGAGTCTAGATGTTAAATATACAAATATGAAGTTTTTAAATCCACGGTTGTGTCATTTTCTTTCAGGCGAGACCAAGCATGACTAAAAGACCGAAGTCAAAGAGAAAGAAGATTCCCTTTACACCCTCTGTCCAACATTGCAAGAACACAGACACTATGGTTGAATGCACTGAATGTGACAAATGGAGACTGGTATTTTTAAAGAAGAAACTCAGCCAGCATCAAAGAAAACAGTTGGCTGAAGTCCTGGAGGATGTAGAGTATACTTGTGGATTTCAGTTAGGTATGTGGATAATTTTCTGCAGTTAATTACTGCATATGAAAATACCGGTATTACCAAATATATTCATGTTCTCAGTGTTTGCGTGTGTACCGTTTCCAGATGATGTCAACATGCCATCCGGATTTCAAGTATGTGACAAAGACCACGATTGCAATGACCATATTGAAAAATTGTACTACTCATGCAGATATGAGGCATGCTGCATTCACTGTGGGGAATATGTCCATGGCATTGAAGATGATGACTTCTATCCACAGTGAGATGAATGCCAGGAGAATCCAATTCCAAAGAGGGGAGCTCTCTAACTTACATTTCGTCCTGTTTGTTCTAGAAGAATATATTAGCATGCCAGTTCACCAGCAGTAAATGTAGGGTATAGTTATCTGTGTGGTGCACATTGTATTGATTATTATATATATAAAACAATTCCTTATTAACTACATTATAAAACGTGTTATTTAGCTTTGGTGGTTTATATAAATTGACAAATCATGAATTTTTTCGTTGGCTTACTATTGTTAATTTTTGAATGATATTGACCTGGTTGCAATGGCTGGTCCAGATGTGGTCCAGATGTGGTCTAGATGAAACATAAAAATTGCGTTTGTGACGTCATAGATTTACTAGTTTAACGATTCGACACATTTTCCACATAATATATTCGGTGCTTCCCAGGAAATTTCAAGGATATTTAAGGAAAATTTTACGAGAAAAAGAGGAAATTTGGATATGAAAGTGGAAGCACCGGCTTAAAGATAAATAATGAATAATGAAAAAATGCCGCATGGGATTTGAAAATTTAGTGAACGCAAATCAGAGACTTTCATTCCCATGGCCTTACAGATCGTAAATACCGTTTACGATCCGTATGAATCCACGAAACGAAAATATAGATTACGGATGGTAAATATAACCTTTACGATCCGTATGAATGCGACAGTATTGGACATGTATGTCCATGGCAACTTGACTTCATAACGGCCACCTTTAATTCAATATTGTTAGTGAAGTGATCTTGAACACTCTCTTCGTTTGGGGTGATTCCAATCCCTTCTAAATTCCAAAACAGATGTAATTTATTCATTGACAATATTTAAGCAGGAGGCTCTCACATAGAGTGATTTTCAGAGAGGTCCTATATAAATAAATTACAATAATTAATTACAATAATAAATTACAACAATTAATTACTAAATTACATAAGGATGAAAAGTTCGTAATAATAAAATATAACATTACTAGATATATTTTAAAAATTTCAATTTAAACTGAGAAACATTGTTTGCACTTCTAATATCTTCACTTAGGGTGTTCCAGTCTTTAATTGCATGGTATTCTAGCCTTTCTTTCCTCCAATTTCTTTTAACTGCAGGCAAGCATAAATTATTTTTATGACGTGTGTTATATCTATGGATGTCCTTGAGTGACTTTAAGGTTAAATTGGTCACAGTTAAACCATTCAAACATTTAAAAATGTGCAGACATCTGTGGTAGAATCTTCGTCGATAGAGTTTGATCCAGCCTAATTCGTTTATAGCATCAGTTGCCGAGGAGTGTAGATTGCGGTCGAGAATTATTTTGGCAGCTTTGTTTTGAAGGATTTGTAGGTTGTCCATAAGGACGATATTGTTCTTATCTCCCCAGAGAAGATCACCATAATCAAACAAGGGTAGCACTAAACTATTATAAAATAAGAGTCGTGCATATCGAGGAAGGAGGTGTTTGATTAGAATTTCATCTCATTTCTGGTGGTGGTTGATGTGTCGACTCGAAGAACATGTGTGTTCGAGAAATTGATTTGAGTTGATTCATCCTCTGGAGAATCTTGGACCGGGCCAGAGAGAATCCAGCCTAACTTCGTCTTGACTGCCACAGGACCAAATCCCCCCGTCTTGTCTCTCCAGTTAGAAAATGCCAATAGTAATCCGCTCCAATTAGAACATCTACCTCAGCTCCATCACCATTCTCAGGACCTGGGTCTGCCAAAGTCAGTCCTTGTAGATGAGGATACATTTGAGCTGCAAACTCAATGGCTTGTCCTTTGAGTGGTAAACAGATTATTGGCATGGTGAAGGCGTTGACTTGGATAATTTCATCTGTTTCCACTCCTTTCACTAGGAGTTGCACCAGGTCTTGTGTTTGTAGATGCCCAACATCCGACCCAAATGTTTTGATCATGAGCGTTTCTTTCTTAATAGTAAGTAGATTCAATGTTTCTTTGATACGATTGGAAACATACGATCGTTGACTTCCACTATCGAATAGTATCATTGCTTGAATTGAATTCCTTTGGTCATCACTGCTAGAGATGGTCACCTTGGCAGTCTGCAACAAAACGGACGTTTTCACTTCGGTAACCAAGGTAACGGATGAGTCGTTTTCGTTTTTTGCTTGTGGTTTGAAGGTTGGTTTGTTGTTGGGGTTTTGGTCTGGTGGTGTTGGTGCCTGGCGTGTGATTTTCGATTCACAAATACTTGGGTAATGACGATTATGACATTTCAAACAAGACTTGGTTTGACAATCTCTAGCAAAGTGTGATTTACGCAAACAAACAAAACACTGTCCTTTTTTCAGAACGTCCTTTCTAGCTTGGACATCGGTCACAACATCACACTTGGCTGAAGGATGAGACTTTCTACAATAAGTACAGGTTACCTTGAAATCTTGCGCCGTTAGTGCTGCTGCTGAGTTTCGGTTTGGTGTTTACTTCCTTTGAATTCTCTTTGATCGCTGCGTTCGCGCACCTACCTCTTGCTTCTAATTCCACTTTCAACTGCTTTAGAATTTCATCTAGATTCCAATTCTCCTTACTGATTTGTCGACTTAAAATCAAGCATAACTCCTCTGGAATTTTCGACATTATAATCGGGATGAGTAGCGTGCCATACTGCTCTGACTTGACACAAAGAGCTTGAAGCCCTCTGACTTGAATTTCTATGCCATCTAGACCTCTCTGATTTTGTTTACTTCCGAAGTTCAAACTTTCGGATCGCCATGAAATTTATTAAGTGTAAGTTTCGGAAGTTTGGTTCGTACCTGTGTTGATTCGGTCGAGGCGGATGTTGTTTCTTGTTGAGATTGAGCGATGTCGACTGGCGCCCAATTTGTTACGACGGAGTTATTTTGCGTTGGCGACGTTGTAACTTGAAGCTTTTTAATCAGAGTGTTTATTTTTACCATGGATATTTGAATCAATTCCCTGAATTCGCTCGCTTTCCCGATTTCCTTTTCGATATTTTCCTCTTTGACAAGTTGAAGAATGGCATCGTCGAGGCTTTGCAATGTTGACATCCGGTCACTCAATGTAATTTTCATGCACTCGACGTAATTCGTGTCGGGTCTTCAACTTTCGTTAATCCTTCTGCACTTGCAACGAGTTTCTTGATATACGATCGATGGCCCGCTCTTATTCGAATCTGTTTCTTGAGGTCAAGCTTCATTTTTCTGAATTCCCGATCGTACGGCTATCGAAGGACCACTATGTTGGTATTTGACGAGTTTATTTATTCAATTTGTACACCATTTGATCTGACTGTATTTGAACCTTGAATATGAACGATATAAACACTCCTTACAACTTCACAACACTGACTTAACTATTTTCCCACGAGAATCTGCAATAATAATAAATTATGATCACGTGTTCGTTTAGAAATGTCAATCATATACATATTAACTCAAGTTTTTACAATGTATCCCCTCAAATCACAGGTTCTCATTACCAGATTTGCCAATTTAGAGCAATGTGTTCAGTGGCATTCTCTGCATTCTTGAGGATTGGCGAAATTACCAAGACAAATTCTTCAGGTTGTTAGCCTTTACAAATGCATCAACTCGCAAAAATGTACGATTTGAATAACCAGCTGGTAGTTGGCATAACACTAACGTTTCTCGACTTCAAACATAATTATAACAACCGTCCATTTACTTTAGTCCTGAAACGTCAACCCAACTCTTGCCCTATCGCATCTATGCTCGATTATCTCTCTATACGAGGTAACCAACCAGGAGCTATTTTCCTTACACAACAGGGAGCACCAGTCACTAGAAGCATTCGCTTCACGGCTGACTGCAGCGATACGCTATTGTGGTCTTGACCCTACTCGATATAAAGGTCATAGTTTTCGTATTGGCGCAGCTTCCTACGCTGCAGAACCGGGAATGTCGGATGCACAGATTCGTACACTTGGCCGTTGGAAATCAAATGCATTTCACAAACACATTTGTGTACTACGGTGGCCCATATATGCAATGCGCAAATTATAGTTTCAGTCGACAAATATATTTTGCAGTCGACAAATATATTTTGTCAGTCGACAAATATATTTTGTCAGTCGACAAATATATTTTGTCAGTCGACAAATATATTTTGTCAGTCGATAAATATATTTTGCAGTCGACAAATATATTTTGCAGTCGACAAATATATTTTATCAGTCGATAAATATATTTTATCAGTCGATAAATATATTTTGTCAGTCGATAAATATATTTTGTCAGTCGACAAATATATTTTGTCAGTCGACAAATATATTTTGTCAGTCGACAAATATATTTTGTCAGTCGACAAATATATTTTGTCAGTCGACAAATATATTTTGTCAGTCGACAAATATATTTTGTCAGTCGACAAATATATTTTGTCAGTCGACAAATATATTTTGTCAGTCGACAAATATATTTTGTCAGTCGACAAATATATTTTGTCAGTCGACAAATATATTTTGTTAGTTGATCGATATTTTTATCGGTACCCCGATATATTTTTCGGTGATTTTCCGCGGTTTGATTTCGAATTCGAAACCAGTGTCATGGACGAACTTCTGAAAAGTTATTTTTCCAAGGGCTTTTCCTACGACAATATACTTAAGTTTTTAGCAAAGTACCATGATATACACATTTCCATGCGAACTTTACAGCAACGGCTCTACCGTATGGGCTTGAAACGAAGGAACATTGAATATGATATACGTGAAGTCAGACAACAAATAATAAACCATTGTAATGGCTCAGCGTCAGGAAGTTGTGGAGGATATCGTTCAGTGTGGCACGCACTTAGACTGAAAGGATTGCAAGTCCCACAAAGAGTTGTCGAAGAGATATGTCGACAACTTGACCCGCTTGGTGCTGAAGAAAGAAGGGCAAAACGTCTAAAACGAAGGCGATATGTCAACCCTGGACCAAATTTCGCATGGCATACTGATGGCTACGACAAACTGAAGCCTTATGGCTTCCCGATTCATGGCTGTATTGACGGTTTCAGTCGGAGATTAATTTGGTTGAAGGTTTCAAGGACCAACAACGATCCAGCTGTAGTTGCAGAATTTTTCATAAAAGCTGTACAAATTGAAGGTGGTTGTCCTGTTATCTTGAGAACTGATAATGGTACAGAAAACACTGTTATGGCTTCAGTTCAAAGTTATTTCCGGTCAGATGGACAAGATGAACATGCAGGTAGAAAATTTAATGTCACTTAATATGTAGTTTACAATTTGCATCTTAGTATTTTTAATAAATATTTCATCTGTAGAATTAGGCTAGCTGGTGTGTATACTTTATTCTTATGTGCATCTAACTTAGCCTTCCTACCTTTTTGCCAGGGGGTTAGAAAACCCACTAGGCGAGGAGTTAGGATCTTTCTTGTGTTGGGTTTGGCTTCTACCATTAAATTAACCATTACCTAAATTCAGAGCGATTTGTAAATTAAGGATAATGGTTGATTTAAGGAGAGATCAGGTTGAACCCCCACCTAACTAGTTTTCTAAGGGTTAAGGCAAACTGTCCCAGTCCTCTCTCCACATTTCAACCTTTTGGGTACTAAAGAGCAACAACCCTTTATATTTAGATGCACATGAAAGAATATATTTAACTTGGTCACCATTATGAAAGAGGTATATACTTATTGTATTTGCTCTATTAAGCCCCCACAGGTAAAATAATAATTATTATATTTTATTATAGGTGCAAACCAACGGATTGAAGGATGGTGGTCTTATTTGAGAAAGTCTTGCACAAACTGGTGGATTAACTTTTTTAAAGATTTCATAGATCAAGGTGATTTAAGTACTTCGAATGTACTGCAAATGGAGTGCTTGTGGTTTACATTTTCACAGTTACTGCAGAAAGAGTTGGACGAGTTAAGACAACATTGGAATACCCACTATATACGGAGATCGAGGCATGACACCGTCCCTGGTAGACCAGACGAACTTTATTACTTACCTGAGAGTGCTAATGCCCAAGACTATTTACAGATTGTAGAGGATGACAAGTATCAGGATATGTTAAATTACTGTCATGACTACCATGAGGAATCATTACACCAGGATTACTTCAATACTGTATTTGCCTTGGGTGGTTTTGAAAAACCAGAAAGTTGGAATGATGCATTAATCTTATATAGGAAACTTTTAGATATCGCAGAATGAGAGCAAATTTTTTTAAACAATGTATTTCTCACAATTTCTTAAATACATCCACACATATATTTAGTTAGAAACAATTCTGTTAAAGTGCCTATAACGTCTGTTGGAATTTAACATATTTGTAATCTATGGATTATCCTGAGATAAATTGTAATATATCTTGTCAGCTGAAAATGTCATCTTCATAGACTTTTTTGCTGTTAAAGTTGACGGAAATGACGTCAAATCGGGAATCTGTCTATATGAAAACCTCTTTACAGATGCCCGATTTGACGTCATTTCCAGCTGACAAGATATATTACAATTTATCTCAGGAGAATCTATAGATTACATATATGTTAAATCCCCACAGACGTTATTAGGCACTTTAATTGTTACAAAATCAACTTTATATTATACTAATTTACATTATGTTACCGCTAATAAAATAGTCTTTTCTGTATTAACTTGAACCATCAACTAAACTCAATTATGCACTGGAACCACATTTTAAAGTTCTGGTTGGATTTTTAAATATCTATGCAGCACTGGAACTTGGAATCACATAGTATACTGCACAATACGTTTTGTTTTTGTTGCAGAACCTTACTGAGACTGAAAACATACAGTCAATTATGGTATTAGAAAAATAATTTTAAAATGTCCACCCTAAATTTTGCTGAAAAGCCCACCATTCATCAAAGCTGTAACTAAATACCTATGTATTGGGTTATGTAATGTTACTTCATTGACATACAAATACAAAACATTTCCACATGTTTGGGAAGAAGGGATGAACTTCTCTTCATCATGTACAAATGCTATTGAAGGAGTTGGACAAACCCAGTGGCAGGCTCTAATGCAGCACCAGTGATAAACATCAACAGGTGATTGGGGGTGATAGTGGGAATGAACCGGAGCTCTTCTTCAGTAATATCTGAACAGCTTTCTTTTAAGAATTCAAGGAGTGTTCCATCTATAATTAAAAGCAAAATTTTAGTAACAATAAACAAAAAATGGTTGCACTTGCTACACTTTGGGGTTTGATTGCTCTCTGGAATTTCGCCATAAGAACAGCTGGTGTAGCAAACATGAAAAACAATTAAAATCTATTATATATAATTATATCTATTTACTACTTGAAAATCAATGTGATTAAAAAATTACAAATATAGGATTTTTTAAATTTTTGATTACATCATGACATCACAACATCAGCAAAAGATACACCCACATGTACCACACTCAATAATGCATTGTGTCATCATTATTTCATAAATCAGTGTGAATCTATCTCTATATGTACTTCTGTTTTAAGCCTTTAGCAACAAGTAAAACTAAATATGCCTGAAAACCCTTAAAATTGTGTTCTGGTTAATGTCAGATTATTTTATTTAACAAACAGAAACAAAGAGTTAACAATGGGTAATTAATTACAAACCTTCTGTGCAAATCATAAAATCAATAAGTTTTGTTAATACAATTTCTTGTGAACTTCTTCGATTGCTCCCTTCTTCTGAAAACTGTGGTCTTAAGATTTTTCTTAACTGTTTTGCAGTTAATTTCGATTTTTCTTGATGTTGGAAAATGTATCTTGCCATACCATTGTCTTTTTTAATTATGTCCATCAGCTAAAAAGATAAAATTGTTCACATTGCAAAATATGGGGATACTGAACATATTATCTACAATGTTTAAAGTTTATGTACATCAATACTCAGATGTAACAAGGCCATATTAATCCTGTGTGAGGCCAATTTTTGCTATCCCACTATCTTGGGCTTTTTATCCTGCTTTGACAAAGCATAGCCTTTGTGCAATACTAGATGATGTAGATTAGTAAGAACATGTGTTCACAAAATAGTAAATATTGAAATAATAAAAATATTTGAACAGACAACATAGAGAGGTATCCAAATACAGCAGACATTGGGGTATTTTTGCCATATATTAGTCTCACAGCTATGCAGTCTTGTGTCTTTCAAAGGGAGGGGCATATGGGGGCCTAGGGGACATTCCTCGGTTGCCCATGTATTAATTATGTACAGGTTGTGACAATGTCACAATCAAAATCTGCCTGTGGCCAACATCCTCAAAACTATTAGATGTATGTATCTTAATGAAATTGTCACAGGTTGATGGTATGGTAACACTGAATATACGTTACATTGTTGTCATGGCAACAAATTATGACGTCATCGCTCGTCAAAAATTCGGATTTTTTTATCAGGATTATTTCTTGCTGTTCTGTTAATGTGCATAAGTTATTATATCAATAAATAGATTTATCTTAATCGATATATTCTTATTTTTATTGTTTCTATTATAATGTATATGTTTTGTCTAAATTCATCGTTTACTTATTTTATCCAATATTTTTTCACCATTTTTCTGCCCATACTTATAATGTATTTCTAGGAAAATATGTGAAATGTTAGAGTCAGCTGCAACCGTTATTGAGATGTCTGCATTTAAGTAATACGTTGTACAAAATGATAGGAACTCCTGATATGGATATAACACATTTCTGGTAATTTCATGTTCAATTAACTTTTAGTCAAGTCATCATTAGCATTTATTGAGTTGTTTAACAGTTCAGCTATGCTGTAGTTTTAGTCATTTGTAGCTGCTAGGACTTGCAAAATGTTATTAGGTTTTGTTGATCAGTAATCAGATATACCACAGTTCATATATTTAGCCATTTTGAGTGATCGATGTTGACTTTCTTGGTCTTTTTCGGTAGTTTATGAATGGAATGATTGACATGATTTTACCCCAAAAGTTTATTCAAAAAAATCCACAAGTTTGCAAGTTGATTGACCATCATGAACAAATTGGAACCCAGTTTTTCTCAATAGTGCAGTAAAACAGGGACTCGGAGTATCATTACAGTGTATTTAAACAAAGACAAATACGCTGCGCTCTTACCTCCTGAAATATGTCAGAACACCATATTTAATACTGTAAGTCCACAAAATCCCTGTTTCGAGAAGGTATATCGCTACTCACTCCTTGGCTACTCCATATTTGATCAGTGCATGCATGCGCAGTAGCATGTTAACATAAAACTTGGGGGACACATCTTATATTCGAGACATATGAAATATTCAAGATATCGAAATCAAACTGCATTACAATTTGACACGAAGAAAACCCATCGATAACTCACTTAACGGTCTGCCCTCATTCTTCAGAAACATTGTTCAATTTTTCCATTGACAATAGTAAATTGAAGTACCAAAATACTACGAAATAATGTCGCCCCCCCGGATGTTAACAAATCGGTGACTGACTGACTTTATATATATATCGTGTGAATTTTCGCCACTCATCACAATACTGCAGTTTTAAAAACTTTGCACTAAAAACAGTATCCAGAACCGAGGCATTTTGCCGAGATAATGGAATAACGCATTACAGTATTTTACTTGAACTAGGATATTTTGATGTCATTCGATTTTTCACTATCGATCCTGTGCACAATCGTTTCCTTGGGACTGCAAAAAAGATGTTTCACTTGTGGATAAACAAAAACATCTTGTCAAAGAGCAACCTTGAGGATATTGAAAAAAAGATCAATTTGATGGATGTGCCAAGTTCATTGGGAAGACTACCACATAAAATAACATCCAACTCTGGTTGTTATACAGCTGAACAGTGGAAGAACCGGACATTACTTTACTCGCTATTCTGCTTGAAGGATATTTTACCTGAAGCTGATTTTAAGTGCTGGCAAACATTTGTACTTGCATGCAAGTATGTTTGCCAAACATCTATTTCCAAGACAGATATTGTAGTTTGATGGACTTTTTTTGAAATTTGGCAGAGAAGTTGAAAGACTGTATGGCAAAGAAGTTATTACACCAAATATGCATCTCCACTCCAATAACAAGTTTTTGGTGTTTCAGTTTTGAACGTTTTAATGGCATATTGGGTAGCACACCAACCAACAAAAGATCTCTAGAGCTACAATTGACGAGAAAGTTTCAAATGGATCATTTTTTCAAAATGATAGAATTACCAAAAAGATCTGCTCCATTTTTTTTCCAAAAACAAGCAAGATGAGAGTGATACCTGGGTGGAGGACTCAGATTGGGAAACCAAGTGGACAGTCCACACACTCGCTATTACCTCACCATTGCCAGTGGGAACTGTATGGAGTAATCAGTCAGGGATTTTTAGTCCACAAAATTATAAACTAAGCTCATTGGACTCAGATGATTTCAAACTCCTTTTAGAAGTTTACAAGATCATCTACCCCGGAGTTGAAGTGATTCACAAATTTGGATCCATGACAATTGGTTCAACCAAGTTTGGCTCAAAGCTTGAATCTAGGAGCATACGTTCTGGTCGCATTCTGGCTGCATGGGCAGCAAACTGTGGTGTTGTCAATCAAGAAACATTCCCACTTACTCCAGGTACTGTGAATTATTATTTCAAACATTCTATAGAAGTAGGCGGAGTATGTGCACAACACACATTTGCATGTGTCAAATGGTATCAACCCGCAGAAGACCAAGATGAAATTGGTAGGCCAATGCAAGTGTGGTCTTCCCAGTACCAGGAACCTGGTAGTTCCTCTTTTATTCCTGTGCAGAGAATACACTCACATTTTGCAACAGCTAAGATTTCTAGCAACACTATAGTGGTGTGTCCAATTCTGAGGAAAACATTGTTGTGAGGATAAAAATTTGATGGGACAAGTGCACACAGGTACAGTACTTCAGACAGTTCAGACTTGTTTATCTAAATGTGACTTTGTCTAATGCAAACAATGTGTGTACTGTAATGGCATAGGCATACAGTGTACTGTAGGCATACAGTGTACTGTAGGCATACAGGGCTGGGGTGCTGCAGCTTCCCAGTTGGTGGAGAAAACTAGTTGTAGTAACTAGTTGGGTCTGGTAAAAACGACCTAACAAGCATTTTATACTCGTAGCATAACATGTTTAAATAAATGATTGATTGACCAATCAATTTATTTATTTATTTTATATAAAAACTTGGGCACTGTCCATTTGAGTCGGACAAATTTTCAATATTTTTCATCTGCCCACCCACACGCAGTGTACCTGTAAGGATACATGACGTAGTCTGTACTGTACAGTACACATTGTAATTTCGCTTCATTATAAAGTTATTGCTTCACTACCCTGGTCTTGATTTGTCATGTATGCGATTAACTATCAAGCTTCCAGTAAGTACTGATATACAGGTACCTGTATAATATGATTACCAGAATGAGCTATCAAACAAACGTGGGTATCTGGCAATCTAAGCCAGATTACACTATTATAGTGAAAACTTTACTGTAACCTAACTGGGGTTACCACTCAATTTAGACCTGTATGGTATTTACCCAAACGAAAAATGACAGTCTTGTTGGTGAAAGTGTCAGTATGAGCTCTATTTATATTTGCATTGCATTGTTTGCATGTGTACCATAATTACAGTAGGTGTTGGCAACTTTCCTGAAATACTGTATAATTATGACTGGTGTAGTCAACACTGGTGCAGCAATAACTTTATAATGAATTCTTCACCACCCAGTTGCAACAATCTGGTTCTCAGACCTTGCTCTGTAAAACTCTTCACTAACTGTGGGTCATTTCTTTATCTCATGGAATGCCAATATTGCATTTCAATTGTTGCTACATAAAAATACACTGTAGCACAGAATAGTGAAAGCCAAGTTTAATCCATGAGCAAGTGCACTGTATTGTGACTTGAAAGGCAGAATAGTTAAACGAGAAATACCATAATTTGCATAGAGTATCATCAAAATGCCAAAAGTCATCTGATGTACTACCTGTACTGTAAATAATACTAGATTAAATAATACATGCAGTCTTATAAAACTGTTTTAAAGATTAATCATTGTGTAAATAGTTTCCAATTGTCCATCAGCAGCAGAGTATAGTACTGTAATATTATTAGAAGAGGATAAAGTTCTGATATAATGTGCCAAATCACTGCTGTATTTTAAACTTTATCTGTCTGTTGCAACTGGGAATCAAGCCCAGGTTCTCTGGTTAAATGTGCCATTTCTGGTATTATTACAATAGAACTTTGTCCTCCTGTACATTGTGTAAATATTTTATTAATCCCCAATCTGAGCTACAGGTACTGCAAATAAACAAATTTATCATTATTGTAGTTCACTGTTAACTCAATCCATAAGTTGAAACAGACTGTACTACTGTATAAGTCAACTGTCTTTACTCTGTGCGAAGTGTTAGTATAAATACATTATGTGATTATAGAAATTGCATGTGATTATTTCTCGATAATCACCTCCAGCATTTTTTAAGTGGGAAAATGTGTATTATTCACCTCAGGCTCAGTGAATATCGGTGAATAAAAACCTTGACTTCATCTCAGTTTTTATTCACCGATATTCACCTTGTTAATTAGAGATTAATATTTCGGATGGTTATATAATATTGTATAAAAATTTGAATGACAGTAAAACAATCAGACACCATATAAAATGTTAAAAGTTATAGGTGCAGCTCAGCAACATTGAGTTGCATGTAAACATATTGGAATACCAAAACTTATATACAGGGTATACCCTTACAGAAAAAATCTATACAGACCTTGAATTTGACTTGATTAGGGGCAAGGCCAGTTGGCCTTCATTGACATAATTTTGGAGGGCACTAGGGTCAATATTTCACCAATATGAAAGGGGCACCAATTCCAAGGCCATAGTTTTAAGCCAGTCTTGTACACATCCCACTGTAGTCAATGCATGAAAATTCTGTGAGGGCACCAACGCCAAGTCTGTTATTGGCTGGACAGTAGCTGGCCGTGGCCAGGGTTAATGTTTGAGGGCATAGAGGCCAATTGGGAGGGCATCGACTGCAACTGGCCACAGTAAAATTCGAGGCCTGTATAATAATAGTCATTGGCAATACAGATTACAGAATAATAGTATAATACGGTACGTGTTGTGAATTATAGCTGTTCTAGAATATGCTGTAGGGAAGGCCGATCTTCAGGCTTTTTGTATGAACATTTTTTTTTATATGATTTATGTTGGCAAGATTTTGCACATCTGTGACAGTACCCTCGATGAGTTCAGGAGCAAGGTTACAATGATATTTACAATACTTTTCCTTCTCTTGGTTGTTTAACTTATACCATTTTGCATTGCATAACTGCCTACACTTACCAAAATCAATTAAAATGGGATGCAATTGCAAGCTTTCTTTGGTAATCACAATATTATCTCCTTTGATAATCACAATATTATCTCCTTTGATATCATTGTGAAGAATGTTCTGCTTGTGGACATAATCAAGGGCGCTAGCGAATTCCTTCGATATCCTCATCCATTCATCTAAGGCTTTAACCACACCTGACTTCATCAAATTGCGAAGGGTTGTGCATTTCCCACTGATACCATAAAATTGTGAGATCATCAGATATGGTTTTGTCTCAAGACAAACTCCCAACAAAGGTAATCCTAGATTTAAAGAAAAAATTAGGTTTATATTGGGACCACAAGTTTAAACTTACAGTAATCGGGCCTTAATTGCTTGTTGCTTAAAAGGTGCAAGTACTGTACAGTGCAGTAATGCAAGAAACAAGCAAGTAACAAGTGGGTTGTACTGTACAATGTCAATAACATTACTTGTGAGCAGTAATATAATATAATATAACAAATATATGCCACAGAAATGACAAAACATTCCCTGCACACAGTAAAAAAGCCACAGTTTGCAAATTAAACATTACCGCACGGTAGAAAAGACTGCCTGCACAGTAGAAAATACATTTATAATGCGTTTTGGTTATAATTATTAGGAATAAAATATCAACATGAGTATCACCCCCCGGTGGCTTTCTTACAGCAGCTAAAGCTTTAAGTTGCTTTTTTGCTATAATTATACTGAGCTGTACCACCTGTAATACAGTAAAAACCCACATGTAAGTTAGCCTACAAAGGTTGTTCTGCAAAATTAGGCTATTTAAGTTCTTAAACAGGTAAGTTCTTATTTTTTAAGAAAAAAGCGAATTTGGTTTTGGTGTCTTTTTGTATTATTTATATAAATTATGCATAACTTTTCTCCAAATGACTGCAATCTAAGCAAATACAAACCTTGTATGCACTTTAAGCTGCACTGTATGTAATTTACAGCTAATTACTGTGTGTAAATTCAATGGAATAAAATAACGTATACAACTGTAGACCTATATTCACTAATTGTATGGTTACCGGTATGGCTCATTTTCATTACTAAATTTGTAGAGTTTATTTTCTTTGATTTATAAATTTTTAGTTTTAATTCTATTTGATAAAATAAGAACCTGTTTTCAAATTTTAGCCTAAAACAGGTTCTTATGTAAATGGCGGTCTAAATGGTAAATGTTAGCCTAACAGGTTCTTAATCTAGGTTCTTATATGCAGGTTTTTACTGTATAACAAATGCTAGAACAATTTTGTAACCCTAAAGTCACCATGAAAAGCGTGGTATTCATATTAAATTATAGTTCACAGCTCACAAGCCTAAAATATTATTTAGATATACATGTAATATCAATTACCAGGATGATCAAAGAGGTTGACTATACTTGCTTCCCATTGTGCAGATGTTTTGTGGACATGGCTTTGGTACCTTTTCACAGCCACCTCTATTCCTTTATATTTCATTTTAGTGCATGTCCCAAAAGCACCTTCTCCAATAAAGGTTTCATTTCCATGGTCTTTATGAAGGTTTTCTCTGTCAATGCTCTTGGGGACACTGAAAGATAGATACATATGACTGTACAGTGTAAAATATAAAATACGATGCAGGTTGTTA
This sequence comes from Chrysogorgia sp. JL179-B06, assembly GCA_035772405.1. NCBI lineage: Eukaryota > Metazoa > Cnidaria > Anthozoa > Scleralcyonacea > Chrysogorgiidae > Chrysogorgia > Chrysogorgia sp. JL179-B06. The sequence goes on along the minus strand of JAYKKM010000078.1, from coordinate 501,989 downwards.
GGATTGGATGAACTTACAATCATTATTTGGAATATGTGAGCAATGATGAGATGAGAAATGATGTCCATCAAGCTCAAATGCTCAGAAAATGTCTCAGAGTCCTAGACAGACTCCCACAACCTTCTGATTTCCCACAACCATTTTAATATTTGTTGAGTGGACTGTGCAAATTACACACAATAGAACATTTGTACTGTAATATATTTATTACAAGATATTATTATATATTATTATTACTACCATTATTTTTATTATATCATTATTATATTATTATTATATCATTATTATTATTATTATTATTACGAATGATTATTTAACATTATTATCTGCGAATGATTTATTAACTGAATAATACTGAATAGTCTGAATATACATGTACCTGTATACTTTTAGTTTTTTCTTTTTCTCAGCGTTCTATTTGCTCCAGCAAAAGGTCGATAGCCTTTTCTCGCGTTTGTGCTCCTCATTTAACTTCGTCACTTTCGTGTGAAGATCTTGCATGGCGCGATACGCTAACGAGTGCCTTTTCCTTCTCTCCTGGCGACTCATGCTCATTATGGACTCCTTCTTTCTTTTGTTTCTTTGCAACCTCTTTCTCCATAAGGATTCCAAGGTTCTTGTACGTTTTCTTCATGCAGGATTATCATCACGAATATGCTGCTTTTGACTAAGCCGATCGTCAGCAAGCGATAAGCCACTCGCACGATCTGCTAATAAGCACCCTTGAAGCGCATTAGCTTGACTTAATCTAACAGCAGCAAATCCACGATGATTACACTCAATTGAGGCCTTGGATTTTGTTAACAAATTCATCGTTTGATTGTTCCTTCCCTATCAGAGTCCCACTCAGAGCGATGGGTTATTATCAAGTCATTCTTTATTGCTTGGAAAACTCCACCGCCCCTGCTGCTCTTGTCCCTGTCTTTCCTGTAGACCTTATAATTCTTAGGGAAAATTTCGCTGCTGTTTATATCAGGTTTGAGCCAAGATTCATTCCCAAAAACAATGTAGGTTTATACTCGTTTATCACAACAGCGATATCCGCTATTTTGTTCTTAACGTGAGCACTACAGAATAAAGGGCTACAATATTAACGTTTATTGTTAGAAGGTATATCTTATGTGGTGGTCCTGTTCTAGTATAAATATATTGAACATGGCGGCCACGCGCCTTTGGGCTCCGCTTTTAGTTCTGTTTCTTGCCTGTCAATTGAAGCTGAAATGGAACAAGTTCGTCCGAAATTACGACCTAGATATATGTGAAGATCTACAAACGACTTGTACCCAAATAAAGTCGAAGAATATTATCGAATTGCTGAGAAATGAAAGTGGGTATCGTGAGTTCAGTCGGGCAAAGAAATTGTGTGTAATTTTCCGACTTAGCCGTCTAAATGGTGCTTCACAACTTGCTATGTTATTACTGCTTGGTGGAGATATCGAAGTAAACCCTGGACATAACTGGAAGTTTCCTTGCGGTATTTGTCTTAAACCTGTTAAGAAGAACCAGGCGGGAATCCAGTGCGGCGAATGTAGCAACTGGTTTCATGTAAATACAAAATGTATTGATATATCACCGGCTGTGTATAGCACCTTAATAAACAGCTCATGTATGTGGATTTGCCCGACGTGTGGTCTCCCAAACTTTTCAGATTCATTCTTCGATAGCTCAATAGATTCATTTAATTCATCAAACGCCTTCGAACCGCTAAACCAAACTACCTTAGTAGAATCTCTATCACCAAGCCGAGTTCCTGTACATAATAGAAACAAAGAGAAGCCACCTCCATCTTTGAAAATTGGCAGTTCTGGTGGGAATTTCAAGTTCTGAAGGTCAAGGTACAGCAACCAACACTGGCCCATTGTTTTACTGTGGTTCTGGAATGACGACCGGAACATTGTTCACCAATGCTGGTTTAAGTAATCCTGCCATACAAATCCAAGCTTTACTTTCTTTAATATCGTTCATTTTAACAAAATAATTAAATATATTATGTATATCTGTCTTGCCTTGCAGTGGCTCTCATATTCTTAATTTGAAGTATCTAGGGTTTAACATAAGTAGTTAAGACAGGTATAGAACACTTAGTCAGCGTTTTTTGAAGGAGCCCTAGATATTATTTACCATGCTGACCGTGTGGACATCAGGACATGTGCGCGCGCATGTGAACCGGAAGATCCGGTTGCGAATGAAAACCTGTTTGAAAACTTGTTTTTTGTCAAGCGAAAATTGTGACTGTGTATGTTTATTGGTTGAAACACGAGTGTGGTTTGATTAGGATAAATGTTTACACGGAACAGGTTCTAGTTACATACTAAACCACAACCTCTGACAGATAGAATGGAGGCTGATCAAAAGATTTGGTTATATTTTGACAGTGCATTGGAGACACTGATCTCAAAAATAGGACTGGATCGAGCTTCTGTTGTTACAAAAATGAAGCCAACAGCAGCCATATTGGAGTGACCACCTAAGGAGTACTGTGGCATCACAGACATGTTGGGGAGGATTCTGACATTTGCTATTTAACTTTAGCAAAGGAAACATACTCGCTGGACAGTTATTAAATGTCAGAATTCTGCCTTTCCTCTTCGATTCACCACTGTATTCGTAATGAGGTCACTCCAATATGGCCGCCGTTTGCTCTTATATCCAGTAAGAGAAGCCTAATATGAGACGTCAAATTAGGTTTAAGATTTTATGCATTTAATGTCAACAAAGAAAATATATTGGCCAGTAACTAAACCTATTTTGCGAGCGTCGCATTTCGATTTGCTTGCAAACTCGGAGCTTTTGATGATCTCTCGTCAATTTGCATTATGCAAATATACAGGCTTCAAAATAAGCTCGTCAGATACAATAGAAAGCTCAATCCAGTCCTATTTTTGAGATCAGTGATTGGAGAGGGTGTGTGAAGGGAGAATTGTCGAAGCTTTTGCAGACAGTTTACAAAGCATCAAACCGTTAGTTAGTGGACTGGAGTTGCTGAAGTATACCTACAAGGATTGGAGAATGTTTTGTACAAATCAGAGACAACTTCTTAAACATGAAATTTTTGTAATGTACAGGAGTGTGAACATAATGTAGGATTTTTATCATTGTTATTTGAAATCAATAAACTTTTGAAATAAATTGTCATGATTAATATGATTGAACAGACTGTTATATATTGAATTTATATAGTTGTAATAATAAATATCGGAGACGTAAAATTGTTTTATACTTTTATTTAAATGTTATAAGAAAATACAATCAACAAGTGTAAAATAAAATTAAAATATATATATATATAATCATCTGAAACGAGAGAAAAGGAAATTTGTCCTATAATGAGTATAGATGATTATGTTTAGTTTTATTTGTTAACCTGCCACAGAGATGCGGACGTTTAATCCGTGTAACCGACTGATTTTAGAAATCTAAAAGGAGACAATTTTCATAGTGATAATTAGTTAAATTTCTGTATGTTTAAAAGTTGATTTTTGTTTTCCTTTGTACTTTTAAAACATGATATAATAATACTTACTCGTAGCGTTCTTCCTTTAACCCTACCCAGTAAGTGAATTCGGATAAATATTTATCCATAACTGGATCAGGTTTTCTATGATGAGAGAAAGCGAGAAGAGTAGGTGCAAAGTTTTAGTGTATAATTATATAACGATAAAACATGATCTCTAGTACTCACTTGCATACTGGACAGCACCAAATTCCTTTGAACACATGCAGTGTGGACAAGTGTGTCCACTGTCCACATTGCAGCTCAAACATTTTCTTCACACCCTTCATCAGGACACGGTTTTTTCGCTGACAAGATATAAAATAAGTGATATGGGGCTACTTGATTTGGTTGAAAGAGTGAATTTACTTACCGACTGTAGACATCATTTTTTTTTTGGCCTGAGGTGTTGATTTTTTTTTACTTGTGGTGTTGTTACAAGTGTGCATATATATATATATATATATAGTAGTGTGATGATAGAAACTATCGGGTTCAAGATCATTTGGATAGAGTGCTCGATGCGTGAACGCAGAGCGAAATTAACAAGGTGAAAACACTGGTTATTTCATTGAAATTTATTCGCTACAAATTTGTTTCGTATGGCTAGCCAAAGCTTGCCACACTCGTCAGGTGAATGACAAATATTTACAGCTTAGCAGAATATATACATGAGATGCGTGGTAAAATAGGGATCGTATTACAGTTCGTGATAAATTACGTAGGATATTTACATAAAAGATATTTCTTACGATGACGGCAGGTGGAGATTAATTCATTTCGTTTGTTGAGGGAGCTGAGTTCGGGGTGGTAGATAATTATAAATTTTTCGTGGAGGCATAAGTTACAGTGTTTTGATTTGTTGGAGTAGGGTTGGCATTTTTTGAGGATTTTCCAGTTTATTGTGTGAGGGGTGTTAGTTTCTTTCAAAGACCAAATGTGCTTACTTAGTTCCGTGGCGTGTTTCTTATGTTTGTTTCTGAATGACGATGTGTGATTAAGATATCTAGTCTTGAATGTGGTCTCCGTCAGTCCGACATAGGTTTGGTTCTCGTTGTTTTCGGTATTTGTGACGGTGGCTTAGCACTTATATATATATATGGTGTAGCACTTAACAATATATATATATATATATATATATATATATATATATATTATATATATTATATATATTATATATATTATATATATTATATATATTATATATATTATATATATTATATATATTATATATATTATATATATTATATATATATAAGTACATACTTATGTAGATATTATCTTTTGATGTGAAAGGATGGAAACGGTTGCTTAGAGAACTTTTTTCTTCTTTTATGTTGCATTTGTGTTTTGGTAAATACTTCTATATATTGTCTTTTGGTGTGGAAGAGATAGAAGCAGTTGCTTAGAGAACTTTTCTTTTGTTGGAAATATGTTTTGTTAGTACTTGTATACATCGAATTGTTCGTGAGTATTGACATATGAATACTGATTGATGTGAAAGAACGAAGACAGTTGCTTAGAGAACATTTCTTTTTTGTCAGAAATATGCTTTGTGAGTACTTGTATATATATTGACTTTATTGTGGAGTGCATGGAAATAATGGTATTGTGATTTGTATGGTAATCTAAGTAGTGCTTCAAGTGTAGGAATCTGTTTAGCATAAGAGAGTATGAGAAAGAATTGTTAAGTGCTACACCATTATCTTTATAAAAGCATCCCCTACTTTCGTGTGTTTACTGCACTATTTGTTGTTGATTTGTTAAAATCATCCCTTGAAATAATGGTCTCCGTTGAGAAGTATCCCTGCTTTTGCGGAGCAGGTCTTAAACGTTTTAAATCTAAAGCGGGGCGAGCTTTTCTTAAATGTTTGGCTGAAGAATGTACTCTTTTTGTACCCGAGGAAAAATACACAGATCTTATGGCGTGTTACGAAACTAAAGTCCATAAGATGTTTAAACCAAACAACTTCCCCCTGCGCAGTTGCGACGACGCAGCGACTACGAGTTTGTGGGTGTCACACTCTACCTCCAACCCAGATCGACCGTATTTCAGATGCCAAGATACGGATTACAAGCATAAGTGTGATTTTTTTCAGTGGGGCGATGAAAATTTGGAGGCAAAGAAAGTAAAGAAGAGGAAGCAAAAGATTACCGTTCAAAAGCCCCCTATTGAAAACACAAAGCGAAAGAGAAGAATCACTAAACCCATTGAAACTTCTGAGGAAGACTAAGTGCTCAAGAGAGATTACGAACATTTACATTTGTTGGTTGTTAAGAACTACGTTAATATAAATGTATGAAGTGTGAACTACTTAATCGATAAATAGTTTTAAGGACTACTTCTATCTTTATAGTGTGAAGTGTAAACTACTTGACAATAAATCCTTTTTAAAACTGTTTTATTGTGTGTGTGTGTGTATGTACTTACGTACGTAATAGTATGCATGAACAGCGCTATATAAGGGGGGCGTCTGCTGTTGAAAACAGTATATTTGTCACTGTTTTCAGATTTGGCTCTTGTTGGTTGCATCATTTCCGCTTATCATTTTACGTTTTAAAATGAAAACCGAAGGTGAGATAACATCGCAAGTGGAGCGTTTGCGTCTTAGCGCGATTAAGAAGAAGCAGAGAGTTGGTCATGTTTTAAGAAGGATGGAGAGAGAATTGCGAAAGCGTAAACCTGATCTTGCCAAAGTTATTGAACAGCAGAAGAAATCTGCAAGGTACATGAGTCAGTCTTTTAAATATTTAGAGAAGCAACGTTTACTACAAGGAAAAAAAGACGGAACCATCACTTCAATCTAATGAAAGTGAGATAACATTCAATTTAGAGAAGGTGTCAGAACGGTTTATTAAAAAGTTTGGAGCAACTTCATGTGTGTACCGCGCCCACATGGAAACCCCTGTCGAAGGAGAGACTTCACGAGTTAGAGATGTCTTGACAGAGCTGAAAAAACTTTTTACAGGTGTCATTGACACCGTAAAAGAACAATGTAATCTACGAACACCGCTAGAAGACAAAATCCGCGTTATGGTCAATTCCAATTCTTTAAAATCGCAGTACGATTTTTACGTAAAAGTACGAGACTTTTACCAGCAATACAGATCACCTCCACCCGAATTCTTGCCGAGGTGTCAAAAGTTCTACAGAGCAACGAGAATATACCCTTGGACGAGTCCTTTACTATTGATGTGGTAGCCGTTAAACATCCGACTGGGTCCGGTAAAGTGAAAAACTATAAGGGTCTAAAAGTTTTAGATTATACTAAAGACACAATAGTTAAAAAGTCTATTATTTCTATTAGGAATAATGATAATTTTTGTTGTGGAAGAACGCTGGCAGTAGGTCAGGCGATAGAGGATAGTCATCCGAAATTAAAACAAGTTAAATTAGGTAGACCCATTCAAAAAACGTTATATAGAATTATATATAGAAAGCTAATGTCCTGCCTGGTCCTTGTGGTTTGAGGGAGGTATCGAAGTTCCAAGGGGTCCTGCAGGGCTATCAGATTATAGTCATTGATTTTAATGCTAGAAATTATAGCATTTATGAAGGTCCAAGGCGAGATAAGAAAATTGTATAAAAACGGTGATCATTATGATGTTATTAATCCAAAGAAACTCCCAGCTTTCCACGGTGAACGTTTTTATTGTGAAAAATGTAAGTCGTTTTATTCAGATTACCGTACACATCCTTGTAATGATCCATGTCGTACATGCTTACGTAAAGAATGTAGTTGGGTTTCGTCGGAGAAACAACCATGTCCGGATTGTTTTAAGTTCTGTCGTTCGTCTGCATGTTTTGATCATCACAAAAAGTCTCGTAGCTTTAAGGGGGTTGACCTTCCATCAAAATGTGATACGTCGTTTAGATGTCAAACATGTTCGGCTACTGTTGAGCGTAAGCGAGAAGGCGAATTGTTGTGGTGAACATGTGTGTCGGATTTGTAAAGAGTATGTACTGTTGTCTGATCATTTGTGTTACATGCAACCTGAAACGCCTAAGACACCGAATGACAAACTAATTTTTTTCGACAGGGGAACATGTGGTGAACTATTGTGTTGCACAGTATGCAGACGCTACTGAATTTGTCTTTAAGGGGTACGAAGCTTTGAATGAGTTTTGTATGTTTTTGTTTTCAATGAATCATAAGGGATACACAGCCATTGCGCATAATGCAAAAGGATTTGATGCGGTTTTGATTCATAGATGGTTGACTCAGTATCGACCTACTGCTAGTATGCACGTCATTCATTCCGGCCAAAAAATCATGCAACTTTTCTTAAGCGATTACCAAATTAGACTCGTCGACAGTCTATCCTGGCTTCAAATGCCCCTTTCTAATTTACCTAAAACATTTGGTTTAGATTTATCTATGTATTCCAAAGGTGACTTTCCATTTAAATGTAATACAGTTGAAAATTAAAATTATGTAGGAGCATTGCCATGTATTGAGAATTACAGTCCGGAAACAAAATCAAAGAAGGCTCGGAATGAACTCATCAACTGGCATTCCAATGTAATGAAAAGTGGTTATATTTTTAACTTTCAAAAAGAAATGTACAAATATTGTGAACAGGATGTCACGATTTTACGTTTATGTTGTATGCAATTTCGAAGCTTATTTTTGTCCGAATCACAAATTGATCCTTTTTGTTACACTCTAAAAACACTCTGGTGAAAAAATCCTGGTTATTTTAAATTAACACTATTTGAGTCAAAATCATTGCAGCATAACCAGTCTTCCTGGTCATTTTGTACACCTTAAATACCTCTTTTAGTTTTAACCACGTGGCTGGTGGAAATTAGTTAGTGACGTAATAAACGGACATTGGCGAATAAGCGCTTGTATATGAAATTAAGCGAAATGGCGGAGCATTTCAGTGTTGAGTAAAGTCTAAAGAGGGGAATTTTAACTTTGGTTTTTCGGTGCTGTTTGCGGGAATAAATGGAGAAACAAAATTCAACGGAGAGTACAGCGGCAAATCCAGAATATTCAATCAGGTAACCAAAAGTTTGTTGACTATCATATTTCCTTTGGATTGAGACATTTAGTAGTCTCGTAAAATTTGTATTACTTATAATAAACCTATATATACATGCATGATGCTTATTTCAATCGTATTTTTTTAATTAGGTGTTGCATGAACGCTCCAACGAATCAATGGTTCCGTTCAATATAGATTGCAGATCGTTGTATTATGAAAAACTCTTTCAATGTACATTGAACGTATATACTTACTTTCAATGACTAACCATAATAACCAGGTCTTAGAGGTGTGTATTAACAGAATTAACTGTATAGAACAAGTAGTTTAAATACTGAAACTCTGATGAGTTATTGAGTGTAAGACAAAACATATGCCAAGAATTATCTCCTTGGGGCATTTATATCAAAAGTGCTACTTTTTATTTATTTTATATTAAATGTCAACATTTATATTAAAAGTGCCACAGGCTGACATGCCTATTGGATACAGTAACTAGATAACAATTTCTCTAGTGTGATCCAAAGCAATTTCCAATAGGAAAAGTTATAAATTTTCATTGTATTGAAATACAATATTTTCCCCTGCCGGCAATGATCGAATTTTTTGTTGCCATTCTTGTTACAAATGTTGATAAATGCAGCCACAAGAACCTACCAACCCCTCCCCTCTCAATTTTCTTGCGCAATGATCAAGATAAGATACGCGGGTGACGACGTTTTGGCGCCTTTTCTGCTCGTTGTTGGGGAAGAAACATGCACAAGAAGTCAGTCAGCAGAATATGGATGATTTTGTTAAAGAGAAACTCGCAGAATGGAATTTGTCATCTCTAAATGATATATTTGAAGGTGAGACTAGTTTTTAGTTGTGTGTATAATTAGGGACTCATGGGTCAGAGGGAATATGAATGGACATGGTCAATAGTTTCTGAGACTATATAGTATATATACGACTACTAAAATCATGGATATTCAGCATTGTATCTGAAACTTTTAGTATTATTAATTCTTGAATTACAAATAGTCTGACAAAACACTGATAAGTGTGTTAATCAGAATGTGTGGAAATGGCAGCATTTCAGTGCACAGTAATTTTTCTTGACTGCAAGTCAAAATGCAGCCGTTGGTTCAACTGCAGCGCTTCTGCATTACAAATTGGTAAACTAATTAAAGAAAACATATACATTGCGCTGGATGTTTGATATTTATCAGGGCGCATATAGCGCACAGCGCCCAGTGTATATTTAGCGCCGCGCTGTGTGATTGTTTTGTAAACCACCTTTCGTAATCTTGTGTTGGTTAGACCAAAGTAAAACTGAAATAAGAAGTCTTGAAAATGTTTTTACTGTATATTAAATAACATGTTGCAAATAGCAAAGGCGGTGTTTGGCGTATTGTAGCCGATTTTTCTTAATTGGTGAGAATCAAACACATTGCGACATGGTTCAGATGAAGAACTAACACAATAATACTCAATAGTTGCTTAGAATCATTTCCCTGTAGACAAGAATAAAGCAGTAAATCCTATGTTATAGTACTAGATTGATCAACACCTGCATGGGCGGAAATAACAAAAATATTTTGTTAAGAACATATGTCCAACATATACAGACCGTCTGATGCCATATAGCGATAACTAAAAACATTGGCAACTCAAGTACTACCAGATCACTATAAAATACAAGTAAAATCTATTCAAAATGTAGAACCCATGGTAAAGCCAAAGTAAAAAGTAAATATTCCAAAATTAAAAGAAATACAAGCTTCTGCTTCATGGAGTGTGTTAAACACTTGCATGTCAATTGATTAACGCTGGGTGCCGAGATTATATCGGCTTTTCCGCTTGTTGGTGTGAAACCGTTTAGCTACTCTCAGTTCAAGGTGGAAAATATGTAGGTTTCGCCAAGATCTTTGGCGTGGACTTCGAAGGCGCTTGGCGTGAGTTCGTATAGTCCTTGGCATACAGGCGTATGATCGTGGCAGTACTTTCAATGAAATATTCGTATTTTCAATGAAATATTTGGCGTATATATATATATATATATATAAAAGTGAAAAGGTGATTAACTGCCAAGAATTTAGTGACGAGATACTGACGTTTCGAGCGGAGCCCTTCATCTTTGTCTTCATTCTTGGTCTTACTCTGATGAAGGGCTCCGCTCGAAACGTCAGTATCTCGTCACTAAATTCTTGGCAGTTTACCACCTTTTCACTTTGCTATATATTCAAAACACTGTCTACGCAGCACTCTACTTTTTTATATATATATATATGCTGATGTGGAGTCATGGCGTGCATGCGGTTGATCTAATTTAGCGCGTTAATTAACTTGATTAATATTTTTTCCTCCACGCGCGCTCCTCCGCAAAAGTTTCTGTGAGTTTTTTCGTCAGCGGTTCCTAACGTAAAAATTCAAAAAATCTCACAGAATATGTTTCAAGGGGTCATTCATAGGATTTTGAAGACCTTGACATAATCCTCATAATGGCGTGACATAATTTTGATTCTGAAGATTGCGATTGGCGTGCCATTTTTATTTTTGAAGGCCTTCGACTTACTCATCGATCTTTATTCATAGTACATGTACTTGTAAACGGATGCAATGTTGAATTGTGTATTATAATAAAAAACCCGATTACATTTGACGAATCTACCTGTTTAAAACAAAAACAATGCGCATACGCTCATATATTTAGCGCGATGTCTTGACTAAAGTTATTTAGGTGGCATTCCCTAGAGTAGCGGAAAAGCAGCGCGTCTTTAATATATAAAATATTTGCAGGATATAAAATATTTGTAATCTTTGGATTTTTCTGATAACAATTGTAATGTATCTTGTCGGCCGAAAATTTCAGGAAATTACTTTTACATCGGATAGAATAATGCAAACCTCATTTTTCTACTGCAAATATCATCAAAAATTACAACGCGTTAAGGATGGGTCACCAAATTTTTGGCGGAAATGTCATTTTGCTCTCTAGGCCCTAGCACTCTCGGACCCACAGACTAGGGTGGGCCGCCCCTAGCAGTTACTTTATGACTGGTCCCTTAAGCACCATTTGTTCAACTTTACACTTTTATTCCAATTGGTTTCAAATCTTACAACCTAACAAATATTCATAATCCTAGAAATCATATGTTTTTAGGTTTTCGATTTTTGGCGGGAAAATGGCGCGAAAATTTTGTTTTGATATTATTGAATGTTTGATGATAGTTTCGAAAATAGCATGTTATATGAAGTTCAAAACCGAAAAGATAATTGAAATAACTTTATTCAATGATTAGTTATAACGTTTTGAAATTTACGCCATTTTGTTAGTAAAACGTTAGAACTAATGATTGAATAAAATTATTTCAGTTAAATTCGATTTTGAAGTTCATACAACATGCTACAGGTATTTTCGAAACTACTGTATCATCAAACATTAAATAATATCAAAACAAAATTTTTGCGCCAAACACATGGCATCATTTTCCCACCAAAAATAAAAATAATAAAAAAATAACAACATAGGATTTATAGGAAATAGTGTAAATATGAACGAATGGGTGACATTTTTTATATCATATTGTATGTATCATTTATATCATTTTTATATCATATTTATTATAAAGCTGAAAGTTGTTTCTGTGCTGTATCAGTAAAGTTTTTTTAGTAAATGACCTTCTTAAGGTTCTTCCAAAATATCTTAATAAAACACGAGTCTAAGCAAAAAATGAAATAACTTTTATTTTTTGTCAGAAAACCTGATTGACGAAGAAGCTTTCAACCTGTTGGATGAAGAATCCTTGAAGGAAATGGTGAAGGCAGTTGGGCCACGGAAGAAATTTCTTAAGAAATTGCAAGAAGACCAGGTACAGTAAATACTGTATCTTTCTATAAATGGGTTACATCTACTCCAGATGCAACCATGTTGTCTATGGAAGTGCTCGTAGACTTATTTGGCATCTCAAAAATAAACATGCTCTTTTGGCTGGACGTATGTTTACATGTCCAATTACGTGTGGGCAAGATGGCTGCATGCAGACATTCCGTTATTCGGCTGCGTTTAAAAGTCATATAGAAAAGAAACATGACACTGAATGTAACGAGATCGATGATAATGAAAGTTCAGCAAGTGATGGTAATGATGCAGGTAATTTTATCCAGGATCTTGATGACATGAGTGACCCTGAAATTGAATCTAACAACCATGCTGATCCAATACTTAGTAAAGAAGAAGTTACAAAATTAGCAGCATCTTCTTTGGCTAAGATGAAGGCATCAAGCAGTACTGTTCAGTCCACAATTGACCATGTGGTCTGCGAGACTTCAAGTTTGTTTTCGGATATTATTAAATCATTAAAATCCACAGCAGAACAATTTTTACAGAGTAAAGGTATTGAAGAGGATGATGATGGTAGGCAAACTCTCCTTCATATGTTTGACCAATATCAACACCCATTTGAAAACTTGGAAACTGCTTATCAACAGAAAAAGTATTTTCTTCAAAGTGGTCATTTTGTCAAACCACACAAAGTGCCATTTGCTGTTGCATACCATCCTCGCAACAATCCAAACACCGGGCATGTTGATCAAGTAGCAAAGCATGTTACATTTCAATATATTCCACTAAATGAACTTCTTAAATGTGTTCTGGAAAGTAAGGGATTTATGAGAACTGTTTTACAACACCAGGTCAGTGATGATGGAATTATGAGAGATTTCCATGATGGAGAGTTCTGTCGCACACATGCATTCTTCTCCAACCCAAAGAACATTGCACTTCTTTTGTATGTAGATGAATGTTAAATTGTGAATCCCCTTGGTTCGAAGGCAGGACTACACAAAATAGGAGTGATATATTGTACAGTGCTTTTTTTACATGGGCCACTGTTATTGGGGTTTAACCCTGTTGTTGGTTCCTGGCACTTTAAAGTATTTATGTGTGGTATTTGTACGTTTGTAATTTAATTTTTCTTTTTTTGTCAAATCGAAATAAAAAAATTTTAAAAAATTTAAAAAGTTTCGTTCATCCTTGTGTAATTGCTACCTAGTTGCATTATACAATGCAGGGGATGTCAAAACCTATGGATTTGACCCAATTTTGAGACCACTTGTTGACGATATCAAGTTATTAGAAAGAGAAGGACTTCACATAATTACAGATGTATTTGAAGGAACTGTTCAGGTTAGTATTGCACAAGTTACTGGTGATAACCTGGGTCTGAATGGAATTTGTGGATATGTCTAAAGCTTTGTAAGCCATCACTTTTGCAGGACTTGTAAAATGCATAGAAATGAAATGCGTGCTGCATCAACTGCAAACCCTGAGCTGCTTCGCAATCCTAACAACTATGACGAAGATTTACAACTTAATGACCCTGCAAGTAGGATGTGCTCTGAATGGTGTTGATCACTTTCATGTTGCAACTAATTATGCACCAGATGTAATGCATGACCTATTGGAAGGGGTTTGTAGGTTGGAGCTTCATCTTGTTCTAGGAGACTTAATTCAAGCTGGTTTCTTTGATCTTGACTTGATAAACAGTAGAATTACTAGTTTTGACTATGCATCACATGATTCCAAAAATAAACCATCCCCAATCAGTCGTAATAAGATACAGCACCCCGATGGTTCATCCGGACAGACTGCGTCGCAAATGTGGTGCCTTATTCGTTATCTACCACTAATGATTGGAGACAAAGTTCCTGAAGGTAACGAACACTTAGAACTGATCCTTCTTAGAAGTTACAGTTGAGGAAACACTGTTCCTCAAACAACTGATCAAAGACCATCATAACCACTTTTTGCAGTTGTATCCAGAACGCCATTTGAAGCCAAAGCATCACTTCATGGCACACTATCCGCAACAAATGCGTTTGCTTGGCCCGCTAATCAACTACTGGACAATGAGGTTTGAGGCCAAACATAGATTTTTTAAACGCCTGCGCCACATTGTTTGCAATTATAGAAACATATTGAAAACTCTATGTGAATGGCAGCAAGAGAGGAGTAGGATAGAGCAACCTCCAGCAAATGTTTCTCTGCTATAACTTGATCAGTGGAAAAGATCTTGTGGACAGAGATGTGGACATTGGACCTGGGTCTTCAGTCCTAGTGGTACCACTGGAGAGAGCAGAGTTCTTGAGTAGAATAATTGATGTCCATCTGTTCGATGAGGTATATGTAGCCAATTGGTGCATTGTACAAGGGATCAAGTACTGCAAAAACATTTTGGTGGTAACAGGGAAAGACAGGGATTCAGTTCCAATATTTGAACGAATTGTATATGTTATCTGTGTGCAAAATGTGGCAAAACTAGTGACGGAGGCCTGGCATACTGTGCGATATGACAGGTACACCCACACATATGCTGTTCAACCAATTGAGGAACCTACATGATCATCAACCGTACCATGCATCAAAATCCTACAAGGAAAGGGACCATCTCTATTATGTTACTCTACGTCACAGAATTAATTGAGCTCAGTGTTCTAATAAATTTACAGGTATATGGTGCTCAGCATGTATAATGTCCAACATTTTATAATCCTACTAGATTTTACAACTTGAATGGTATATACTACAATTGTTGCTACATCAGTCCCCAGATGTTTTTCACCATAGTGGTGTTTAACCTAACCTTGTATTCCCAAATGGTTATATTTAGAAAGTATGCAAACATTATTTATGGAATAATTATGTCAAAGTCGGCTTGAGAACTAAGGCATATGTAGACACTATTTGAAAATATAGACTATATACTGGTATGTCATCAATATATCCGATGATAATTCATAGTTTTTCGGCGCATTTTTTATTAGTTTAACGACATTGTCTGGTAAATCCTTGGGTTATATGAGATACTTTCGAGACGGGCATAAACTGATAAACACAAAATGCACGTGAAAAGCACGTGCTCATTAATGCTTTACACTTTTGGACTTTAACCCATATCAAGCCAGGGAAAGTTTCTCTAGACTCGTTTATATAGCACAATTTTTTTAAACTTCACAAGTGTGTTTCCTTTTATTCGGTAAAACGCGTATAATTATGTAGCCTCGGGCAGGCTACTCGATTTTGAACTGATAACAGGCTGTCGCGGAAAGTGAGGTATTACCAGCTCTTTCTTTGTTAAACTGTGTCACTGATATATCTACTCGCTGGGCTATGCCGTTTTAAATCTGGCACACAATTCTGCGGTACCAGTACGAAAGGAATAGGATGGATGAGGACGACGAAGACGATCACCAGGCGCATAGTCCTAATCAAGAAACTTCACGGTAAGTTTAAAAAAAACCCATTTTTTTTCGCAAACAACGATAGTCAATACCACGAGGCACGAATCAGTATATTAAGGGAAAAGTTTTGTCTTAACTCCTTAAGCTTTGCTAGCTTTTTCTGTGGTGTATTAATATCACAGACGTATATGAAATCTGACACCGAATTTTATTTCTGTTTACCGTAAAGAAATAGGATGGATGAAAACGATGAAGACGATCACCAGGCGCATAGTTCCAATCAAGAACCTTCACGGTGAGTTTGAAAAAAAAAAATTAGAAAATATTCAACACTCGGATCGGTGATAGTTGATATATCACGAGGCATGCGAAGCTCAGAGTGTTCAACCCAAAGCACAACACCTCGGACCATGTACCATAAGTAATATTTCAAAATTTCACCAAAATTGCACAAGCCCGCAGCACAAGGCGAATGCAATTTGGTTAAATGTTGAAATATTAAGTAAATATTTTTCCTATAATTGCACCAAAAAAGCAGACGATTCTTTGTTAATCCTTAAATTGAAAAAAATATATAAAAAATACATGCACTGCAAATGAGAGTTTGTTGAACTTTGAAGCCACACAAATAGGACATATAACGTGCTATCGCAATATTATGGTCGAACACCAATGCTTTTTTAAGAAATATATCTTACCCTCAGCGTTTGTTAAAATTGTAACAGTTTTCCGTAGGTTCGGAGAGAAAAACAGTTTTAAGAAAGCTACAGAACCCTATAATTTTTGGGACCGTTGTAAAAACCCGGAACGGCGGAATATCACGGAATCAGGAATAGAATCAAAATCCACGCAGAAAATTGATCATGGTCAACTTTGCTAGTTTGGCAAATCTGCAGTCAGTAATTTTTTATGCAAAGTGCGTGGTACAAAATGCGGGAAAATGTGCGACCTCGTTCCCAGTGCGTTTTGCCTCCACGGCGAAAGGTCGGCGAAAATGGCCCTGGGATCGGCTGGTTCATTCTATAATCCGATTAGCTTGTCATAAAACTCAATTAATTCAGCCAAGTATAATTTATTCATCAAAATCTGAATGGTGTCTTCAAATTTTACAGCAAATTAGAAGTGATAGCTCTTGCTAAATTGGATATATGCTTCTTCATACCTTTTGTAAGAGATAACCATGGATGTATGGTGGATTATTAAGCTTGCTAGCTGCTTTTATGCCGATGAATGCTGCTGACATGAACAACTCTGAAGAGCATTGAACATTTCTCAATTATTCAGGTCAACAAAATAGACAAAGGAAATGGAACAAAGACCATAAAAATTATCATATCTAAACACCCAGAAATTCTGGGTGTCATGTGACCGGCCTATCCCAATTTTCGCCGACCTTCCACCGTGGAATGAGGTGGGGAAAATGTGGTAACACAGGACGAAGTTTGAAGAGAACACTGAATCCCCTTGCAAAACCATCTTTAAAATTGATTACTGTAAGTTCTGGCTCGTACCCTGCCGTCTCTGTATCTCTACAGTTCAAATCCTCCTAAGATACGCATTGCCATTGGCCAAAAGATCCGCAAGCTCTGGGACCCAGGGCCTTATCTCCGCTCCCCGCCCGCCCGTATTTACCAATCAAATTAGTTCGAAAGGCATTGAAATAAACCAGCAACTTACAAATATTTCGCAAAACCTACTAAAACATAAACATTTAAATCTAATTATCTAGAATGTGTCATATGTTACAAAATGTCATGGCGATAATATATACAAGACGAAGAATGAATTTTTTATGCTTTTCTTCACTTAACATGAAATAACGAAATTGTCGGACATTTTGTCCGATGAACTTGGAAAAATTATACCGAGGCCTGTATATATATATATATATATATATATATATATATATATATATATATATATATATATTTAATTGATATATGAGGATTTAATATTGTCAAATATACATAAATGGAAAAAGTGACTGCCCCAACCGGGAATCGAACCCTGGTCTCCGAATCAACGTTTCGGCGCTCTGACCTTTGAGCTAATGAGACACGGTCAGAACAGTCAGTGATTTATCCATATACATATTAAATTCGCCGCTTTCACTTAACACCAACAGGCAGACATCGCATCTAACCATAATGTGGAGAAAGGCCTCTCGAGCGCACTTCCCAAAGTAGCGAAGCGATATACAACTTCTTGTATACAGAGGGCTTTAATAATAATTCATTGATATATGAGAGGATTTAATATTGTCAAATACATATATTGAAAAAGTGACTGCCCCAACCGGGAATCGAACCCTGGTCTCCGAATCAACGTTTCGGCGCTCTGACCTTTGAGCTAATGAGACACGGTCAGAACAGTCAGTTATTTTTCCATATACATATTAAATATATGATAATGATAATATGTGATAATGATAATCACTGACTGTTCTGACCGTGTCTCATTAGCTCAAAGGTCAGAGCGCCGAAACGTTGATTCGGAGACCAGGGTTCGATTCCCGGTTCATGGGGCAGTCACTTTTTCCATATATATATATATATATAACCGCGGCGAGATTATAGATATAAAGATATCACAAATACCGACAGGGATGGCAAAGACCGCGTTTACGATAGGGAAACTTGCCTCTTCTCTCCTCTCCCCTTCTCTTCTCTTATCTCCCCTTCTCTTACCTCCCCTTCTGTTCTCTTCCCTTCCATCATATTCTCCCTCTTCTTAACGAAATTTTGCGTCAGCTAGATATATCAAAGTTTCTGATCAATGTTTCCAATTTTAGCTTGCCAATCGACTTTGCCGATTATTTTGTTCAATGTGGGCAAGAGAATTCCAGTTGTTTGATCGAGTCTCAAGCACACGAGCACTGTCGGCTATGTGAATAAACATTCAATAGCAAGTATAAATGTCGGAGGCACTTCAACGAGGCACACATGAGTAGGATGCTTCATGTTGGAGGCCGTATATGTTTTCCGTGCAAATTAAAGCATGAGAAAACAGGTTGTGAGCGAGCTCATTATCACTGCCCGCAATGCAAGAAGACCATATTCAACCGGTACAGATTCCTTAAGCACGTCGAATCACACAAACAGCAACATGTCGTGGACGATGTATCCGTGTCACCGTCACAACCCCGTGAGACTGTACCCGCCTTACGAACCACACGTCGTTGCCAGAATGTGTAGGTACTTAAGAGACAACAAGCGTGTTCCACTCTCGACAGACAGAGACGAGTCGAAACCGCTCCCACGTCGGTTGGTACCCGTTGAGAAAGAGTGTACATTTTGCCATGTCCCACTTACTAAGCCTGTCCTGATAACACGTAATGCCACGATACTCACCATGGACTCAATAACCACAGGCATTGAAACATATTTTGTTAAATGTGAAGCATGTCGCATGTGTTAGCGTTACCAAGAATGTTCCGAAGGCGTTCACAATTTCAACGACATATTCATCCTCGGAATAGATGTATGTGCCTTCCTTCAAGAGACTCTTCAAAATCACATTCTTCTTGGAAGCATGATACAAGTTCTTGAATGGATGAATATAATTTCTACTGCTCACTTTGTGGTTTCCACCCTCACACCATCATCATGGACCTCAATCGAAAAGTGGCTTTTCAGTGCCCTGTGGAAACATTGGGCCTTCCAGAAAACTACAATCGCGATAGTTCTGAGAACGACGTTGTTGACTGCGAACAGTTCTGGTCCAATGTCGAATTGGCAATGGTGGCTCGAGGTTTTCCAGGAGCAAAAGTCAGCAAGTTCGACATACAGCCAGATCTACTCAATTGGGCACCTTTCTTAGGTAGAAGTACGAGAGTTAATAATCAGCTGGTTAATACAGAGCACAAGAAAGTGAGGCAAGAAGATGGTCAACTGGAACAGGACTGTAGAGAGATTACAGAAGAGCGGTTACTGGAGATGTTACACCAATCCACGGTGAAAGAAATCCGTTCGTTTGCAAAACAACTGGGGCTTAATGGTGCTGGAAGCAAATTGGACATCATTATGAATATCAAGAGTGCAATTAGCAACGACAACGAGAAATTCAAAAAGGCATTCGGCAGGCTTTGGGGTTGCTCTGGTGGATGGGCGTCTGCAACATGCCCTCACGGGGTGGTATATGCCTTAAAGTTTGTTTTGCGTTCCGAAAGTCCCCGTGATTATGTCGATACCCTCATGTCTATGAAGCACCAGCCAAACATAACCATATTAGATGTCGCTAATATGGTTGCTGCTCACGGTAACAATAGGAAAGAAAACATGTTCCATCCACACAGTGGTAAGGTGGTCGAATCAACACCGGAGAATGTAACCAAAGGAAAGAATGGTGAATTGGATATCTCTCTGGTTGGCTCGATAATTCTAAGAAAGTCGCGAATTCGTCCAATACAGAAATGGCCCATCCAGTCACAGGAAGCGAAGTCAACCTTTGCCTGTTTGATAGGTTGCATGAAAGAAATGTGAAAAAAGAAGAGGAAGTCCTCCGCAGGGTAACGCACGTCCGACAACTTAAAGGATTGGTAAACACGCAGGGGCAAGAACAGCTAAACAACGTCTACAACAAAGATAGCCACTTCCTGAATTCCATGAAACCCATCAACCACATCTTCTTGTTTCGATCAAATATTGATTTTCGGAATGGCAAGGTAAATCTGAATAATTTGCACGAAATTCAGGCAGCTGTCTCATGTACTCTCTCACAAGACGTCATGTATGGTCGCGTCATGATTGACAAGACAAAGAAATCAACAATTACAACCATTGGCAATCCTATTCAACTTGTAAACGCTGGTACGCAAACAAATGACACCCAAACTGTTCTGCCACCAAGTTCATATCCAGCTAATGCAAAAACTAGCCAACCTGTCGACTTCTCACCTCCATGTCACTCGCGAGATATTCATTTTAATCCCTCAAATGTAACAGAACTGCCAGAACCTCGAGGCCCAGATCCCCCTAGTCCAACTTCCAGCCAATTGAATGATTGGCCTGATTTTCCCGAAAATAACACACCTTCAACGTCTAGTCCGACTCTCGGTTCCTTTCCGAGTCGCCCTCCAGATACATGGTGCCCTAGTGACAACACATTTGATAATCAACCTGGCAAAAACGTACCCTTTCCAACCAACCAACCAACATGGTACACATGATACTGTTGATTTCATTCAAATATACCGTATCTGCAAGCACAAAGACGACGAAGCACGTGAAAGAGAAGAGTGGAGGAAAGCAGCATTCGAAACTAAGGCTAAGCTCTTCAAGGATCTCCGAAAAGCCTCCTGAAACATCACGAACGTGAATCCTTGGTGCTCGTGTATGATCAGATAAACAACATCGTCCTGAACAACGAATTACCTTCTCGCGACGACTGCTGTGG
Source organism: Chrysogorgia sp. JL179-B06 (assembly GCA_035772405.1). Lineage (NCBI taxonomy): Eukaryota > Metazoa > Cnidaria > Anthozoa > Scleralcyonacea > Chrysogorgiidae > Chrysogorgia > Chrysogorgia sp. JL179-B06. The sequence goes on along the minus strand of JAYKKM010000078.1, from coordinate 480,886 downwards.
TTGGCTTAGCGACAACGAATACATAGCAATCACGAATGACAAATCTAACGAAATGCTAGGTGTGACGTGGTCCCATGATGAACTTTTGTTCATTGTCATATTCAAAGAAAAAAATTACGATGAACTAGCTGTTTTAGAACCTTGCTACACAAGATGATACACGCTGTAAAAAACCGACGAAAGATTGAGGGAACATCGCACGGCAAGGAGTACAAAAAGGTTGGCAATGAAGTTATAGCAAACTTGAAATTGAAGTTACACAGATTTCCCAAGCCCTATTGCGATTTCGTTATCGACGACAAAGCAATACTAGCCGCACGTTGTCCACATTAGATCGAAGGATGTGCACTCTTTTGCTTTGCTGAGTGACAATAGTCTATAATCAATAGCATTTCAATCAATTTCACTATATCCCTCCCTCACAGGAGTTAATTAATACGGTCAAAAAAAAAAATTCTTTCACTGGCAAGAGGGTACCTGTATTTAGGAAAAATAACACTTGTGGTACACATATGCATTGTGTATTATAAAAAATCAACCGCTTTCGTATATTATAACATTTCCAAAATATGAATTAGTGGAGCTTCCCAACTTTAATCAACTATACGAATATATTCTATATGCCATGAGGATAATTGGTCACAATTTGATTGAAATGAAATTGTTTTGAAATGATATTGTTTGCGATGAAATATAATTGTTCAATAATTCCTAAAATCAAGTAATGTGGACATTACTTTGTATATATTTATTTCATAAGGTGCACCGTGCATGCATGCAGGCATGTGACATACGATGCAGCGACCACTGAAATGGACTATTTTAACGTTATATTAATAGTTCCTGTTCGTGTTGAACCCCAGGCTCTGTAGTACTTTTTCGTTTTGGGATGATAATTTTGTTGATGTTCTTCATGCAATATATAATATATAACCGTTAACTATAACTTTATATTATGAAAATAAGATGTCAAAAGGTTTAAAAAAAAGTTTAAGTTTTGCAAACCACTCGTAAACCGTTTACATATATAAGTCAGACGGGATCTTATAAGCAGACAAGAACGGTGACGGTGTTTGTTATACATATGTCAATTCTGTTTTATCTAGTTGAAAAGCAACCACAGACAGTTAGAGTTATAGTGAACTGTGGAAACTGATCAGTGAGCCAACGCCAACTTAACCAACTGGTTTTGACATTTTAACAGTTTATTGTCTAGTTGATATTACCGTGTTGTCTTATAACTTTCAAACAATTCATTGTCTTTGTTTTGCATGAGAAATTCAATTGAATGATAGAAGACAGCAACAGTGAGATCTTTCAATGATGGAAATCCAATCACATGCAGGCATGCCATCGAACTGTGACCGACATCATATACAGTAAAAACCCACGTATAAGAACCTAGATTTTAAGAACCTGTTAGGCTAAGATTTTCCATTTAGACCCCCTTTACATAAGAACCTGTTTTAGGCTAAAATTTGAAAGCAGGTTCTTATTTTATCAAATAGAGGCGAGTCAAAACTAAAAATTTATAAATCAAAGAAAATAAACTCTACTATTACAAATAATGAAAACGAGCCAGAACCAGACAAATAGTGTAGTATATGTCTACAGTTGCACGTTATTTTGTTAATTTGTTCCATTGAATTTACACACAGTAAGCTGTAAATTACATACAGTGTAGCTTTAAAGTGCATATATAGGGTTTGTATTTGCTTAGATTGCAGTAATTTGGAGAAAATTTATGCATAATTAAATAATAATAGTCTACACTTACCAAAACCAAGTCGCTTTTTTCTTAAGAATATAAGAACCTGTTTAAGAACCTAAATAGCCTAATTTTGCAGTAAACACCATTTATATAAGAACCTTTTTAGGCTAACTTGGAAAAATCTAGGTTTTTATATGCGAGTTTTTACTGTACTATAGTACTTTCAGGTGCATGGGATTGTTTTATTGATTAATGATCAGTTTCCTATTAAAAGAAATCCTTATTTTCAGAAATCCTTGTTTTATTTCTCTCAATATATCAATATTTCCGCTTTTGTTAGCCTAGCTGATATGTCCTCTTTACACGAAGCAAGAGCTGCTGAAAATAACAAAAGTATGCATGACGTAAAGGGAGTTAGGTCTTTTCCCATACATATATACAAATAATAATCATAATAAAAGACGTATTAGGAGCATTATACAATAGTCTCAATGCTCTTACAACAATATATTCTTAATGTTAATTATAAAACTAATTACAGTTCATTATAAGATATATAAAGCCTACTACATATATTTAACTACGTGTTTGAGAAAAATAGGTACGTAACAAGGCCACCAGGTTCGCCTCAGTGTGACGAATCCCGCGAAAAAACAGCCAAACAAAAAGGATAACGTAGAAACACGTAACAAACACTCTTAATTTTGAAATATCAAATATACTTTTAACATGAGACTTTGCAATCCTTCAGGATACGAATGAAATAAAAATGTTCATTAATTATGACTACATTCAGGAAAAATTAATTAATTAAATTAATTAATTAAATTGATTAATTAAATTTATCTTGATCGAAAAGATCATTATTGAGACTATATAACAAACAACCCGTTTCTCGCGCTGAGCACGTATTTGTAACATGCCCGTATATGTAACGTCACGTTACCACCCTGTTTCAACTGAAGGGTGGTAACGTGACGTTACATATACGGGCATGTTACATATACGGGCACATATAAACAATCAAGCAAAGAGCCTGTATATGTAACCTCACGTTACCACCCTGTTTCGCGCTTAGCCCGTATGTAACATGCCCGAAAATGTAACATGCCCGTACATGTAACCGCTCAGGTAAAGGCCAACGGCATGTAATCTGCTCTTTGCACAGTGCTTTCTATGTTGTGTTAAAGGGGAAGGGTTTAGCAGCAAAAGCTAAAGGCCAACGGCATGAAATTTGCTCTTTGGACAATGCTTAACACATGGTGTTATGATATTTGCGCTATTATCCGTCGGCTGTCAAAACTGTAAAGTGTAGGTATGAGGTGGCGCAATGTTAAATTTGTCACTACAACAAAGTCACTATTTTATTAGTTATACTTGTGATCTTAGTTATACTAGTTATCTAATGGTAAGGGGGATAACCGGGGTTCAAGATCGTGAGTATTGTAAATATACGAAGATTAGTTAGGTGTTGATAAATAAAAGCTAAAGGCCAACGGCATGAAAGCTGCTCGTTGGACAGTGCTTTCTGCGCTGTGTGTCGCGTTGCTAAATTAACTGTCAAATAGCAAGACTGTACGGTGTAATAATCTAGAAGTTAAAGTGTTTATGCAGTGAAAAATTCAGTTGGAAATAAACTATCTTACTTGAAAGAACTATAGAAGTTATAAAGATTGGCGTTTACAACTCTTCCATATCTCACTTTGTTCTTGAGATATTAAGATTTGTTTGATATGTAAATGATCCTCACTGTGACATCACACTACATAATAACTTACTGAAAAAACATGTATATCTTTGGGATTATTAAATCAAATCACTCGAAACGTAACTCCGTATATCTAGTATCATGGGACACACACATACAGATACACACTTTCATAATTTCGTGACATAATTCCAAAGATATACAGGCTTCTTCAATAAGTCATGATGCAGTGTGATGTCACAGTGAGGATTATTTACATATCAAACAAATCTTAATATCTCAAGAACAAAGTGAGATATGGAAGAGTTGTAAACGGCAATCTTTATAATTTCTATAGCTCTTTCAAGTAAGAGAGTTTATTTCAAACTGAATTTTTCACTGCATAAACACTTTAAAGGGAAAGGCCAACGGCATGAAATATGCTCTTTGGACAATGCTTAACACATGGTGTTATGATATTTGCGCTATTATCCGTCGATTGTCAAAACTGTAAAGTGTAGGTATGAGGTCTTCCTTATTGATGTGGCGTAATGTTAAATTTGTCACTTATTTATTAATGGCGTAATGTTAAATTTGTCACTACGACAAGTCACTATTTTATTAGTTATACTTGTTATCTTAGTAATATCACGGCTACCTCGGTTTCTTTTGTTTCCACACGCACAATTAACGTCGAATTTACCCGATGCACGAAAAGGAGGTACGATTAGTAACTAATCATACCTAATCTTTATATGCATTAGGTACGATTAGAACTAATCATACCTATAATTTTATTGCGAACTTTCCTTATTTATAATTCAATCAACACATCTATATGTAAATTTTTAATTCATTTGATTGGGAGAACTACATTTTAATGACAACTACAACTCTTATTTACACGCCATATAGTCCCAACTCACAACTTTACTTGTTCATGTTAATGTTAATATTTAATGTATGTACATTTGCTCCTTGTAGAATTCCTCCCACAGTTATTTGTGAGAGGGTTCTTTCGTAATCAACACACGCATTCACTAATAACATATCTTCTTCGGTTATAGAGCCATTTATTTTAATTTCACGATTTCCAATACTCGATTTCTCCGTCGTCGCCCGGACTACACCGGCTGAACTTGATAAGGCATTTGATACCTTTAGCTCTCCATCTACTTCTTCTCGCTGATATGATCGAACCCCCTCTACCGATCTATGGCCACTTCTCTTCATAATAGCCTTTTCCGTTAAGCCCAATTCGTACATTCGACTGACAGCTGTAGCACGTATTTGCAATGCAAATGATTCATTAGAATATACCAAACAAATAGCCTTGCGAGGTTTTGTAAAAGTTTATACGTTTTTACGCTCATTCTCATTCAATTCCTCGGTAACCGTAATATTACAAACTCATGGCATTTCGGTTGATTAGTGATTAAATGCCCCTCAAGCCTCGGGAGGTTTAGTAAAAGTCCCTCGGGCTTCGCCCTCGACTTCAACTAAACCTCCCTCGGCTTTCCAGTCATTTAATCACTAATCAACCTCAAAGCCATGCTATTACTTATAATTATACTAGTTATCTTAATGGTAAGGGGGTAAGTACGTGTGTTTAGGGCATATGTTACGATGTTATTATTAATTAGCATTATTTGCGCGTAGGCATGATAACGCATATTGTGGTAAGCGCTCCCTTTCTGTTCCACCCTTCCTTTACATATGATAGGTAATTTATGTATAGTCATAGTGAAACGCCCTAATTAGATAGAGAGTATAAATGTAAGTCTAGTGTGATAATAAAAGGAGATTCGAACTAGAAGTGTACAGCGTTGTTTGGAGTCTCGGGATGCTACAAATCTGGTGGCAGCGGTAAACGATTTTTATAACTATGTCTTCAAGTATTTTACCAGCACGATTCGATAATGGTGATTTTGAGTGTTGGCTTCGCGAGTTTGAAGCGTGTTGCGACGCGAATGGATGGAAAGTCGCCGAGGTCGCGACGATAAAATTTTGAAACTGCCAGCGTTTCTTCATGGTAAGGCTGCCAGTCATTTTTATGCAATTTCTGCTAACAAACGAAAAACTTTCAAAGATGCTGTCGCAGAACTACGAAAATCGTTATGTCCTGCTGCTCAGCGCGAAACATTTTACGCAATGTTTGAAAGCCGTGCTCTTCGAACCGGCGAAGATCCAGCCGTCTACAAGTGGGAGTTAGACAATCTCCTCGCCAAAGCTGATCCTGATCTATCGAATGATGCCAAGACTATTTTAATCCAGCGCCAGTTTATGAAAGTCCTCCCAAATTTGTTTAAATTAAAATTGTTGGAACATAACCCAACCCCGAGCCTCGAAGAGATGCTTTCTTTTGTTCAGCGATACAGCGCCGTCGAGGGCTACGCATCACCAACGATCACTAGCGAGTATACTGCGGCTAGCTCTACGACAACGCCGACTGCTTCAGACAATAACGCGCAATTGTCGCAATTACTTACCATGGTTGCTGGTATTGCCGACAAGCAAAAGTTTATTGAGGAGCGTCTCACGAAGGCAGAAAAGACGCAACCTGATTCCTGTCGTCATGGCCGCAGACCTAATTCTGGTGCATGTTACAACTGCGGTGAATATGGACATATTTCTCACAACTGTCGCCGAAGACGCGAACCTGGAGCCCAATCTGCTCGCCAGCCGACCTGTTTCTCTTGTGGTCAACTGGGACATTTGGCTCGTACCTACAAACTCTGGTGGAATAAGTGACCATCCCATTGTAAGTACCAGTGATATTAACATTAGCCACCCATTCGTTGACATTTTTATTGTTGGAGTTTCTGTTCGTGCTCTTGTGGACACAGGATCGATGAAATCATTCATCAGCCACAATGTCCACCGTATAATTGACTTTAATGATAGCTCATTAGATAAGACTTGTGCCCAGCAATGTATCTCTATTACGGGAGACAGTTTAAATATCCTTGGACAAATTAGTACTATAGTTAAATTTAGCCATTCTAAAGTATCATCAGTCTACCACGGCAAACCTTGTTGGGGTCACCCACAACCGTGAGCAACATTCTTCGACTGATCGGTTGTTATGTCAGTCAACGTTTCAAAGCAACGCGGTCGTTGCTTTGCTTGAGAGTGCAATAATACCACCTAGAACTGAAATGATTTTGGAGGGGAAGTTGGCCAGAAGTGCTAACAGTGAAATCGGTATGATAGAGCCACGTTCTGGTACGACTATTGATGCCAGACAGGGATTTAGTTTAGCACACGTCGTGGTCAAACCTGACCAACATCGAGTTGTGCCTTTACGTGTTATTAACATATCTCACAATCCTATTGAATTGACCGCAGGTGAAAATATTGCTGATTTTTGTCCTTTGGTTGAGTCATGCTCTAAAACGTCAACCCAAAATAAACCGGATATTTGCGGAGCCGTGCAAAGCGATTTGTCGAAAACGTTTATTGATAAAGTTAATCTAATAATTGACAGCTCTCTTACACCCGATGACAGAGAACGTGTACAACACCTTTTGTACAAATATTCAGATGTTTTCGACGAAAAATTAGGTCACACAACACTTGTTAGCCATAAGATCGATACAGGGTAAACATTCACCGATAAAACAACAACCACGTCGTTTACCGTACATACATAGGGCTGAGTCTAACCGCCAAGTCGATGAAATGTTAGAACAAGGTGTCATACTTCCGAGCACAAGTGCTTGGTCTAGCCCGGTTATCCTAGTTAAGAAAAAGAGGGGCGAACTTAGATTTTGCGTCGACCACCGTAAATTAAACTCTGTCACCGTGGGTCACGCGCACCCATTGCCTCGCATTGACGATATTCTTGACTCTTTAGGCAATTCTCAATATTTTACAACGCTCGATCTTAGGTGCGGATATTGGCAAATCTCTGAAGACGAACTTGATCGCCATACGAATTTAATCGCATGCCCTTTGGCCTTTCAACTGCGCCAGCCACATTCCAACGCACTATGGATATCGTGTTATCTGGATTAACCTATGCTATTTGTTTGTGCTACTTCGACGATGTCATTGTTTTCGGCCGAGATATGAACGAACATTGTGAGCAGCTAGAAATGGTTTTACTGCGACTAAGAGAGCACAACTTACGCGTCAAGCTCTCTAAATGTAAGGTCGCCGCACGCCAAGTTGCATTTTTAGGCTGTTATTTCACAGTCAGGATTCAGCCTGACCCCGCTAAAATAGCAGCCGTACGCGATATGCCTAGGCCGCAATCTATTAAGGATATACGAAGCTTTTTAGGTCTTGCGGGCTATTACAGAAAATTTATTCCCGATTTTGCTACAGTCGCCACGCCACTTGTTCGCCTTGCTGAGAAAACCTCGTCTTTCGGCTGGTCTGACGAATGTGAAAATTCATTTTCTCGCTTAAAATCGCTGCTTTGTTCGGCGCCGATATTATGTTATCCTAGGTTTGACCGTGAATTTACACTCCAGACTGACGCCTCTGATTTCGGTGTTGGAGCAGTTCTGTCACAAATTGATGACAATGGACGCGAAAAGGTTGTTGCTTATGCATCTAAGGCTCTTTCTGCGCGACAGAAAAAGTTTTCGACAACGGAAAAAGAAGCATATGCCATTGGTTTCGGAACTCAACAATTTCGTGTTTATTTGCTAGGGCGCCATTTTCAAGTCGTTACAGACCACAATGCGTTGCGATGGCTTCATAGCATGGAACCCAAGGGTCGTTTGGCCCAATGGATTCTGGATTTGCAGGAATTTAATTTCTCGGTAACACATAGAGCCGGTCGCTTACATAATAATGCTGATGCATTGTCTCGATTACTAGTTCAATCACCATGCGACGAACCGGCCCAATCTAGCGCGACTACAACCAAAACGTGTAGCGATTCACCGTCGGCTAATGCGTCATCTCTTCTTAGTTCTGTAGATATTGTTAAAACCACCATAAAAGTTAAATTGTCCAGCGGACGAACTGTATCGATAACGTTTGAAGGTTCGAAACCACTCAAAACCGACCCAACGGGGGCACTAGTGACAGATACATGTCATGAAAGCGAAAACACAAGCGCGTCCGAAGGAGTATCTTGCGCTTTATCTGTCAATCCCTCACTCGATCTTGTCAATGCACAACAAAGTGATCCTCCTATTTCAACAATAATTGACATGAAAAAGCATGGGCTAACAAAACCCCAACTGCGACTATTAAGGATCCAATTCTTAAAATGTGGTATCGTCATTACGATCGCCTTTTTCTTCGTGACGGTTTACTAGTTAGGTCTGTAGGCAGTCGATCACCGTATCCTAATTACGTAATTGTCGTACCAATTTTGAACGCTGTTCACGATAATCATTTTGCCGGCCATTTAGGAATATCTCGCACTGAGGAAAGGATGAGAAAGCGTTTTTATTGGCCGGGTATCCGTATTGATGTTGAAACACATGTAAAGAAATGCGCAGTATGTGCACATCATACCTCACCAGTTAACTTAAATCGAGCACCAATGGGCAATATTGCAGTAGGTGAACCATTTACCTTTTGGGCAATGGATTTTATGGGGCCATTGCCTGAAACCAGTCGAGGCAATAAGCACATACTTGTCGTTGTAGATCATTTCACAAAATGGTGTGAGGCATTCGCCACTCCCGACCAAAAAGCGAGTACAGTAGCGCCACTTTTAATAAGCAGAATATTTTCACGATTCGGTCCACCTGCCGTACTGCATTCGGACCAAGGACGCAATTTTGAGAGCGTTTTGATGCATGAAATATGTGACTCTATGGGAATTACTAAGACTAGAACAACAGCATACCACCCACAATGCGATGGGAAAACGGAACGCCAAAATAGAACACTCCAAAGCATGCTGTCTTTTTTTGTTTCAAGTCGGAAGGATGATTGGGATTTATGGTTGGACAGCGTCACTTTCGCTTACAACACAAGCAGGCACGACGTACTAGGTGTATCTCCATATGAAGTAGTTTTTGGCCGCGCTCCTAGACTGCCTTTAGAGTTAGAACTAGGAATGCCTCTTTCAAATACAGTTACACGCAGCGAGTACATGCACTCACTCAGGTCGGTCTTTCGCGACGTTCGACAAATCGCAAAACAGCAGCTTTCCAAAGTATCCGAGAAACGAGCCAGACACAAACACGGGACAAACGCTTGGCGGCCATTTCATGACGGACAAACGGTTATGTTAAGACGACCTAAAGGCTGGAAATTAGGCAGTAAGTGGGTCGGGCCTTTTAGAATACTAAAACGGTTAGGGGTATCAATGGCGGCGAGGTGAAAGTTGTTCATCATGATCAACTTAAGTTAAGCTATATCCCTTTTCAACCGGGCGAACTTGTTTGCCCAGCTAGAGAAGTAGGTGAGTTTCAGGTGGTTGACGTTGCACCTCAACAAGTGGGAAATCCAAGAGCAAGGCCTGCCAGACTTAGACAAAATGTAAGACCCCCAGATCGTTATGGCTACTAGATTAAATTTTTAACAATGTAAATATGATTATAGACTGTCCTCGGGACGAGAACATTTAAGGAGGAGGATGGTGTTACGATGTAATTATTAATTAGCATTATTTGCGCGTAGGCATGATAACGCATAAGCGCTCCCTTTCTGTTCCACCCTTCCTTTACATATGATAGGTAATTTATGTATAGTCATAGTGAAATGCCCAAATTAGATAGAGAGTATAAATGTAAGTCTAGTGTGATAATAAAAGGAGATTCGAACTAGAAGTGTACAGCGTTGTTTGGAGTCTCGGGACGCTACACATAGTAAGGGGGATAACCGGGGTTCAAGATCGTGAGTATTGTTAATATACGAAGATTAGTTAGGTGTTGATAAATAAAAGCTAAAGGCCAATTACGGCATGAAATCTGCTCTTTGGACAGTGCTTTCTACGTTGTGTGTCGCGTTGCTAAATTAACTGTCAAATAGCAAGACTGTACGGTGTAATAATGTAGAAGTTAAATGGGAAGGGTTTAGCAGCAAAAGCTGTAGGCCAACGGCATGAAATATGCTCTTTGGACAATGCTTAACACATGGTGTTATGATATTTGCGATATTATCCATCGATTGTCAAAACTGTAAAGTGTAGTGAAGTTGGGACTATAAAATTGTGACAAGAGATATTCATTGTTTTTTTGGTTTTGGAGTAGGTAATGAGAACCACAATGATATCCTGTATATGTAAATGTAGAAAACTATGGGGATTGGAATAGTAATCTATTTCACAACACTCTCAACTTATGCTCAGTGATATTTAGATTGGGGAAAATTGATCAAGCGTCCCAGAGGGAGTGGAACGAGACGCACTCTTTGGTGCACGAATCTCCAGCACAGGGAGGGTGGCTGGGAAGCCCGTTCCACTTTCCCTCTACGACACTGATTTGAAATGAGTGGCGTTGAGGAGTGTTCTCCCGTGTTTTATAGCATCCCGAAAGAGCGTGACCTCATAATTATTCATTATCTCATTTCTAAAGCATTGTTTTGATCTAAATTACTTCGCATTTAATTTTCGAGCATTGTGAATAGTAATCTATTTCACAACACTCAACTTATGCTCAGTGATATTTAGATTGGGGAAAATTGATCTGCGCTTCCCCTTCTATCGTTCTTACTTTATTTATTTCTCATTTCCCCACACCATATTCTACAATTCATAACAAAACCCCAATTCTCATAAAACTCCCATTCCCAATCCTTGTCTCTATAATAGAAACCCTTGGTTATCTTGAGGAACCAAGTTCACTCGCACATGTCCGGAGAATCTAGTTGCTCAGAGGTTGTAGTAGTGTTGGGAAAGGCACACAAATTGTTTTAACTGATTTAAGTCCTGCCACTCTTTAGAAACTTGAGTTAAGTCAATCGCGGCAAGCTTCGATGAAGCACCTGATGGATTTAGTACTTTCGCCAATTGGAGATAGTACAGTGCCGTGTGTCGTCTGGCCCATCCGACATGATCCATGATTTCCGATAACTCAGCACCTGTCAACGCGAGTGTTATAGCACATCCTGCGCGAATGAAGGGTAGCGCCGGAATCGGCTCCCATTTCCGTAAGATAGACTTTAAGGGGCGCATCTGCTGCCGAAGATGTAAATGGAGCATTCACGACACTTCCTTTAGAATTTGTTGGCCGAAACAAATATCCTGTCGTCAAGTCAACCTTCAATTGGCGAGCCTTAGCAATATAATCTCCAACGCCTTTAACTGGACAGATAATTGACTGTGGATTGCGTCGTCGAATACCAAAAACATTACTATGACCATCTCGTAACGTTTTCCCCCACACATGGTTGAACAGGAGACCGTCATCGTTTGGGAATCTCAAGATTTCCGGGACTTTAACTTGACCCATATCCCCAGGGCGATCACCACTAAAAAATACCGCTTTAAAGTATGCCTGATCTCGGGCGATGATAAACTGTTGAGTGGGCGAAGCCTCTGTGGAGTGGAGTGCTGTATCCAAATGGGTTGCTAATTGGACCAGTTTATCCACAAAGAATGGTGTCGCCTGTTTCGGTGTAATACGTGCTTGCAGTTGTTCCACAGTAATAGTACGAAGATATTCTTTGACAGTCTTATCCGTAGCAGGATTACCTATGCCGAGGTTCCTATCCCATTCACCCGAACGGCCAGTAGCATGGAAAATGGCACGAAGTTTACCAATGTAAGAATATACGGTGTTGTACGAAAGTCGAAGCGGACAACCGCATTGACGTCTTCCTTTCATACCGAGAAAAGCACAGCTGTTGACATGGACCTGAGTTTTCCCGTGACGATCTTTGTATACAAGAAAGTAGCCATACTAGGCTACATATTCTGTAGCCATACTAGGAGACGCGGGTAGTGCGCCAAGAAAGGACTGTATTTCCATTTGCAGGGCATCTTTTTGTTTGGAATAACTTGTCGACTGTTGCATTAGTGATAAATCACACAAACGCTTGTCAATCTCGGTTGACGGGATGTCCAAAGCAGCGTGAACCCGTGGATTACTTACTCGACGTGGATAGCCGCATCGTTGACAGAACCGAAAATCCGCATCGTTGGCATAACTGCATTGTTGTCAAGACACCGAAGGAACAAATAGTTTAGCCACACGGGGAAGAGCCTATACACACCAAAATAAAACCAAACAAAACAATGTATGTAGCTGCAAGTCCCATTAGCAAGGATCTAAAGAGAGGGTGAGAAAATAGAGTTCACTCAAAGCGTAAAGCAAACGCCCATAAGTCGCCGGGAATGCCAGAATGTTCGGTCCAACCACCTCTAGACGGGACGAGCAATGCATTTGTATCTCCCATTGATGCTAACTTAACAGTGTGGACGGAATATTTGTGAACGATTGGCCACCAGTATTTCTTTGGATAAACATCCAACGTAACCAGAGTGCACGAGCGTATCTGTTGGGCCAAAAAACGCAACACGGGACCAATCAAAATAAGTGGTGGAAAAACATACGGGACTTCAAGGAAGGGATAAACCGATGACAGATCCTGAGCGAAAAGGTTGACTCCCTGTGACCCTGGTGAAGGGTATGGAGTAAAATGTGGTAGAGGACGGCCCTGGAGGTCTGGCATAGCATTGGAGTCGAGCGCCATTAAGTCACAAGTATGACCCAATTCCCCACCAAATTCTCGTTGAACTGTAGCCCATATTGTGGGATTCAAGCAAGCGTCACTCGACGACAGACGGCGAGACGGGGCGTCGGCCGGATTCTCCATTGTCGGAATATATACGAGATGAAGTGCGATATTTAACTGCAACGTCGTAAAGAACAGATCCTTCATTGCATCATTCAATGACTTACTACGCCCGCCCTGGTTTTGCCAAGCATAGACTACCGTTTGGTTATCGACGCTTGCATCGACCCATGCGTTGCGGAGACGAGGAGCGAAGGAAAGTAACACCTTGTTCAGGGCGACCGCTTCCTTTGTAGCGATGTCACATGTCTGTTCATGTGTCGTCCAGTAATCGGAAGTGTGAAGCTCAGGAGGCGACAACAACACACCCCCCAACCAGAGCCGGAAGCATCAGACGCTAGTTTAAGGGAGAGATGCTTCTCTTCGCGCCAAGGGAGAGGGTCATCCCAGGCCTCCAAAAACAGCCAATGATGAATTTCAATGTCAAGTGCCTGGTACATAGTAATCGGTTTTCCTGTTCGTAATGCTTTCGTAATAGCCCGATACATCTCCCGTGTAAACAGTAAGGCAGCAGGAACACTAATTGAGAGAGAAATACACTTCCCTGCCAGTCGCTGCACTGATTTTGTTTGAATTCTGGTCAACGATAAAAGACTTCGAACCAATGCTAGCAGTTTCTCCTTTTTTTCGGGCAAAAGAAGAAACGCCTGCCTTAGCGAATCGGAAAGGAAACCCAAGTAAGGTACCACCTGCCGTGGAATAAAGATGGACTTCTTTAAATTGAGGAAATAGCCAAGTAGTACGAGGTAGTAGGCTTCAAAATTACGTGCTTCGGGTTTTAGAAGTGACTGATATACCCCTTTGTTGGAGGCAATCTGCAATTGACCATTATGACGGTCGTCGATGTAAAGGGAGCATGGAATGCCAAGTGAATGAAAATAGTCAGACGCCATGAGCCCAGTGGTATGATAAACGTAGGGAGAAATTTTCCATCCGAATGGTAAGGTGTTATAAAGAAAATACCAACCTCCCCATTGCATACCAAAAAATGTCCGGCTCTCTTCGGTTAAAAGAAGATGGTCGTAGCCTGACTGATCATCCAATATAGTTTGAAATGAACTAGGAGTAATATAACGAGGCAAATTTGTAAGGGTGTCGAGGGGAAAAGGCCTGTCTACCATCCAAAGATTTAAGAAGCGGGCATCATGACACAGTCTTGGCTTTGATGGTTCAACGGTTAAAGGTAATATCAAGTGAGGTGGGTCAACCCGACCAACTTTACCGAGTGAAGAAACAGCACCGGTTGTTAAACGGTCTAATAAGGTTTTTCGTACAAAGTCAGCAAACTGTTTGCACGAAAAATTGTTTTGAAGATACACCGAGGGTGGCCAATCAGAATGATAGGATTTTCCTTTGAAAATACCATTAAACGGGCGAAAATATTCGAAACGGAGACCTTCTGCCGAACCCACTTCAAGACTTCAGCCTGTCGTGGAGAAGGAGTATCGCCCGCCATCGCCTGCCACTGATCAGCGTGATTGTGCAGCTCCCCCGCCGAAAAACATTTGGATCGCGAAATTGTAACTCTGACAAGTACGCCAATTGTCGACCATCAAGAACCCGGGCAACTGAACCGGCCTTGATGTGTGAGGCTGTCACCTCCCCGCCAGGCTGTGTTAGGTCTCCCCTCCAGTCAACACATCTCTGGGGTAAATGAGAATCACACGATGACTGTCCCTGATAGTTCATGATATTTTTGTCAAAATCGGCGTTGTATTCCCATGAGGCACAAGCAGAAGGGACATTGGATATCTGGATAAATATATTGACGTAATAAAATTAACAACAGACAGAATCGCCTAATATTCTCATGTTATCATTAATGGGGGACCCAATTAGCCAGCGGGAAGACGACAGCCATGACCGAGCAATTTGCTCCGGGAGTGTGTTTAGTTACTCTTTTTCACAGCTGCCACCCTCTCACCGAACCAAAAATGTCCTTAAAACTATAAGTACGTCGGGCCACAAAATGTAAGCCGAAATCAAACCTATATAGGTATCGCAGAAAATGTAGACAACACAACAAATCATACAGAGTCCTTCGAATTTTTATTTTATTTATTTATTTATGTATTTATTTATTTTTTATTTTCTTTAACACAAATTCAAGATTCAAAATCATCCACATTGACCGAAATAGTTAAGTACGCAACTATCACACATCAACACTGAATTACGAAAATAAGTTGACTAAACGTCTCACTACTGTCACTAAATCTTGTCAGTGACGGTTGGCCGCCGGTCACGTTGGCCTGGAATTGGAGAATGACTGAGTAACTCCATCCAATCTTCGTTGCGGACAACGAAGTGCCCGAAACGATTGCAGTAAAAACAATGCGTATTCCTATACGGTACACAGCCATTTCGTCTAGATGAAAACGCCGTATCCTTCATAGCACATTGGTGTTTCTTTTCTACTTTAGAAATAATATCAAGAATTTTCTCCTGATTCTTATTCCCAAGCAACGGAAGGAGAAAGTTACGAAACTGTTCATTAGTTTCATCCATTTTCCCACGGAGAGTTTCAAACGTTAGTCTGTAATAGCCAGCCTTCTCGTGATGTGTATCATGTGCTGTATCCTTGAGCGACTCAATGAGGGCCAACGCGTCATAACGATTAAATTCTGAGACTGGCCGTGTCGTTAATTGTTGGATCCGAGAAAGCAGTTGATCTACCGAAGATGCATTCAGCATGTTCACTGTATTATTCAGTTCATCGTACTTTTTCTGCAGAGCCTACAATCAAAATATTATAATCAACACGTCACATACACAGAAACATAGGCGAACCCCTTCACGATATACAAAATCATAATGAGTGAACCAAAGGGCTTATACACACTTATCTTAGGTGAACTAACGCACCTATACACGTATCTTAGGTGAACCAAAGCACCTATACACTTATCGTAGGTGAACCAACGCACCTATATACACTCATCGTAGGTGAACCAAAGCACCTATACACACTTATCTTAGGTGAACCAACGCACCTATACACTCGTCGTCTTAGGTGAACCAAAGCACCTATATATACTTATCGTTGGTGAACCAACGCACCGCTATATATTTCTTAGGTGGACCAAAGCACCTATCCACTTCTCGTCGGTGAACCAAAGCACCTATACATGTATCTTAGGTGAACCAAAGCACCTATCCATGCACTTATCGTAGGTGAACCAAACACCGATACGCTTATCATAGGTGAACTAAAACACCTGTATACTGATCGTACGTGAGCTAAAGTACTGATACACCTAGCTATACGCGTGCCTTAGATGAACCAAAGCAGCCACTATAGTATAGACGCACAGAACCAGCCCTATTAGGGCAGTTTACGGTCAAAATTCAAACTTTAAAACGTCGATAGCGATGGAAGTAATCCGGCATTTTAAGTGGCCCGTCACGGTGTAATACACCCAACATCAGACCAGAACTGTCAAGGGAAATGCACACTGTACCGTATAGACTCGCAACGCCATTTATAATAAACCAAGATATTTTAGCTATACCATGTCTATACAGTGTCTAACATAACCCTCCTTGAACCCAACTAACTATGTAAACGGGTATCGTTAGTTGTTTGATCAGTGAGCTGTACCCCCCAGCCAAAACAAAACATATTTGTAGCCAAAATCAAATCGTGAAGTGTAATAAAGCGTAACGATGCATAATGACTAGCCAGTACGGCTCGTTTTAATCAAAAGAGAGCTAACCAAGCGACAAAATACTGATTTCGCAATATGAAGATGAAAGTTTGTAGAGCGCTCGTTTAGTTACTCACCAACTATAGTTGATATTAATACAGTAGAAAGATGACTAAAGGAAAGATATATACCTCAAGCTTCTCTTCTGTCGTAAGGACTGCCTCGGCAGCCTGTGAGGCGCTTGAACTGGCGGCGGTGCAGCCACATGAGGCTGTTGATCTTGTGGTATCTGAACATCTTGCGGATCGTCCATATATTATATAGCTCGAACGGTAAACGGTGGTGGAGATTCGTTTTGTGTATTTAAAAAGCCCGTTCCACTTTCCCTCTATGACACTGATTTGAAATGAGCGGCGTTGAGGAGTGTTCTCCCGTGTTTTATAGCATCCCGAAAGAGCGTGACCTCATAATTATTCATTATCTAATTTCTAAAGCATTGTTTTGATCTAAATTACTTCGCATTTAATTTTCGAGCATTGTGAATAATAAGCGCATTTAGCCACTGACTATAATGCGTATCATATTGCAACGCGCGCTGGACATGCAGTGTAAACTGAATAAAAGGTATGAATAAAACACAGAAACAGAGAGTAAAGATGTGTATAATTGTATAGTGCATAGCGTAACATGCGGGATAACCCTGTACGCACGCGTTTCGACCTTTTTGGTCTCTTCAGCAGGGTATCGGCAGTTGATGTTTTTTCGTTGGAAGATAAATAATAATGCGCGGTGTAAACAAAATATGCGTAACTGTAAGGAAAGAAAATTTAAGTGATTGCTTACCAAAGTGTTGTTTGTTCGGGAAAGTCCAACATTAGTACACCGTACAGTCTTGCTATTTGACAGTTAATTTAGCAACGCGACACACAACATAGAAAGCACTGTCCAAAGAGCAGATTTCATGCCGTTGGCCTTTAGCTTTTATTTATCAACACCTAACTAATCTTCGTATATTAACAATACTCACGATCTTGAGCCCTGGTTATCCCCCCTTACCACTAAGATAACTAGTATAACTAAGATAACAAGTATAACTAATAAAATAGACTTTGTCGTAGTGACAAATTTAACATTACGCCATTAATAAATAAGTGACAAATTTAACATTACGCCACCTCATACCTACACTTTACAGTTTTGACAGCCGACGGATAATAGCGCAAATATCATAACACCATGTGTTAAGCATTGTCCAAAGAGCAAATTTCATGCCGTTGGCCTTTAGCTTTTGCTGCTAAACCCTTCCCATTTAACTTCTACATTATTACACCGTACAGTCTTGCTATTTGACAGTTAATTTCGCAACGCGACACACACAACGTAGAAAGCACTGTCCAAAGAGCAGATTACATGCCGTTGGCCTTTAGCTTTGATATCTTTGTGTATTATCTACTTATTCTACACGTAATATTAAACTTACAATACTCACGATCTTGAACTCCGGTTATTTACCTTACTATCCCCTAAATTCACGGACTAATCCCCCTTACCACTTAGATAACTAGTATAACTAAGATAACTACTGTTATATAACCAATACTATAGGTTACCAATTGGTAGTAAGTGCTGCGCAGAGTTCTGTGCAATTTTGGAGTGCTGAGAACAACCGGATGTCGAGAGCTGAACGCGAGTAAGAGGAGTTCTTATCAGAAGTGAAATGCTGCCTCTGGAGTGGTATAACCAGTATAACTAAGAATAATTAATAATATTAACTATGAACTGAGATAACTAATATGTATAACTAGAATAACTAAGATAACTAGTATAACTAAGATAACTAATGTAACTAAGGTAACTAATATATAACTAAAATAAGTAATATAACTAAAATAAGTAATATAACTAATAACTAAGATAACTAGTATAACTAAGATAACTAATATAACTAGAATAACTAAGGTAACTAATATATAACTAAAATAAGTAATATAGCTAAAATAAGTAATATAACTAAAATAAGTAGTATAACTAGAATAACTAAGATAAATAACCATAACTAAGATAACTAGTATAACTAATGTAACTAAGATAACTAGTATAACTAAGATAACTATAGTATAACTCTAATATAACTGCAGTATAACTAATAACTAAGATAACCCTATAACCCTAGAAAAGTTGATGTAGATGGCCCGTAGCGGGGAAGGTGGGGATAATCAGGACAATAAGGAAGACTATGTACCTCATGTGGTGACCGATACATGAAACACCAACCGACCTGGTAACTAATGACGCAACTCACGTATATACTGTATTACCAACTGATAAACGCCCTCAGTGACAATTTGTATTTGACGAAGCCCAAGCTAGTACAAAGATCGAGAACGAACCTTTTAACTACGACAGCCTTTCAACCCTATACTCATGGCACGATGCGTTGGACTTTCCCGAACAAACAACACTGTAAGCAATCACTTACATTTTCTTTCCTACACGCATATTTTGTTTACTCCGCACATTATTATTTATCTTCCAACGAAAAAACATCAACTGCCAACCCGATACCCTGCTGAAGAGACCAAAAAGGTCGAAACGCGTACAGGGTTATCCCGCATGTTATGCTATGCACTATACAATTATACACATCTTTACTCTCTGTTTCTGTGTTTTATTCATGCCTTTTATTCAGTTTACACTGCATGTCCAGCGCGCGTTGCAATATGATATGCATTATAGTCAGTGACTAAATGCGCTTATTATTCCAATCCCCGTCCCCATAGTTTTCTACATTTACATATACAGGACATCATTGTGGTTCCCATTACCTACTCCAAAATCAAAAAACAAACTTCTATAATTGAAAGTATAAACAATATATAGATAATTTAAAAAGATTACAATTTATTGGAAAGACAGTACGGACTGCAGACAGAAGTTGAAAGATGGTGGATTACTTCGAAAAATGCGTTGATTTACGAACATTTGTTGCTGTCATAAGATAAACATTAAGGACTTTAAGATCTACGACGGCAACCTGGGGCGGGGACGTCGTTCAAACAAAAGAATCTTCATGCGAAACAATAAGAATGAATAATTTTTATTCCCAAGAGTAATTTCAACGCCGTTCTCGTTCTGTTTACAACGCCACTGAGAGCATTTTCACGTCTTTAGGACGACGGTTTAAACTCGTGGAGAGATGAGAGATGTGACTTAAGACTGATTTAAACACAGACACTATAATCGTGTTAGAAATATTGAAGCGTTTTGGAGATCATAAAACAAGCTTGGAGTGTCAAATACGCTAGTCAATCGACCGTGGTTTCATTCAAATGCTAAAATTTGTGCCGTCGTAGATCTTAAAGTCCCCATGATCAACGCCAGAACAGTTCGAATTTACAATTTTAATACAGTCAGACTGACTATTATTTTAAATACTAATCATGTTTATCTTATGACAGCAACAAATGTCCAGTAAATCAACGTATTTTTCGAAGTAATCCACCATCTTTCAAGGCTTTCAACAGCTTGTCTGCACTCCGTACTGTCTTTCCAATAAATTGTAATTTTTTTAAATTATCCATATACTGTTTATACTTTCAATTATAGAAGTTTGTGGTATGTTTTCGCAGCGATCCGGCCCCCCGGATGATATAAGCGAGAATAAGCCAGGTTACAAAATAATCCAATATCCTTGGAGTCACATGACCAGCCTTTACTAGGGTCTTCTCTTCCCTCACTCCACTCCCCTCCTATCCCGGGCGCTCCCTCCCCGGGCACTGAGAAGACCCTGGGTACGAGGTTGAGTGCTATTAAGGGACCGTTCATTATTTATGTCCAAGGGTTGGCTCCGAAAATAAATGGTTTGGGTATCTTCATTTTTCACTAATTCATAGGTTGGGTAATATATATTTTGTTTCATTTCATTGTAACATTGTGACCACATGGTATGGGCAAAGTGCTGGGTCATGGAGATTTGCATAATCACAGTCACAGACTAGTATGAAAGCATGCAACACTAATTTATGTACCGATCAATTCGAAACATCACCATCCCCCCGGGAATTTGAACTTTTGAAAATTTTGTCATTCAAATTCCCATCCCCTGGGCGAAAAAGTGTTCAAATGCCATACTGTAGAAAGAAATTAATTGGGCATTTGCCCGATCCAATGACCAAATTATGAAACTGAAAGTACAGAAATTCCATTCCATTTTTGACAAACCAGTCGTTAACGAAAGCGGAATCTTTCCCTTTAAAATCTAACAAACGATTCCGCCACCATTGTAAAGAAACTGGTGGCCGTGACAACGCTTTAGTTAGACCGCGAGCCGGCGAAGGCTCTGGGAACGAGATTGACCGCGAGCAGAAATTCCACCCGAAAACGCGCGAATTCTAGACTTCGGATTCAAATTCCCCACCGGGCAAAAGGCGTCGAACGTCAAATTCCCTACTCCCCGGACACAGGTTATAGTCAAATTCCCGGGGTATGCCTGGGGGGATGGTGATGTTTCGAATTGATCGGTACATTAATACCCACTGTAGTGATACTGAAATTACCATTTACGTGTACAATTATTTATAGTGTACTGGCATAAAATACAGTATACACGCATTATGTTCTGCACTATTTTAATAAGGACCTTTTTATACATGGTACGGTTGGGTAAAAATTATTTGAACCTACGTATCCTGTAACTTCAATTGGGCAGATATAGTACTGTAATAAATGTGCTACATATGTATATGTATGTCGTAAAAACTAATTAAACAATTGAAAATTCACTTAAATATAAAATACCAGCTGTAGTTTCTGTCCCTTGTTGTATTAATGTATTTCCAATCATTTTTTCCTCGTCTATGAGTCTCAGCCATGACAAGTGATTTTATTATATACTAATTGTAATAGACTAGTTTAAAATGGCTTCAGCCTCCAAATTGTGTCAGTGAAATTTTCATCCCCATAGCTTCAATATTGAAGGAGTTATACTATCCCACATGCCGAAGTGCTACCGTTCGTACATAAAAGTACAGAAGCTGATGAGCTATTTGTGATCATCCGGTTGCATGGTAATCTAGCAACTTTTTCTGCATGTTCCTCTTCCTCCATGCAGATTGGTAGATCTTCAAAAGGATTCAATCGTCAGGCCTCTCAAAAACAAGCACCATTGGTTGTGACCAAATAACAAATATATAGTCGTATTTAAGTTAAAAAATTTTGTAAGTGTTTTCTAAACATTTTTTTAAATTAATTGAGTGACCACCACTTGGTGTTCGGAAGGGAAAGAAGGAAATGAAAGAAAGAACTTTTGTCAAATTGCTCGATGGGCAGGAAAAGCTGCTCTAGCACTTTCTACACTTGACCTTTTGATGCATAAATCATAAATATGGCAACTCTAACTTGTACATCCATACTTTTATGCAGGAACGGATATTTGTTTATTTACATATTTATTTATCCTTTAATTTATCATTTCAGAACATCTTGTGGCTCGGATACACCGTCATCCTAGAAACACCCCTACCAGCAGTGTGTCAATCTGCCGCATATCTCCCACCGTAACTTATACCGAGTTTGCGTTTCGTGTTAGGAAAACAGCTCATGAAGAATAAATTTGGCCTTTCTTAGGAATTAGACATCATTGAAGTTAAGGTGATTATAACTTGATGAAGGCATGTATGTTTTCCATTAGATTAGCGGCATATTTAGTTACTACGACTTTGGTCACTAAATTAGCTTCAAGATCTAGCTTTGGAAATTGACAGTTGTGGAAATACAATCGTATTTTAATGTTTTTGAAATGATAGTCCATAATTGATGCGCTTAATGCGAGGAATAATTCATAATTCTGCAAGCGTATTTTTTTGTTATTTTCTTTGCTTATCCATTTTTGTTTGAGTACCATACTAATAAAGCAATAAATGTTAAAAAGAAAATGTTGATTTCTCCCAATTATGCTTGATGTGGATGTTATATTGAACAAGAAACAAAACAATTTTCAATTGTTTTGATTAAGTAGGAAATGCTGATCTGAAATTTGCATATTATTTTGAGGGCCTTTAACTTGAAATTGGTACAAATTGAAAACTTACTTTTTGAAGTAAATATTAACAAACAGATGGCAATTAGATAACATGTTGCAATTTAATAATAAAACAGCCTTTGGATCAAAAGTCAAAACAGCGTACGTTATTCCAAAATGGATGCCGAATTAATATATTCTTTTATATGCACAGCAATTGCACCTTGATGCCTCGTTTTCATGTACGAAATTCAACAAAATAATTTTTACCCTGAAACGAGGCATCAAGGTCCAATTTATATGCATATAAAAGAACATTAATTTGCAGCCATTTTGGAATAAAGCGTACCGGTATATAATAATATACAATTTTGTATTAATTTAGACATTAAAACTATTGGTGTTCATTAGATTATAATAATATAGCACATACATCAATTAAATACTACTTCACAATAAGTATAAATAATTATATGACAACGAGTGAAGTATAGATTTACTGTACTAACGATAACTGGAAAGTGTCCTAAAATTGCACAATCCAATAGGCGAGTGTAATTTTACAAGAGGCACTTAATTAATACATATTGGGTGTTTAATAAAATGTATAAATACCGAATGTTACTTGATATATACACTTCAAAAACTAATTAATAATTCATAAACCAACTATCCAATTGCTGCTACGAAATTAGTCACATGCATGCGTCTTTATAATAGCTAAAGCACACTTATTCATGCAGAAACACAATACTTCTCGTGAATAAAGATTTTCATATAAAGATTTTTTATATAAAGATTTTTATATAAAGATTTTTTGTATAAGATCGTATTTTACATTAACATAATTATAGTTTCAACACATAATGCTAATTCTCGCACAACAACATTCAAATTTAAGAACTACCACGATCTAGCTCTTTACAAGAATCACTTTCAGCAAAATTGAAAGTACAATTATTGAACACACAACTCGACATGTTTGTGTTAACATTTGATACCCTCTCACCTTCACTTGCACGCATCGGGAAATTGCTCAACATGTCGTCGGGAACGTCAAATCTAAAATCAGCCAAACTGAAGTCTATTAAATCCTTACATTATTCTTTCAAATCACTGTTCGACGTCTCTGTTATATTCCTTGGAGGTCCTAAAATAGTACTCACACGCTTTTCTTGCTCTTCGTTTTTTGGTTATCGAAATCTTCGCTTTGGAGGCATATCAAAGACAAACGCTGCTGAGAATGTAGGCTTCGGCATTACCACGCCTCGGCATTTAAAATTCATATTCAAATTTTTGGTAGAGGACAACCAAGTTGCTATTCCCTAGAGATTTTATTTTCTATTTAAAATCCATGTTTCTCATTCACAGTTTTTGAAGCCATTCAAAAAACTCGCATCACGTGTTTTATCAGATATAAAACACTCGGGCTACGCCCTCGTGTTTTATATCTGATAAAACACTGCTGCTCGTTTTTTTAATAGTACATTCAGTATTTACTGGTTTAACTTTTTCACGGAAATGATCAACATATTTAGTTATTCCAAAAATCTTACATTTTTGGCTTTTGTATTTGTTCAGCGGCTTTTTTGCATGAAAAATGACGTACAAAGTGTTCGTAAATATTTGGCGAATATAAAGACAATGTGAAATGTCTCTGGAAAGTAATACTGTAGTTTCTACCATGTTCTCATTTTTAGAATTTCTGGTAATCTGTTCTGTGCGTGCAATATTTTTTTATTGGGATAGAGATTTTGTTTATAAGCTTCTTTCTCCTCTTAGAAATTTAAAAAAGACGCATTTAATCACCAATACTCGCTGATCTAAAAACTGAAGTCTTCATGACAGGCTCTGTTGCACAAGGTAATCTTTTTTTGTTGCAACTTGCAACGCAACGGCGTTTCAAGTTCTAAACGAGAACCAGGCTTCGCATTACCTTTGCACGATTCATTTACTTTTATTTAAGTAGTACTAGTATGTCGCCCTTCCGTCATGTGGCGAACCTAATGTAAATGAGCAAAATCCTTTGTTCGGGCTCGTTTGCATTAGATTCGGCGCATGAGAAGTGTGACGTTTGAACTAGGCCTTACTTTTAAAATAAAGAAAGGTAGCCTGCTTGCTTGGTCAATATCTCATGTTGTTCCAAAGATATTTTGGTTTAAAAAATGAAATGCAAATGAGATACTTTATACTTTATGACGTCATAGACTCAACTAATTCCGCAAGGGCGGAATATCTACGCGGAAATAATACTTAGATTGTATTGAAACTTTGCAGCTATTGTAATATGAATGATACATTGCAGATACATCGCAATGTGCACAGTCATTGCTTGATATATTTCTCATTTGGGGAAGTTTGTTTGCTCTGTGTTGAGTAGATGACGTTATAAGGCATCTCATGCAAATGTTACAAAAGCCTGAATATCTATGGAACATGATGAGATATTGATTTAAATAGTCATATGAACGATGTTTATTCAAAATAAAATAAAATATTTTTCTAACTGCCCTTTTAACAAACCCCGTCGTTATGTTCTTTTTCATTTTTCGTCCTTGATTTCGTGCGTAGTCCTTCACCATTTTCCATGTTCGGTTCTCATTAGTAATTTATTCTTTCCCAAAAATTCTTCGCATTCATCTTTTTTTAACAGTTCTCCATTTCTTATTTTTGTGGAGAATGTTTCCAGGACAGCTCTCTTCTTGGCAGTGGTCCACGCTTTCGCGTTTGTCGCCCGCCGTTTCTTCTTTATATCTTCAGAATCAGAAAAAAACACGTTGACAGTTAAATGATGTTATGATTCTTCTTTAACTAGCTAACATGTGTCGAAATCACTTTATAATGTGGTTTCAGTGTCTCTCAAGGCTCTATGTATGACCTGAACAATGTCTTCACGCGACTGGAAGGAGAAACATAAAGACTGAAATTTAATATAAAATCTGCCCTTATTAAATTTCAGTCTTTGATTGCAAAGTGAACCACGCCTATTGGCTCTGTAACTGGCCGATGTATTGACAAATATTCACTTTGGCAGATTGAATATGAGGCAAGAGGGCATTTACAATCCCCTAGAAAAAAAACCCAAACAAACAAATAACAAAACAAACAACAACAACAAACATGCGCGCACTTTTTCACAAACGAAAATAGCTGTCCGGGTCAAAATTTACTATAGCTACTTTGTGGCCTGTAGCAAAATCCTAACTTGGTGATCTACTCTGTTCTCTCGCAAATAAAGTTTATGTGATGAGATGGTGATCTACCGTATTTGCGCTAAAAATTGGATTCACCGGTAAATGATGAGAAACGTATAGGTTCGATTTCGACTGTCTGGGACTCGAAATGTATTCTGAGATAGGCCTGATATACACACGCGCATATTTGCGTATAACGTTTTAAAACGTTCCGATCTTCAATTCACATTTAACCGTTTATGAAAATATGATTTAAATCCCACATGGGATCCTGGGTAAATCCTGCCCAGAATCCCGGGTAAATCCTGCCTGGGTAATCCTGCCTGGGATCCCGGGTAATGCCTGTTGAGACTTTGAAGTGGGATCCTGCCTGGGATTTTAATACAAAAATTTGTATGGGAGATTTTATCAGGTATTAAATTAATGTCATTCCCTGTGGATTATGGGAATTCCACTTGGGACTCTTAGAAAGGTAGATCATGGAAACAAGGTTTCCTAAACTGCACACATATATGTTGTATTAATTGTGACAAAATATAACTTTTAAGTTTCAACTCTAATTCTTTAAAATAAATAGTTTAATTAGTTCATAATGAAACAATAACTACTTTTTAAAATAATTGGGAAACTAGTTCAAAATATATGATACATTCAAATAAATATTTAACACACTTGCTACGGTATTGGAAATAAACACTTTAAAATATTTACATTAATAGTTAAAATTTAGTATGTTAAACATGTTAATATATGATATACATGTATACCTAATAATTACAGTTTATTAAGTAAAAATCATACATTATATTAATGTCTCAGTGAAATAATAGTTTTTAGTTTTTAAATAATAGCTATATTTTTTTCTTGTTCAAATTCCTACACTTATCTGCTACAGTATGTGTTGTTGGATATTCATTGGTTCTCTTTGCCATTTCTCTTCTGTCTGTTCTGTGTCCCCCAATCAAAATAAGTGCACTAATGAGCTGACAAAATAAAGGTAGCTTTGTTATTAAAAATATCTAATAATTTTCTTGACAAAAAATCTGTTTAACCTGTTTAACTCTACAGTATTAGCATACACCATAACCAATGTTTCCAATGGAAAATTAATTATATTCTTTCCAACGTCAAGCACTATTATTAACAATTAGGGCCTGCTTGGGTTATACATTATACAATGGTACATAACTTATGTTATCAATATTCAATGTTGCCAAAATAATTTTACAATCATTTGCTGTAGTCAAATATATACATGTAGTTTGATCGGGTGAAATGCCAAATATTACCTATAATATACCCAGAATCTTATCCCGGCATTACCACCATATATATACAGAACTCGTGACTAGGCTCTCAGCAACGGCTTCCATAGCTCAGTGGTCAGAGCACTGCACTAGCATCGCAGGGTCGCGGGTTCAATTCCAGCCGGGAGGCCTTTAAGTTGCATTTTTCGCCTGGTCCTGGTTTGGTCTTAAAATGTATGTATTCCAACACTCTTTTTTTCCTTCACCATAAATCCTTTCTATATATATATCTATATATATATCTATATATATATCTATATATATATCTATATATATATCTATATATATATCTATATATATATCTATATATATATCTATATATATATCTATATATATATCTATATATATATCTATATATATATCTATATATATATCTATATATATATCTATATATATATCTATATATATATCTATATATATATCTATATATATAAAAAAGTAGAGTGCTGCGTAGACAGTGTTTTGAATATATAGCAAAGTGAAAAGGTGGTAAACTGCCAAGAATTTAGTGACGAGATACTGACGTTTCGAGCGGAGCCCTTCATCAGAGTAAGACGAGATGAAATGAAATAAATAGGGCTTATATATATGCCAAAAGGGTGTCACAAGTAGAAAGTAGCCAATCAAATGCACGGGAGATAAACAAACTAATAATTAATGAGATGGGAAACGTAAGATCATTTGCTATTTTTAACAGTCGATCAGCAAGCAGACTGAGGGGGCGGGAGAAATGACAGGTCCAATATTCAAGGGGATTAGGCGATAATATTAGCATAAGAAACAAAAAATTTGAAAAGGAATGAAAATGCATACGCGAATAATAAAAAATTAATAATAATAAAGGTTCCAAGCAAACTAAAATAACCAAAAACTTGTAGGAAATTAAATAAAAGAAAAACGTTCGTTAAGACCAAGAGGATGTGTGGTGCCAAGTTTAAAAATGAGACGCTTCTCTTGACGCTTGCGGTTATCGTTGCCACCGGAGATGGGAAGGATGGCACAGACTTTCATGTCTGAAACCAAATGGTTGGAGCTGTTGAAATGGCGGGCTACAGGTTTGTCACCATCATTGATCCTCACGGAACGAAGATGTTCAGCAAACCTGTCTGA